>OX457029.1:51199141-51522141 GCA_949752745.1 Protula sp. h YS-2021 | reverse complement strand
AAGCGTATGACGTCATTACGTAAAAATCTTGTGTGCGAAATTTCTCAGCCGCTGAACATCGGAGAAAGTTGAAACTTGGTGGGATTGTTGCTTGGTTGGTCTGAAAGACGCTGTAGATTTTTTTCGCGAGTAGAACGAACGAATGCGGCGTATGACGTCATCACGTAAAATATGTATATATTTTGAACAAGATCTTGTGTGCAAAACATCTCGATAACGGAAAGTTCTATCGACTTCAAATTTTATACCAGTATTCCTTGGGTCAGTCGGCGGGTTCTATCAATTTTTGGCGCATGTCAGGTGATTAAGGGAGGCGTATGACGTCATTACGTAAAAATCTTGTGTGCGAAATTTCTCAGCCGCTGAACATCGGAGAAAGTTGAAACTTGGTGAGATTGTTGCTTGGTTGGTCCGAAAGACCCTATGTATTTTTTTCGCGAGTAGAAGGAACGAATGCGGCGTATGACGTCATCACGTAAAATATGTATATATTATAAACAAGGTCTTGTGTGCAAAATATCTCGATAACGGAAAGTCCTATCGACTTCAAATTTTATATATATATTCTTTGGGTCAGTCAGAGGGTTCTATCAACTTTTTACGCATGTCACGTGATTAGGGCAGGTGTATGACGTCATTACGTAAAAATCTTATGTGCCAAATTTCTCAGCTGCTGAACATCGGAGAAAGTTGAAACTTGGTGGGATTGTTGCTTGGTAGGTCCGAAAGACTCTATAGAATTTTTTCGCGAGTAGAACGAACGAGTGCGGCGTATGACGTCATCACGTAAAATATGTATATATTATAAACAAGGTCTTGTGTGCAAACTATCTCGATAACGGAAAGTCCTATCGACTTCAAATTTTATATGAATATTCCTTGGGTCAGCCGGACTGTTCTGTCAATTTTTGGCGTGTCATGTGATTAGGGCAGGTGTATGACGTCATTGCATAAAAATCTTGTGTGCGAAATTTCTCAGCTGCTGGACGCCGGAGAAAGTTGAAACTTGGTGGGATTATTGCTTGGTAGGTCCGAAAGAAACTTTAAATATTTTTCGCAAGTAGAACGAACGAAAGCGGCGTATGACGTCATCGCGTAAAATATGTATATTTTGAACCAGATCTTTTATGCGTAATATCTCAATAACGGAAAGTCATATCGACTGAACATTTTATATGGATATTCCTTGGTTCAGTCAGACGACTGTTTCAACTTTTGACGGGTAAAAAGTTATATATTCTTAAAAAAAATATCTCGACATCGGAAAGTCGGATCGACTTTAAATTTGGTGTAGTTATTCCTCGGATAAATCAAATGGTTTTGTTAAACAATTTTAAACTCGTATAGAAAATCAAGAAAGGTGCATAACGTCAACACCCCCCCCCTCCCCCCACCCCAGCCTCCCCATTTTTGGCTGCTTTGTTATCTATGCATGGGTGTTAACTGCGCTGGGGATTTCGGAAGATTTTCCGGAAGATTCTCTAGTGTTCCTGCATTTTTTAGAAAGCTTCAACACAGTAACAGCATTATTGTCGGTCCATTGCTATTTGTTATTGCCTGAAATTGAGCTTTTTGTGCATTTCTCATCTATGGCTGTTACGTAACGTGCCACTCAGTCAGGGGTCAGTGTCAGTTGCGTTGCATGATGGAGTCGTTATCTACGAGGTCATGGAATGCTATTGTCATATTATAGCTCTAAGCAGCTCTAGCTATTGATTTTTTTTTTCGCCGCTTACTTGATTAGTTTGCCAAGATGTGCTATATATAGGAGCCATGTTGTATCGATTAGCATTGTTTGCTGAAGCATTTTTCGCTATTAAATTGGGTCGTCCGATATCTTGTGTTATGAGGAGCAGCTCACCATTTTGCCAACGAAATGCCTCCCCCTTCTCCCACCGAGGTGCGTCATCTGATGCGCAGTTATGAAGAATGCCTTCTGAGTGCTATTTGGCCGATGGGAATGTGCGAAGACAAGGTAGTCTATCATGGCTATAACTACACTTAGGGTACAGACCGTTACCGTTGCCTTGGGTAAAAGGATTAGAGTTGTGTTTATAGTCGGACCTACAGTAAATATCTGGGGGAGGGGCGTGTGGAGGTTGATGGTTAGCAAAAAAAATCCCGACCGCCTTCAAGACCTGGATAAAAAGATGTAAGAACCGTTTGTCGTGACCCCTTCCACATTCAGGTAAAAAGACGTACGGTAAAACCTGCCTGTCTTGACCACCTTCCAAACCCGGATAAAAATGTAGCGTACAGTAAAACTGCTATAGTGACCAACTTCAGATCTGGATAAGAGGGGCCTACAGTAAAACCCGTTTTAGCGACCACCTTCCAGATTCCGATGAAAAAGATGCTCATTTATATCTGTATCAGTGACCACCATCTGTTTGGTTTATTTTGAGTTTTTTTTTTACAATGAATGAAGGTTATGTTTGCAGAAATGAATTTTTTTTTCAGTTTGGGGGGGGGGGTGTCATGGGTTTAGTCGGGGAGACATTTGTTTTTGTTCACAAAAACAAGAAACTAAGTAGGTATCGATTGAAAGTGTGTAATATAAACCTGCACTCTTATGTTTTGTGTGCACTGGCCGCTCTAGTTAGCCTCTGCTGCAGTTGATTTGACATTCTTCCGATTTATCCGTGTTCCGGTTGACACATTTCTATTTGCTTTCCAAACTAATTGCTGGCAGACGGCGAGTACCAGAGGGTGGCCCAGGCACTAGACGGGCGCACAGTGGTGGGTCTGGCCAGAACTGCTCATGCGGACAAGCGCCTCTTCCTGCCGCTGCCACCGCTGCCACAGAGCAAAGTAAGCGCGGACAGTGGGTGGGGGGCAAACTTCTCTTCCTGCCGCCGCCACCGCTGACACAGAGCAAGGTAAGCGCGGACAGTAGGGGGGGAGGCAAACTTCCCTTCCTGCCACCGCTGCCATAGAGCAAGGTATGCATCGGTCAAGGAGAGAGAAGGTGTGCAAGTTTCTCTTCCTACCAGCGCTGCCCCTACCACAGAGCGAGGTAAGCCGCAGATAACTGTTTTTTTTGGGGGGGAGGGGAGGGGGAGGGGGGCGAAGCTTCTCTTCCTGCCGCCGGCGCTGCTGTCACAGTGCAACGTATGTGATGAAAAATAATGAATCGAGGAAGGGAAGGCACGACGACTTATTCCTGTCACCGCTGCTTCCACGGTAGAATGGCGGGCAAATATTCAGGTTGGGGGGAATAGGGGCACGGTTAGCTCGGTGTAATTTGCACAGAAAGAGGCGGCGAGAAGTTGTGGCGCAGATTATTTGATAACATTTGATATTTAGATATCTGTAATAGTTACTGTGTACTTTTAACTGGGAGGGGTGTTAGGCTTATGTCGACTGGTCCGAGACTGTGGATGCACTCTAGAGCACCCGAGGTCATTCATATATATTTATTGCTTTAAATATAAAAAGGTGTATGGAAGGCATTGCTGTTGACGTGTTAAGGTTTCCCTGGGAGACGAGCTGCGAGAATTAATATCAAAGCTGCCGCTGGATCACCTGGATAAATGCACCAAGTACTTCACTCAGAAAGCCATGCAGGACTGTCCGGAATCGAAAAAGCTTGAGAGGGTATGGGCAAGCGCTGAAATTTGTTTGTTAAGAATATGATCATGTCGACTTCATCCAAATACATTTCATGCAACAGTCCCATCAGAGAAAAAGTGTAAATAGTCCAAGCTTTGAGACCTATTTTTATCCAGTCAGTTTAATATTTTTTTATCTTGAATGTGAATAAAAGGTGAAACGTATGTGTAATATGTTATCATGTAAATCTGAGCTTATTAAATAACAGAACAATGCCAAGAAAATATTCAGTTGTCTGTAAATATAAAATAAACGAGTCAGAAGTGTATTTATTTATGTTTTTATATGTTCAGTCCTCATTAAGTAACCACAGGCTCACTTTAGCAAAGTTAATAAGGGGTTAACGCACTCTCAGTTTTCCTAAAATCGAGACGCTTGGCACGACCCATTTGACACCAAATGACATTAAATGGCAAGGCGATGAGTTAAAATTATCATACCCCGAGAGTTAATTAGCGTTTTTCACATAAATTTTGCAGGAAAATATTTCTCATTGTAATGGGAAAACAAACTAAAAGAACACTGAACTGTGCTGAATCTTGTGGTTAATGTGAAGTGACGCTGGGAATGTAACTACCGTTGCTCAGTGACACAAACCACTGAATACGTGTTGCTGAAAGTCCATCAGTGTCAATTGTCTGTCTTTGGAAAAGAAGAAGTGAAAGTCCGGGCGGCAGTATACCCGAAGGCATTTCAATGTTCAGTGTGTTTGTGTGTGTTAGCTCCACTGCGAGGTGCCACCGTTGTTTTGCAGTGGTTGGCGCAGGCGCATTGAAGCACTGGTCACTTCCACGCGTCACCGTGACCGTTTGCGACGCTCAGTGTCAGTTTTTTAATGGAAGACTGAAGTAATTATTAATAATTTAAAGTAAACATTGACTTTGTACCAGGGCGTGGTGTGGCACCAGGGCGGTTACTCCGTACACATGGCCAGTCAGTTAAGCAAAGTACCGCCAGAGCGCGCTGAGCTCCTCAACCTTGACGTCATCCTGCGCCATTCCACTGTGTGTCCTCTCTCTCTGAGAAGGCGCAATCATTTTCTGTCGTTCTTTTTTTTTTTTTTTGTGGGCAGCACCGCAACTAATATGAATGCTGGCCAACCAGTGATTGCTTGGATAGCCAGGGATCGACGCTCGAAAATGGGACGTTTAGTCCACTTAAGTTTTGGTGTATTTTGGTTGTGGTTTTGTCAGGCACTTTTTATGTATGGAATTTCACATTCAATACATGGCATGGTGGGAATTCGTATCAGTTGCGGTCTTGCACATCTATGTAAATAGGTTGTTTATCCCCGTTTTTTTTTTCAATTGTTGTGTTCCGCATACGTTGCCGCGTATTTTTACGCGTCGTGTGTTTGTTCAGGAGTTTGTGTGGAGCGTGGACGGGCACGGTATTTACGTAGAACCGAGCAAGTCGGCGTTGGATCGCATGCTTGTCTATAGCCTCAGGGCTCTCATTGACTTCTCCTATGTAAGTTAATCAAGACATAAGTAATAAGGATCCCAGTCCACTAATGTTGCCACTCAAGATGGTGCATCATGATTAAACGTGCCAAATAAAGTATTCATCGTGGGCTTTGAAACTGGTAAAAAAACGAGCCTGGGTGTATTTGGTAAAAATAATCGGTGTTGACTTTTTAGCGTTTCCAGTTCAAATTGTTTATCGTTGTAAGTAAATGAATGATTATTTATGCATGTTGACTCACTTCATGTTTGTGCACTGTCTGGTCAATCAAAATGCTCTCACCTCCTCAGTTGTTACTGCGATAAAGAAATCGTAACTTCTCTCATACTTAATTACTCTGTGCTTATCATAGCCAGCAATAAAATTGTGATGAAATTAAAATATTAGTGTATCATTGTGTGTACAACGAAGAGGTGCTGTTATACCTTTACGCCTGCTGTATATTTATATACATTTCCAGTTGCCTAGTCACTGTAGTAAAATAGTGAAGGAGGGCGGCTTAGCCATACTGCAGCGCGTGTACGAGGCTCGGCAGGGGAGTACCAAGATCCTGCGCTGTATTGCCTTGATCATGGCGAACCTGGCGCTGCATGAGCACCTGCACGCCGACATCATTTCTGCAGGTGCGTGAGCATCCTCTGCTGTCAGGCACTGATGACAGGAAATCGAGCGGTTCACGCGCAGCTGCATACCAGTTCACGAAATTCACACGGTATCCGCATTTTGTGAAAAAAGAGGTCTTTTGCAAACTTGGCAAACTAGTGTTCGTTTAGAAAGTCACACCCACACATGGTAACGAATTTGTAGGTGAGTGCACCCCATACTCCACCCCCCTTACGCCCACTCCAATCCACTCACATCGTCCTCTTGGTTTTCCTAGGATGGGTCGGTATTTTACACGAGTGGATGGATGCCAAGGACCTTGAGCTGTCTGTGAAAGCTGCTAAAGCTTTGGCTAATCTCGACGTGGACTTCGGGAGAGAGAAGAAATACATGGAGGGCGTCTACCTGTACCGTCCGCAGACACGATTCAGGTCAGAAAACAATTGAGAACTCGTTACTCATTAGCATACAGTGTGCTAAGTACACAGCAATTAATGGGGGTCCTCTTGCGCAACAGTCTATAACTAATTAATTCGGAAAATCTTATCTGAAACGAGCGTTATGTTTGCCATGTATGCGTGTGTTACGGCAGCGAGCCCGTGTACGCCGACATCGTGTTCGTCCACGGCTTACTGGGCGGACCATTCCGAACATGGCGACAGAAAGACCCGGTCAAGGTCGTCAAGGCCAAGCAGCAGCAACAGCAGCAACAGCGAGTAGATAGCCATAGCAACGATACCCCTCACTCAGCAAAACCGTCCAATGTCAGCATTAACTCTGAAGCTAGAAAGCCTTCCAGTCAAAAGGATACTTGCCGGAAATGCTCCAAACCAACACCATCATCTAGTCAGAACAGTGACACTACAGAAGCGATATCAGTATGCAAGTGTGACGAGAACACGCTAATGTCACGTGACAGTGGCAAACCGGAAGTGAAGCAGCTTCTCCATCTGGATAAGTTTGACGTGCGTAAAGTTGATCCGAAGCAGCTGTTTGGTCTCAGAGGGCACAAAGAAAAGAGCGGCGAAAGAAAGCCAGATCCATACACGTTCTGCTGGCCACGGGTAGGTCAAGGTCGGGTAATTTTCACTTGGAACAGTAGTTATTTGAGAATATCGAAAGGGAAAATAACATTGCTGTCCTCTCGTTTACCTTACTGACGCTATTCTTCAGAAAAGTATTTTCTTACTTAGGTTTACAAGAAAAACAAAAAAGTTATGCTGGAATATATAGCAGCATTCATTTGAGCCTTAGGAGAGATTCTGTGTACGTTTTCAGGACTGGCTAGGCCGAGACATCCCAAACGCTCGCATCTTATCGGTGGGCTACGAGACCTACCTGAACGAGTGGGAGGCTGAATGCCCGTATGAGAGCGAGAAGTAAGCCAATCCTGCCGTTATCTATGGTTTACATATATGGTTGGTGCATCAGGCATCTTATTCCAGGCAATATGTGTGGCCCAAGATGATGTAAAATAGCTTGCCGATTTGCGTCATTCAAAAACCTTCATAATTTAGAAAGGCCGTGGCATCCTTAAAATTCCTTCAGTTACATCCAGTTGTTATATTAATGTTCTATTTTGAACATGATAACTGTTCACCGTTAATGTTTTCTTTACTGAACAAAATATCTACTGCCACTATGAATGGTTAGTTTGTAAGACATCTGCTGGTTCTGTGTATTCAAGGCGTTCACATAAACCTTACATACCCGAGCTCGGACTTGTGATTATTACTTGCAGTATTTAAAAGCCTTAGTTAAAAGGATTAGTTTTCATGATGATAAGATAATAGGTTTGGATAGACTGTGTGTGATTTGATCCCGCGTTGGTGGATTAGAACCCGTTGTAAGTACAGTCATGTCACTGCCTAGGAATGATAAACAGACAGATGGTTAGAGAATTCTGTGTCACTTCTCGTCGGGGGCAATAATCCTACGCCCGCCGCGGTCTTGTGCCAGCAGTGGTGTTTCCCCAGATGTTGGGCTACTCTTGATAATTCTAATCCGCAGCAAGTTCTCCCACCCGGACATTTATTCCAAGCCGACCATAAATTTGATCGAAACGTTAAAGATTTTTATTGGGAATCCACAGGATGCCGTTAATATTTGGAGATTTATTTCGTATATGTCTACAGTATTTTTTTCCTCTCGACTATCTTGCATTTAGCGCACGTTTTGTTTGGTGCAATTTCAGTTAAATAAATTGTTGACAGAAACAGTGGCAGTTAGGTGACCAATCGTTGAGTGATCTTATCTTGGGTCAGTCATTAGGTTTTTTATCTTTTTTCAGGCGGGCACTTTTCACGAGAAGTTTTGACATGCTGGAAAAACTGCGAAAAGCAGGAATCGGAGACAGGCCCGTTATCTGGGTGGGACATTCTATGGGAGGTTCGTATTAACAACAATTTATTGATTACACTTTGTGAATCCGCAGGAATATACTTGACAAACCAGACTGCCGGCGTGCTATCATTTCGTTCTCATTCTCGTGTTTCCTTTGAACAGACGTGGAATCGGCTGAAAAAAAGAATAATCTTGACTTGTCCTGAGTATTTATCAGGACGGATTGCCCACAAAACGATATTGCCCTCAATATATATGCATGTTGTGAAAACTTTTTGAAGCTTGGGATGTGATGCAGACGCCGACAAGACAACCGTAAGGCAGTTTGGCTGTAATAATTCCTGGTAACACGGAATCGTCATACAAATGATTAATCAGTGATTATGCTAGAGCGAGGGATTGGGTGATACCGCTTTTTTTGTAAAAAAACAAAAAATTACCGCCTTTTTTGGCAACAGGGAACAAAATGGCCCGATGCTTCTTCCAAAATCCCCCTTTTTTTCCCAGACCCGGGACAATTTAGAAACCGGCTAGGAGAAGACCGACTTGTCAGGCTCATGACAGTTTCAGTCGCAGGAAGCAAACTCGGTGAATTTGATTGTGAATGCACTGTCTAAATGGCGCATTAGTTCTAGACGCATTTTATCAGAATGTAGTATTATATACTTGAACGATACATCATGACCCGCAGTATGTTGACTGTATCGTGTCCTTAAATAAACGGCAGGCGCGATACTTGTAACATTTGGGGGCGAAAGTTACCTCTGATGAACAGTGTAATGTATTTTTAGTTACTCGGTAACACAGTTATTTTTTGGATAGATGTTTCGGTTAATCACACTTTTTTCCTTGGTGTAAGATGCGGCTTGGGGGACTATAGTTTTGGGGTCTATCTGTCTGTCCATCTGTCGACACTTTTTTTGTAAACACACTGAAGCCTACATTTCTTGATCGATTGGCGAACTATTCTACATATAGGTAGTATGGATCCTAAAAAGAGTTGGTATTGTAAATGAGCCACGTCGGCGGTAGGAAATTGGCCCAGCTGGCCTTTAAAATTCACGAATATGATACGAATTGCCTAAGGGTCATAGTCCAACCTAACAAAATCAAATACTGGGGTGGTACGCCGGCGGGGGACATAGTCAGTTTCGGTGACATACTTGTTCATTCTAGAATAGTCACTTGTTAATTGCTGTGCTTGTTTTTATACATCTGAGGGAAGGGGTTGGTCTTGATTTATTCCCCACAGGGGGAATATATACGATCGACCGTGTGTCGGTCTGTCTGTCGGTCTGTCATCAAGAGCTTGTTAACACGATAACTTCAAAACTCCTACAAGGATTTTCATGAAACTTGGTATGTAGCTTCTATGGGAGCAAACTCAGATCGGTATTGTAAACGGGCCAGGGCCGTCCAAGGAAAATGGACCAGCTGCACTTAGAAAATTTCAGCTCTTGACTATTGATGGCCGTGTTTAACTGATGGGGGGCCTGTGGGGAATATGTGGGCTATGCACACTGCTCTAGTACTAGACTGGAATGCAGTCTTGTTGTTCCCAAATGTTTTCTGGTTCCGGTTGCTTGTGTTTTCAAAATGCCTTTGTGTTATTCACGGGGATATGTTAATTTCTTGAGGGCATGTGCACACTTTTGTGCAGGGCTGCTGATCAAACAGATGCTGGTAAACGCCAGGCATGACCTACGCTACAAGAGGATGGTGGAGCAGAGTAAAGGCGTGGTCTTCTACAGCGTGCCCCATCGCGGGTCCCAGCTAGCCAACTATGCCAAGAAAGTCAAACACATCTACGCTCCGTCAGTCGAAGTCAAAGAGCTAGTCACTGGTAAGCCGATCAGTAGTCCTTTGGTGCACCGGGCGAGTGACTAGAAAGCAATTTGCTTTCCGAGCTATTGTGGTTTCTGTTATTGTTTAATTATTGTCCAACATGAATATACATAAATTTGACTAGCAAGTTGTGTAGTCGGAGTAGCTGGTTTGAGCCCTGTTTGCTGCAGGATGTCCCAAGCTGCAGGAATTGCACAACAAATTCACGACACTTATCGACGACACACACGTGCCTGTGCTCAGCTTTGCCGAGGGTCGAGAAACCCTCCTGCCTTTCAAGTTCAAACTCGTCATCGTGCCCGAGGAATCGTGCGGTAAGCTCACGCCACCCCCCCCCCCCCCCCGCCTTGTTCTCCCAGCCCACCCCCCCCCCCCCGGATCTCGTGAGCGGAGAATTGTGCTATAATCTCACGCTCACTGCCTCCCATCCCCCTCACCTTTCCTCTCCCCATCTCGTACCCAAGAAGTCATGCCCATTCCCTCTGCGTCTCCCCCCCCCCCCCCCCTCGTGCCAGAGGAGACGTAAAGCTATGTCACGTCTGCCACGTCTCGCCCCTTCCAACGAGCCCAGGAAATTGTGGGAAAGCTTACGCTCACTACACCGCCCTTCCCTTTCTGCCTTCCTGCTTCCAGGATCTCGTGCCCGAGGAGACATGCGGTAACCTCACAAGGTACACTCCCCCTTCTCCACCTCCACGCCTCTTCCCAAGCTAGGAAACATGCGGCAAGTACACGTGCACTGACCCTGCCCCGGCACTCAACCTTCCCCTCCCAGAGATCTCGTGCTCGAGTAGTCTTGCGATTAGCCATCTCCTTAATGTTTTCAGACTCCTTGAAACAATGAGTTAGGTGTCGCATTGTTCTCATTTCCTGGTGGTAAATAACTGAGCTTGGTGTAGTTGAGGTATACACGTTCCTGCAATGTAGCAAGCAACTACTCGCGGACCCGACCCCATTCTTGTCCTACAGATACACCATGAAGGATAATAAACAGATGTGCAGTGTGTACAGTAACACTAGCTTTTTGGTACGCATTTTAGATCCTGGTTTTGGCGAGTTCCATGTAATGGCGGACTTGACGCACCTGAACATTTGCAAGCCTGCGAGCAGGGACAGCGCCATCTACCGCCTCACCTTGCACTTCCTCCGTGAATGTGTACCCTTTGGCAGAGTGAAAAATATCCTGCGGGCAAGTCTCAACGACTCCACTCTGTCTGACGATCTGCAGTGAAGAAGCAAACAAAAGATGTGTGTCGCTGCTGTAAGAGACGGTTTAGCAGGGCTGGTAAAAGAAACCTGTTCACAGCGAGTCTGTCTCACGAGGAGCGGAAAAACTGCGACGAAACCGTATTAAACGAGTGCCTTGATTTACATTGCAAAGCGTTCAGATTCGCTTCTTGACGAACCAAAGCCAGACAATAGCAGGGACAAGTTTTAGAAATGAAGTGTTAAGTGTTAAGTTCGCCTGTTGGATGCGTGTGCATGTATGTCAGCGGTACATTTATAGCATTTAGACACGAGTGAACCATGTAGCTGCATTGTGATAACATTTATAGCATGTAGCTATGTCTTGAAAAAAAAACTTATTTATTTATTTATTTATTTAATTTTTTTTTTCGCGATCGGCCAAAAATTGGCTGAATGTGGGCATTTTAAAATTTTTTGGTACTTAATTTTCAAAATGCTTGTACAGTTTATCGGCTTCCTTTCAAATTTTGTCGGAATGTTCTCTACGTACTTCCTCTTTAACAAAAAAAAAAAATTTCCATGCGATCGGCCCAAAACTTGGCAAGATAGAGGATTTTTTTTTTTTGGTAGCCAGTTTGAACAATTTTTTAAATTCTGATCCGATTTCTTTCAAATTTTGTGTCAATGTTCTCTTAAGTATCTCGCTCTTAAAAAGATACTTTACTTGGCGATCGACCAAAAATTGTCCGAGTGAGATTATTTTTAATACTTTGGTAGCCACTTTTCAAAATGCCTTTTCTCGGATAGCTTTCAGAGTTGGTATT
Source organism: Protula sp. h YS-2021 (assembly GCA_949752745.1). NCBI lineage: Eukaryota > Metazoa > Annelida > Polychaeta > Sabellida > Serpulidae > Protula > Protula sp. h YS-2021. The sequence goes on along the minus strand of OX457029.1, from coordinate 51,510,262 downwards.
GGTATTTACTAGGTGATTCTGTCTTAGAAAGCTACTTTTTTGGCGATTCGCCATACTGGCGAAATGGCGGCAATTATTTATTTTTATTTATTTATTTTTTTTTTTGGGGGGGGGGGGGCAAATTTCCAGAATGCGTTGCCTCACGCAGTTTAATTTGATTTCTTTTAAATTTGACATGAATGTTCTTCAGGTGATCTTTTCTTTTAAAAAAAATTCGCTCTTGTTGGCGGTTCTACTAAATTTTGGCCTTTGAGAGTTTTGGGAATCCAACATTTCAAAATGGTTCTTCTGCAAGTAATTGTAGTCAGATTGGCCTAATCAAATGTTGGGCGTGTCTTGAAAATAACTGCTATAAGATCCATCAGAGAACAGGCAAATGCCAGTCTTTGTTTTTTTATCGGGGTTTTAAAGTGCTACATGTACGATTCTACAAGCATGTTGATACTTGATTAACTAGATCTCGGCTGGCCACACTGTCCCTGGACATTCTTGAGGCATTTGTTTAAATCTTTGGCACCCAACTTTTAAAATGTTTCTCCCATAATTTTGATCGGAATGCTTTCAAATGTTTGTGTGAGTGGTCACTATGTGGTCTCTTAATTTTCGTTTGTTTGGAAATCCGCCAAATATTGGCCAGATTTCAGCATTTTAAAACTTGTTGTGAGCACTTTTTGGGAGCAAAATGTGTTCCCTCTTGCAGTTTTGATTGAGTTTCTTCCGGACGATAGAACAATATTATTCCGGTAATCTTTTTAAAAATAAAATTATTTTTTTGGTGAACCTGAAAAAATTGGCACAATGTTTAGGCTCCGTCAGTGTTTGGCAAAAGTCTGGCCGTTGAAGAATTTTCAATAACCAGTTTTAAAATGTTTCCACCACTTTTTGGGGATTCTACAAGCCTTTTGATATTTGTGTAACTAAATCTCGGCTGGTCACAATGTCCCCGGACATTCTTGTTTCCGTAACGTTGAGTCTGTTGGTTCAGCCGCTTTCAGTTTGTACATGCGGTTTTCCATACAGAGTTCATGTTTTAAGTCATACACACATTTGCGGTATTACTCGAGAACTGGTTTAAATTTTGGCTTTGGAGTCGATATGATATCTACTCCAAACCGATGTATGACAGTGCCTCATTCCGTATGTGTTCTGAAGTTGACGTGATTTTTTGGAGAACTGTTCAGCATTCTTACCACATTGATTCAGTTTGTTGCCAGTATCCACTGGACTGTTTATTGTCTTTTGTTCACAAAAGATGTACCAGGCAGAGGTTTGAGAGGTGATTGTGTGACTGGCAGCTCTCAGTTGTTTGTTGAAATAAAAACAACCCAAAGAATTTCTTGTTCTCTTTTCGGTACTGAGTTGCCTTCACTTAGTAGTGAACTCAGTATGCAGCCGCTCTCTTCGCTTCTCAGTAATGAAGTACCCTGGTTACTAATCGAAATTTCTTTCTGTCTCGCTCTTCTACTATTTCTTCATTCCTCCTGGTTTCCCCACTTCTGTTTGCCCCATAGACCGGTGTAGTGTGCGTGTATGTTTTTAGACAGGATAACTGTCGAAACGAAAATCCGGATCATCTTTCTTCAAACTTGGTGGGATCGTGCCTTTGGTTGGTTCGCTGGTTGGGATTGTAGTTTGCGTAAATTGGACAATTTGTGACGTCATCGGATGTCAAAATGTGGCAGTTGTAACTGCAGAACGAAGGGTCGGATTAGTTTCAAACTTGGGAGAATAAAAACATGGATGGGTCCGACGGCTCATAATGTATTTGGTGCATATAGCGGAACGTATGGCGTCATATGACGCCATTACGTATTCACGGCACTAGACTTTGTTAACAGGATAACTCTCGAAACAAGTCATCTTCACACTCGGTGGGATTATGCCTCTGATCTGCGGGTTGCTATTGCACTTGACGCATATTTGAAAACGAGTGACGTCATATGATATGACAGCATGAAAATGTGTCATCACTGTAACTGCAGAACACAACGTCGGATCAGTTTTAAACTTGGTAGGATAATGCCTTGGGTGTATCTGAGGGTTCCGTTTGTATTTGGCGTATAAAGCGCAGTGCATGACGTCCTATGACGCCAAAACGTGCCGTGGACGCTTGACTTTGACAACGCAATAATTGTCGGAGCTGTCGGATCAGCTTCAAACTCGGCGTGATTATACCTTGAGTGGGACTGCCGGTCGCTATTGTAGTTCATGCGTATTTGGTAACGCTTGACGCCATATGGCTTCAAAACATGGTGGCAAACTCGCGCCGCACCCACTTCTGTGAATTTTGGGTAAGGGGCGTTCGGTAGCACCCAGACTGATGACCGAGTGGGTGTGGTTTACCAATGCAGAGTCGTTCCGAGGTGAGCGAGTGGGGGTTTGATGAGCGGCAGGGAAGGGTGGGGGATGGTAGGCCGTGCCTTTGTTAACCTGTGCACAAGTAATCGCTGCTGGCTGGACAAAACATGACACAGCACTTTCTGTGCGTTTGCTTGTTATTCCTTCAGTTACTGATTCACTTCTAGAGAGATGTGTGTTATTGTTAATTTCCCACAACGTTAGGACACTGCTACTTCCTTCCCCCCCCCCCCCTCCCGATCCCAGCAAAGTGGTTTTCACTTGGCTGGCAAGCTATTCCATATATCGGAGCAGTATAATATACGTGTGATATACAAATGTTTTCCAAAGAAATAGCACGTGGGAATTCAAAATTATAATATACATATGCGTTAATTACCCATGCATTTTAGAAGTGGGGAATTCTACGTATATTATACAGGGGAATGCCCACGGTGGGCATTATGCGGGAAAAACTATGCGGTTTACGCATGTATCTACCCGTGCTTCTTATACTTTCGAAAGCCTATGTATATTATATGTAGAGTTTATACGGAAATCACACCATGGGAATTTCCACGTATATTACACATGTTTTCTATGTGGCCATGCCAACGTCCCACGTTCCCACGTAAATCCCATCTTAAAAAGCGTTTTATACTTGGGACGAAAAATTATGCTAACCGGGTACTAAATTCCTCTTTTGGAAAGCGGATATTGGGTAGATTTCATAAACTCAGTACCAAGAACTATCGCCGGAGTTACAAGCCAGGATTCCAGTCACCAGCTCCAAGGCGAATGGTGCAACATTAAATCTTGTAACAATCAGTTACAGGATAATAAGTATCCATTCTCTTAAAAATAATATTGAAACAAAATAACAGCCACATTTCTTTCATTTATTTAAACCAACTGTTTTACTGAAACTAAAACAACACACAGCATCAGTACGCATCACAGATATCAGCAACAAAACTATTATACAGCTACTCCTTTCATTCGTCATTTATTTTGTCCTTTATTAAATTAAAATTATTTTCTACAATGCCCCATTTGTGTTCTTATACAAGGAATAACTAGAAATGTGTCCTGGAGGAACACGAATGACCCGCCCTAAGCGAAATTTTAAGTGAAGAATTTGTATTTGGTATTTATAAACAGAAATCGCTAGCACAAGTTCATTACTCAAAACTTCAAGCTGTTCATTAAATATCACTGAAAAATTAATTAAGTTCAGACACTCACCACGGCCTGACCCATCGGTCGATTTCGGTCGAAAGGGGAGGTGCACATCTTCACTGTATATCTACTCATTTCCAATGGCTTTGCGATTTATAGGTACAAATCCCTAGCACAGGTTCATTACACAAACTTGAGCACCCAAAGCGTTACGCACGGCAAGACGGAGGGACGGACTAACAAGGCAAAACTATATGACCCTCCGACTAACGTCGGGCGGGTAGTAAAAAGATTCTGGTCTCTCATCCCGATCTTTGTTATTTTATTTCGATAGACCCCCTGGCCGGGGTCCATTTTATTGTTGTATGATAATTGGGCCAAAATTCGTGTCTGTTTTTTTTCCCGCAAAATAAGGTTTAACGGTTTTTAAGATGTTTTTATATCATAAATATTATATAATTCTCAATTTTTCAAAGTTCCTCTTGGAAGCATTTGGAGACTTTGTTGCATAAAAAACACGACTTTGTTTGTTTTTTTTTTTTTTGCTTTTTTCTTTTTATCTTCATTTATTTTCAGACCCAGACGGGTCATTTTTATTTGCAAGCTTAGCGACCCGTCCAGGGATGAGATGCTAGGTTACTTTTCCTCCCTGGCCTTACAGTTCCGTGCAGCAGCAAGCCATTCTCCTAGGTCTTGTGTCAGGCTTTGTCTTGCCTTTTGCGCTTTTTCTTTTTTCTTTCTTTCTTTTTTTTTTTTTTTTTTTTGTGGCATAGCCCAGACAGACGATTTCTTTTTCCCCCTCAAACAGGCCAGTTACCTGTGAAAATACCAACCAAGTGACCACAGCATTATTTGAAAATGTGGTAAAAGACAACCGTCACAGGATTAAGTATTTAACACAAAGAACCCACAAAGTTTAGACTCAGTTCTCAAGAATATCAGTTGACATTTCACAGCAACATCCATTCACTCAAAGCAGAGTGCTAAAATGACATCACTGATACACTTCAAACATTCACGTTGCACTGTTAGCACGTTTTAAATTGTTGATGACAGTGGGAAAAACTAATCCCAGCGCGACTGGCGTGTATATTTCACAAATGACCCATCTTCCTGCAAGGCGTTGTAAGTGTTCTTGTCTGACCTTGACCTGATGTAACCTATATAAACCATGCAGCTGGCGAACACAAGCGTCCCCGCCAGCATCACCGCATTGTTCTGCAAACAGAAGTTTTTAAGTTTGTGAAAAAAAGAAAACTTTCTCCGTTCTTTTAAGCACTTGGACAATTAAGCCAATTTTACAATGAACCATTTACAGATTTCCTACTGACTGTATTTACAAATTAATCATTTATACCATCAAAACCCTAAAGGAATCAACTTGCTGTACAAAATTGTGTAAAATTATGACATAGTATATGTACCGGTATGTTATTGTAAATAAAAGGATAGGATGGATTCGATGGATTGGTGAAAATTAGCGAACAGCGAAAATAAAATAATGGAATCTGTCCTCCCAAACGGACCGATGAAAACTGAAAGAGAAGTAGCAGAAATAAAAGTTTACAGCATACAGACGCACAGACGACAGAGCCCACACTATGGGTATAACCCATATGGCCAATGGCCACCTCAGCCAAAAAGACCTGACAGTGATAGTTAGTTCGCTGACTGGATTTCACCACGTTCACTTTCGCAGACAACGCCAGTACTTACAGGTTTCACGAACAGCTCGGGGTTGATGACCCGGAATCCCACCGTTGTTTTAGATTTACGGAATCCGGTGTCTCTATATTCTTTCTCAAAGAACGACTCTTCATTTTTCCCTCCGCTTTTATCACCCATAATCTACAAACAAATCAAGTATAGTAACGAATCTTCAAAAATTTCCCACTCATTTATAGGAGGTTTGGGCCAAAGGTTTACCTGACATTTCGCAGTTATAAATAAGGATCAGCTGCTTGAAGGTAACTTTTATCATACACCTTAATGGGTAATTACTTTATTTTAATGAATAAAATTTGGAAGTATTTTAGGTTGTGTCAAAATTATCAAGTTTTAATTAGTTCCATTTCCACATCACTTGGCCATCTTCATTTCGCTTCCCTCTTATTATAAGCAGATTGATCGTAATTCCACTTTTCCCGACAAGTTTTGGCGTCTTGACCGTATTAGGTTAGAATAACGTTTAAATGAATGACAGAACAAGTGTGTCTGTGGACACTGCGCCCAGACGTAAAAGCGAAGACATCACGTAGATGCAAAGAAAAACCGACAAAATTTTGACAAAATATATGAAACTAGGAGGAGGGAGGGGGTAAGTTTTCTCTCTCTCTATTGAGTACATAATTTAACTTGCATGTCCTATTAATTGCTTAAAAGTAACATTATTTTATTAACGCCCACTTTCGGGGAAACCCAGGTATGTTATGGAATTTAAGGTGTTTAAAGTCTGAGGTGAGCTGCAGCACAAACTGCAGATTGTCCGTCAAGACTCTATAATCTTACAGTTTGGAACGAATTAACCACAGGCCCGTTAATAGAGATTTACCAGACCTCTAATGAGCACCTTTATCGTGTATAACTGGTACTCAAGTTTGGCGGTTTCGTCGAAGCCGAAAATAATGCGCCATGATTCTCCTCAGTGTGACTTTAAAGAAGGCGCCCGATACTGGGGTTCGGCGTACCACTTCAATTTCTCGATATTTAACGATATACAAGTTAAGTGCCCTCGTTTGAGGCACCTCTGTGGATACTTTGAGCGTGATTCAACAACCTATGTCTGTATTGTCATTTGATAAAGAAGAAATTGAAGTTATTTTATGCTTTCTTTCAGAGAAAAGAATAAGGAAATCTCCCGTATTAACTTTCATTTGTTTACATACAGGGAACACGGTTTATTACGTGAACAAGTTTCGGGCAATAAACGTAGAAAAGGTTTCTTTGAAAACTAGAAGCCATGCAGCTCACTGTAAGATTGTTATTACAGGCCATGATAATCTCTTGCAGTTAATACACCAATTTGTAATTTAATTAATTACCATGTGCTGTTCAATTTGAACTTTCCTTTCCTTATAACCCCATTGTTGAGATTTTTGGTCACTTGACTCTGGCCACATGACTTTTCAGCCCTGAACGTAAACACTTGGTAGCTGAGTGCAGTAGCTTTTTCTTCATTTTAAGAAAGAAATAACAGATATGCAGTCTATTAAAAATTTTGCCTGTTTTTGCAAAAAGCGTATATTGTGCATGAACTTTCAGTAAATCTTTGAATATGGACTGGTATGCAGAATTCTTGCCTCAGAACATATTAAGTTGACACCTACTGGGGAAACAATGGAAGGGTTTCGTAGCTCTGACAGTGAGATACTACGAAGTAATACTCCTCGAAAGACAGCTTCTGTCATCTTGGAAAAATCATTTCTAGCAGTTAAACAAACCGTTTTCGTCCCCCGAAATGGGGTTGTCTGAAAACATGATTGTATTCTGATTTACGAACTTTAACGGATTGTGGCCAACTGCTAAGAAATACCAGAAAACATGATAGGCTATTCTATACAATTTTAGTTGAAACACAAAAGAGATCTAAATTTGCTCGATAAAAACCGAGGCGATAATATCATATTTTAAAGCTGGCATGTGCGAGTTTTTGTACTTAATCTCAAATTTGACCCGTTCAGTCACTATACCTGCCTAGAAAGCTATAAAAACATAAGTAAAACTAAGCTTTCAAACTGTCAATAAATATCGTGAAACGTCAACTAAAAGTACTATATTTTAGTTGACAGGTTTTGAAACAACGTAAATTTTTGCCAAACAGGTACAATATTTGTATTTAGCTAAATATTTACCGCATAACAGCCAATAATGCCTTTAAGCTTTGTGATTTGAAACAGAAAAACGCCGGTTTATAATATTTATAATTCATAAATTGATACTCATAAATTAGTTAGAGTATATCCTATAACAATCATTACATTCTTGTCCTAACTTCAGTTTAAGTATATCATATAGCAGTCATTAGAATTTTGTTGTAACTGAAGAATACTTACAACGCCATGAACAAAACGGTTTCACACATATTATCAGAAGCTTAAAATCTTTAATTAGGCCCCAACACTTCGGATTGGGGCCTATAGGTTTGGGGTGTCCGTCCGTCTGTCCGTCATCGCTTTATACCCCTATGAATTTGGGGGGCGGTTGGGGCCTGCTTGTGTTTCACAAATGCTTACTTGTTACACTTAGGAAACATAACGTTACAGGCGCAAAAGGAACAGTTCATATTAAAATGTCACGTGATAACGTGATATATTTATTGTTACATAAAAAGAGCAACAGGTCAACAAGCTCAGGTTTTATGGCTGAGCACAAAGCAGTACCTTATTTCATAGCTGTCCACTACCAGTGAAAAATTTAAAACTGGAAAAACGAAAATACCACGGTTTTTCTCTTTCAGTTTCTTAACCGAGCCGATAAACTGCAGTCGGTTTTCGGTTATAGTACGAACCGTAACACCCTACCTCTACGGCGGTTTGGTCTGTTGTTTATCGTTGTCATAAAACAGTTGACCTCTGATGAAGTCTATGTTATGTACAAACACCGAACTGGTGGACATTTTAAGAAGTAGCTCCTCTCTTTATGAGTACTATTTTCGCGGAATCCCACTGGATCTGCGAAGTTAAAAAGAGTTACACAAAAGATCGGTTGTTATAAAATAACTGACCTCTGAGACGATTCATCTGTTATGTACGAGATATACACAGAGCGGATTGATATTTTAACAAGTAGCTCCTCTCTTTCATGAATACTATTACGCGGAATCCCCAGTGGGTCCGCGGAGTAAAAATGTGTTTTTGGCTGTTTCACATTCACTGTCTCTGAAAAACGATACATGACGTCAAAATGACGAAACAACATGGCGTAGATACAGTCCAAATGAGATAGGTATCTGAAATCAGGTACGATTATATCCGAAATCCTCAATTACCGCTCACTGAAAAAAATAATTTTTACACGTGAAACATCGATTCGCTATTATTTGCAGTATCATGCGAGTCCCATTCAAACAGTAACTTAGTTATGTCATTATTTTTAATAAAAAAAGTTAAACACATGAGAACCACATGTTGCCGCCATGTTGTGACGTCACACAGAACCGTATCTGACCGTATCCCGGAAGTTGAACTAGGATAGATAAAATGGCGTCGAGACATTCTATCTTTTTTTCGATATGCCATATTTTTTTTTCGAGACTCTCTAGAGAACCGTATCTGAGTGAATGAGAAACACGGTATGTATAACATATAGATCTTATAAGAGGTCAGTTCTTTTATAACAACGCCATTCCGTGCGTTTACGTGGGCAATAACTGGTTCCAGAACCGCATAACTGGGTCTAGAACTGCCGTTTATCTGGCCAACTGTAACCGGTTCTCGTAAAGAAAATCTTACCCGAGCCAAAGTTCGAGTACGCCCTTGACCTTTTTGAATAGACTATAAACAACATTTTAAAATTTGAAGTCAGTAACTTTCTCATAAAAAGTGGTAATATATGATAATTTTATTGAAAAATATGATAAATTGAACAAAAAGACAGGAAACTCTTAAAGAATGTGGTTTTATATTTGGCAGAAGCATCAATGTTTCGACTGCTGTTTTGATTGAAAGTCTTCCAAGATATATATTTTACTAATCAACGAGTGAAATGCTTTATATCAAAGTATTTTCAACTCAGTAATTGTTTACGTATTTTAAATGATATTTGTGTATTCGTCTTTGTTTACAATTGATTTGCACTTAAGTTTTTAGCATAACTAGATTCAGAACCACCCATTTATCCGGAGGGCATAACTAGAACCAGAACTGCCACTGGGCATATCATCGGTTCTGGTTCTAGTTAAGCTCCACGTAAACGCACGTAACCAATTTTAACCATGCACTCGCCCTGAATGTGAGGACAGACGTGAAATACCTTATTATCGCTCGTGAAGAGCTGGACGCCGAGTCGAATGGTTCATATGCTGGACAGTTGAGATTTATGGTTGTTTCAACGGATGGACTTGTGACCCTCTCCGTCCCAAGCAAATGTTAAGTGTCCGCTGGGACTAGTAGTTTGTGTTTTTGTTGAACATTAGGTAAATTTTGAGCGAAAATAGGGAACCGTGTGAAAACATCAAGTCAGCACTGTACATATATAAGCGATGTGGCATCCCAAAAGTAAAATTATAACTATTTTAAAATATATTGAAGACACACTGTCACATGGTACTTCCTTTATATTTTACCATACCAGTTTCTGGGCCTAAACCGTTTTTACGGCTGGTCCCGTGAGAGGTCAGTTATTTCATGGCAACGCCCGAAAACAAACCCTTGTCCGGAATAAATTGGTTCTCACAAGCTACTCTATTGTTTATTAACGACATTTGTCGAATGCCGGGACGACACTTTTTTCCTAGTTTATTGTGAATGATCTGAAATCGAGGGAGCAAGTGAATGTGGCATGGTGCGGTAAAAGTAAGCTTTAGTGGATATTTAATGAGGATTTTGTAACCAGATAAAAACGGCAGCTTAATGTGCATTATTGCTATGCCGAGAGAATCATTTTCTGCTTCATAAAAAACGGCTTTTAAAAACATGCAGTAAGGAATCCAGCCCGAAAAAGGACAAAAAAGGACGAAGAATACAGATATTATAAAATCGTTTCAACATGCAAAGTGACAACACACAGGTTATTAGACCATTAAAGTTATGATAAAAAAGTAAAACGGTCCTACTGTATTGCTTTGCTAATTTCGACTAACATACCAGCAAGTTTTCTTGAATAAGAGCGCCATGATTTCTGATGTGTATGCCTTTTAAGCGATGCAGAGAAAAAGTATCCCTGGTAAGCCCTGTTTTCAAGGAAGTTCTTATTTGCTATCACAAAAGCAAGTAACACATTGGGGATGAACAGAGAGAACAGAAAACTAGGAAATTTCAATTCAATGGTGGTTTCAAGGTCCGGTTGAGAGAAAATAGTAGATACGTCAATGAATATTCAGGCAAGAAGTGTGAATCAAATGAACTGAGGTCTAAAAATTGAGCGATGGGTCGGAGAATAGGGGTAGATGGGATGGTTTAAGTAAAAAAATCCAAGAGGAAGATCATCAAATTATTACCGGAAGTTTCAGGATAGAAGCCCTCCTCATATAGAAGCCCTGGGTGTGGCGGAACTCGCAGATGCGCGATTATTTTCAGTGACATTGTTTTACGTGTTTTTGAATGCTTATCACGTCGCTTACCAAAACCGTTCAGCATGCAGATAGACGTTGAGGTGTCGACATGTGTTTGAATTATGATCTAAAAATGTTGGATATATATTTTAAGTTTTAAAAATAAATAAGGGCAAAAAGCTAAATTATTTTGATTAGATCCTTAATCGCAAGTCCATCTGAAGATTTTAAGGCTTCTTTTGCGTTTAAATAAAGGTAACTGTGTTTTAACATCACGGTTTTGCAAAGTTTTTTAATGGTTTTAACGAACGCGTAAAGGGTATAAATGGTTTATAAAGCGTGATATGAACGTGTTCGTAGTTGTCAAAATAATAAGGATTCTTTTTTATGATCTGTTGTAGTTTTCCATGCTGAGTTGAGTTGAGTTGACTTGAGACGTTGAGAGAATTAACGAATAAACATATGCTCATCAGTGGAGCTTTTTCTCTGTGCGACTATCCGACCAACGGACCTTAGGCCACAATACCGGGGGCACTATTGGGAAACCGGGGAGGCTCTATTTGGTTTGAAAATGACTGCGCCCGAAGGCTGTTTCCTAACAGAGCCCCGCCCCCATCCTATTAAAAACCCAAAATATAAATTGGCTGGAACATTGTTGTGACACCTGCCTCATTTGCCAGGAGTAGATGTTTCGACAAAGCACGGAGCTTAATTGTACGGATAGTTGGAACGCTGTGACAGGAATTAGGAGGTTTAGACAAAAGTACCATGGCTACTGATACCTGTCCTGGAGTATTGTCTCAAAACACGGTTAGGGTTGTTTATTTACCAGCTGTTCGGCAACACTTACCTTATATAAGGGATAATATTTTGCAATAAATTCACACTCAGTTTCAAAGCAATTTGGTACAAAATTGGTAAAATAAAAGGTAAATGAAAAAAAGATAATTTAGAAATTTTGAGCTAGATTTTGGCTCTAGCAAATAGCAAAATAGCAAAAAAGAAAATATGTCGCAAAACGTGATTTGACTGAATAAAATATTGTGTTTTATTGGCATAAAAAGGTTGTGTTAGTTATTTCGACAAAAGAGGTATTTTGTTCAAATAATACCCCTGGGCATTATTCGGAAATCGTTTCCTAATAGTGCACCAGGACCTTTATTTGGAAACTAACGGTAGCACAATAGGAACCATGACACAAACTGAATTAACACATCGACCAATAGAAACGAATCAGAGTGGCTCTGGATAGGCAGCAAAGGGGGTCCTGAGCAGCTATGAGAGCAAAATGGTGGAACCAGGTTGTCCGGTTGCATGTTGGCCTCGGTTTAGTTGGCAATGAATGTGGAATTGGGAGGTTTATCAAAGTTGTTACATCGCGATGTCAACTCCTGGCATGGTCATCTTGTCAAATTGACAGGCTGGGTCAGATGCAGTCAATTAAGCAATCAATCTCTGGCAAAGAATTCGTTAATTACTAAAGAATAATACGCAATTTTGGTTTATTAATTCTATGCTAGTAACAAGTGAAAGACTTTTATAGGATTACTAGTCAACTTATCTCAGCAAGATACTCCTTAGAAATTATCAAAATGAATGGTTTCTTTGTCAAGTTAGAAAGTAGCAAAGAAAACAGAATTGGAACATTGAATACTTTCTAACCTAAGAAAAGTCTTCCGCTTTTGTTTATTTGTGTTTGAGAAGTCCTGGCAAGTAAGATTAATCGGGAATACTAGCACTGGTTTCATTTCGTTTGATAGAAAATGAAACTGATTATCTGCATTGGGATCAGAGAAAATTACATGTTTGCATGTACACTGATTTCAATTTTTCTAAAGTATTCAAAATAAGAAAATAAAGTAAACTGCCTTCAAAAGATACAGAACATCACAACGAATAAATTGACGGAGGCATAAATGTACATACGAGAACATAAGGTAAAATAGTACAATTAAGGGTCAATTGCGATCGAAAAGTACATAAAACGTGGTAGAATTCAGCTGAAAAGTAACTAGTGCCTTCGTTGTGATAATTTTAATGCATATTAAAGCATAAAAATTAGTTGATCCCAGTCTTCAACGGTCATTTGAATTTTGTTGGTTTTCATTACTCTAGAGATCTAAACTCTCACGATATCGCTTCATTTGTACTTTATCTTTCGAAATGATGTCAGAAAAGTGAGAAAATTATGTATCCATAACCTCCATTGTGAAAAAGGTCAGGAAGAGAAAAAACTTAGATATCCCAGCGCTAGAATTGTAGGTAACGAGTTTCTCCTATATAATATGTTCTTTGTGAATGCAACTCCGGAAAAGTTTGTGAACGAACATTGATGAAAATCACTGCTGGCTGGTATGTAAAAAAACCTCTCGGACCATGACCCTTGCTGATTTTGACAGGTCATTATATGTCTGCACTGGACAATATCACAATTGCTCTTGGATACTACTGCCCGTATCAGCATTTCGAACACTTATTTAGCTACACAGCAAACCAATTACTGACTAAATTGTTTAATTACTGGTTCGTGATTAGAAAATTATATAACTTCGCAGCTAAAATATAATGTTAAGTATTATCGTGAGTTGTCTGAAACGATAAAATAAATACAAATAATAGAAATAACTGACACTGGTTTGTTTCTTTTAAAAACTGTATCATCTACTTGGATCTCTGTCAACAAACAGCTACGTCATAGAATCAGCTCTGAAATAGAGTGTGCGGACGTCTTTAAGATCAATAGTCTATTAAATATGTTTTCCGTTTCTGAATCCGATGCAGTCATTTACAGGCTAGCCCATAAAAGATGCTTGTTTCTTACATATGTGTGGCCTGTTCTGGCTTTGTGTATTACCAGATTGTTCCAAGCATTATTTTTAGTTGGCACTTCATTCACTTTGCAGTTTCTTTGATAATTCTAATGCTTTTGCCAAAGAACTTTTGTGTACCTGGAAACATTGTGCTCAGAGTCCGAAAGATGGAATGGATAAGTCAGATCAATTCTCTTTTAGCGACACGTTTGAAGCTCTGTCGGCTATCTCGTTACCTCGAATTTCTACATGCTTTGAAAATAATAACGGCCTCCATAGCATTATGCTTTTCTAAAAGATCTAATAACAAACTGTATGATATTTGTAACTTCTTAATTGCTTGTAGTGCTGTCATAGAATCGGCACAACCAATGAACTTTTCAGCAGTGATTTTTAAGGATTTTAATGGCTAAATGGATTATATTGGTGATCGGTTCAGAAACCTTGTTTTCAGGATATTATTTTATATTTCAACAACACCCATTGCCTTATCGTTAAGTTAAGAACCGTCTGTGTATAAAATGTACAATCTTTGTATTATTCTTAGTATTATTCCGAGGGATAAGTAAAATTTCTAGCACCAAACAGAGCGACAGCAGTACGGTTTCTCTCTATGAACCATGAAACAAGCCATAGTAATTGAAGCATAGTCTCCCTTCGATCTTATAATTGTTCTACATAACACCTAATCATATACTGAAATAGTCCTGAGTAAATTTAATGTCTGTTAACATTTTTGTGAATTTTGACATTTTGTCAATTGTTCCATGTGAGGGATAAAACAAAGCTTAGAATCAAGAAATCAAAACAGAGAAATTCGTTTTACTTTGATACGGACAAATTTTTAGAAATAAACGAAAATGGGTCGCTGAGTGTTCTCCGTTTATCATATAAACCGTTTTAATTTGAGAAAATTGAAAATCGTTTTCGGTAGCCTAAGTTGGTGAGGAGTGTAAATTTTTACAAGACATAACGAAGTAAGCCATCTACCCGTTGTTTGATGGTATCTCTACTACCATTGTTCTTGACAAATGTTAGAACTGAAAGAATACAGCCGTGAGGAAAACATTGTTGGCTTCAAAATAATCCGAGAAAACTGCACGCGAAAACGACGTTTGTTTAAAAATTTGATAATTTCGAGCAAGTGGTCAAGGAGTCCCAAATCCCAAAAACTTGAGTTTCCATGCTGTGTCCCATGCTTGTTCTAGTTTGAAGGAAACCACTACAACGTGTTCGTTATTACGTGTTCGTTACACTATTCCTTTGTTTCCTCATAGCATCAGTAAAAGATTGACTTCTAAATTTTCACACTTCTACATCAACATTTTCCCCATCATTGCTTAGAAAAATTTTCCCAGGGAGCTATTTAACAAAACTGGTCTACTATTCTGAGATTTGGTTTTGGCATTGATATAATTGTTCTTTGCTATTAATTATAAATGTATCCTGTTGAGCGACTACGAAAGACATACAGAAACTTACTTGCTAAAGGAACAAGATTAAATGCGTGGAACAGACAGAAGTGGGTTTAAGATTTCCCCAATCGCCAGGAAGTTTCAGGAAAGCATTAGTGTCCCATATCTTATTAAAACACCCAGCATGACTTAGTCTCCTGCCTGAATTGTTGAAACTAGCTATAGCTCTAGTTCACTGATTTAAAAATTGCAGTTGTTTTTTTTTTTTTTTTTGCTCTTAGAACTTAAAAGAAGTTCATCGGATTTCTGTCTTCCGTTTTGCTGTTTCATCCAAATTCACAAATATAATTTGTGATGCTGTGTAGTTTTAATCATTTCACTGAGTGTTAGATATACCTATAGGGTCACCCATGGTACTATTGCTAATTTTCAAATATCCCGAGAAAGTCGAGAAAGTTGTTGCCAGATATCCTGTTTTCACATATCAAGTTTTCTCTGGGGAGGAATTCCTGTTAAGCTTGGAAATATATTCTTGCTGGGTCTTTTTTGTTTCGTTTCATAATTTAGCATGAGATTTTTTTTCGTTAAAACAGCCAGATGGTCGATCAATGTTTTATCAATTTGATCAAGAGGTCCGTAGCCTGTTTATCATCATCATTGAACCATAGTTTGTAAGATTGTTTATGTGATCCTGATATCTTTGGGATTTAGGAATATTTGCATAAGAGTAGGATCGCCACCGAAATTTGTCTTGAATACATTGGCGACATAATTATGGGAATAATGGCCAGTATGCTTTCTTTTACTATCTTTTTAAATCAGTGAATGAAAAGTGGTCAAACAGATCGTCTGACATTTTCCAATTAAAATCGAGCCAGCAGTCTTCAGAAATTTAACAGTTTTTCAACCAGTTCCAGGACGGCGATTTGTCGTTAAACATGGATAAGTTATGATGTTCTTAGCGGTTCTGCGTTCCGTTTTCCTATTGATTGCTTTTGTTCTTCAGGATGAGGTTTTAAGGGTGGTAGTAAATGGATGTTGCAAAAGGTGTGGATTTTACCGTGTCCTTCAATCCGCTTTTGTCTGTAATGGAGTATTTGATTTACTACTTGAAGAATTCCACCATAGCTCTGTCATTTAAAACAAGTTTGTGATAATCTGGTATATATTTCCGTTTTTGTTTCGCAGGCAAGGTAGTTCTGGGGGAAGTATTGTTTAATTCTTTCTTCATCCACATCCGTAAGGGGCAAGTATCAGTTCCCACTCAGCTCATTTTTAGGCTGGTCTAACTTCTTGAGCTTTCTGTTTTTAAGCCTAGTCCATGCTTTACCGCCACGTGTGGGTAGGAGTTGTCGCTCCAGAAGACGCTGTCTTTCAGGACTATTCATAATTGTTTTGGATCTAGTACCTAGATGGGTTTCATTGGCCCAACATCTATTTTGAATATTCTGCTTTTGTAAACTGTTAGGTAAAATCCTAGAAGGTCTTCACTTTCGCTCTGAAATCCAGCTAATGTCTGGCACGCTGAATCCAGTGACGGAGACATACGGCTGCTGCATAGGTTCGTTTGCGTGGCTGGTCGTGATTGACCATTTTCACTGCCTTGGGGTAGGGGGTGTTATTTTCAAATTTGAGACTGCACGGCTTTCCCCAGAAGTCATTGATGAGTTTCTGTGCACAGCTGGGTGTCCACTCAGTTCTCCTTCCATTGGGGGATGCTGTCCTCGGCAAGATTATTGAGTAGAGCTACTGCTACTGGAATTACTGTTAAGAAGTATCTACGTCATCCTGCCGTTACCAATCAATCTAAAACGACACCTAACGGCATTGGTGTGGGTGTGACGCCATTCTAATATCTGCAGTAATAAGAAAACAATAGTATAAAGAATCACTAAACGAAGGTATGGAATAAAGCAAGAATGAGAGTCAACAACAGAAACTGGTTCGAAATCCACACCAGAACGACTAGGAAGACAGCACAATTTAGGTAAACAAAGTAGACTGCTACAAACTACAGTAATGCGGCACTATGGCTAGCTGTAGTAGTCATTCACAAAAGAACAACTGAAGTTTGGTTTTCAGGAAGGGTTTAACTGTAACACTCTTGTTTGTAAGAGCTGTATGGTATCGTGGTCATTGTTTGGGTTGATTCGGTTAGTTAGTTAAATGATTTGTTTAACGACACGACCGACCCTTAGCGGGTTACATTGTGTCAGAACATGTCAGTAATCAGTGACTAGAAGACAATGCTACAAGTTAAAATCAAAGTAAGCTAAAACCATGTATATTCTAAAATCATAAAGTAAACAACGACTAGAAATACTGATACAGGTTGATTTCTTTTAAAAATTGTATAATTGGGTTGATTCGGAAGCTTATATATTTTTCGAACTTTTCCTGCAAGTATACAGTTATTGCTTGAATTAGCTCAACACATAAGTGAAAAAGAACCACTGAAACATATTATCATAGTCTTTATTTTTGTATTTCATACATACGACAGACTGCAACTTACTTGGTTTGTAATAAAAATCCCGGATATTGAAAATATTCCATACATGGATTTTTATTAGTGAAGAAACAATTACTGTCATTTAAAAAATAACATTCCACAATTTTGAAGGGACAATGTCTAAGGCGTTGCCCAACAAACATTCTGGTTTCGTAATTCCTAAAAGAGCATGTCCAAGGACATGACCCAGCCGAGGTCACATTCCTGCGTAATATCAAAACGACTGGGGCAAAACTGTACGAGGAGAAGCATTTTAAAGAAAATAAAAGTTTAACATACGCACACACATTCAAGCCCCCTATAGTGATACGACTAACCCAGTCCGACAAAGCCGGCTGGGTTAAAAATGTAAAATTTGATCATATTCTCTGCTAGGAAATAGTCTTGTAAAGTTTGTAAAGGAGCCATTTGAACTTTACGGTGTTTAAGCAACGATGAAATAAAAACATTTAAGTTACAAAAGAAGTGCTACATTTTATTTCAAAAAGGTTTGTTTCGACAACTCAATAATAAAAGGTTCTGGTTTATTTAATACACAAAAAGAACGATATTCACGTCACAAAAACATCACAGGCCGTCCCCGTCCGTGTTTTGAGGCTGCTGTCCGAGAAGTAACAAAGTAGTAGATATCTTGAAGACTGATGCAATGGCATTTTTTTTTATAATTTTATTTGACATATATCCTTCACCTTTATTTGCAAGCCAAGCAGCATTAGTATACAGCAGGGAGACACGTGGCACAAAGTGCCTCGCTTTCAGATATTTTGAAATATTTTCGAAACAAAGCAGTTTTGTCACTTTGCCAACACTCACCCTAAAATGTACAGAAGTTATGGGCTAGGTAGGGGATACATTATCACGTGCTATTTGAAACTAGCCTTCAAGGGCATTTATCAGTCTATCCCAAACATTTATTCTGGGCATGATTTCTGCTTATATGTGTTGCTGGTTGTAATTGTGCTTGTGTGTATGAATCTGTACCTGGGCACTTGTGTAACACTTGTGTAACACTTCACAGAAGCCCAAAGATTCCAAGCAATAACAGTAGATTTTTCTGTCTCTGGTTTATAGCAATTACTTTTTGGGATGGGAAAAAACTGCTTAAAAATCTGGCCCTGACCTCTTCGGATTAACGAGCACCTACTGCATAAATAATACAAAATCGAAGTTAAGCATGCCGCGATAACACTTCAACGCATCATTGCTAAGGCAGTAACAGCTCAAGTGAGATTAATATAAACGACAATAAAAAGTTCAAAATACCTTTGATCCGTATCTCAAAAGATGGTACATCGATTTTTAAAAAAAAAAATCAAAACAAATATGCTTTAAAGTCGGACATTTCTATGATTTTCTTCATATTCTTTCCTTTACAGCTTTCCTCATGAAGGAACACGACGGACTTTACCTGAATGTTTTTCTTACATGGACAAGAAAGATTTTTTCCACGTAAAATCGTTGAACCAATTATAAAATATTTCCATATCTACAATATGATCGTTATTATGCAGACTGTTGAAACAGGAAACGGTTTGTCGCAAAATTCAATACTGAGAACTCTTTACTCGATAATTTTGTTAAATTTCGGTTTTTCTAGTTTTCTAGCGCCAAGCAATGTTTCATTATGGGCGAAAGATGGAAATTTGAAATTGCTCTTTCCTGTTTTTCATTTTCCGTTTTAAATTAAAAATGATCTTTATTTGCATTTGAAACTAGAGCTTCAGTGAGACAGGATCCCCCGTGTAACCCATGTCATTGGATGTTAGTAAATTCATTGAAACTGAAAACCCTACATTGCCTAACAATTTTTGGTTGATTTGAAAAATAAGACGACTTGCACACTTTCAATATACGTATTAACCGCATGCAAAACGAAAAAACATCAGCATGAACAGTTCTAGAGTTACGGCCTGGACAAAAGGTCACATCTTTGTACATTCGAACTAAAATTTCACCTATTTTCAAAATACTGTGACTTTGACCGTTTTTCACCAATTCGAATGGAAATACGACGTTGCACACCTCCAAAACACACATTAACCGCATGCAAAACCAAAAAGCATTAGCGCATGAACAGTTTTGGAGTTACGGCCTGGACAAAAAGTGACATCTTTGTGCATTCGAACTAAATTTTTATCTATTTTCAAAACAATGTCATTTTGACAATTTTCATCAAATCGAACGAAACCACAACGTTGCACACCTCCAATATACGTATTAACCGCATGCAAAACAAAAAACCATTACCATGAATAATTTCGGAGTTAGGCCTGGACAGAATGTGACATCTTCGCACATTCCAACCAACTTTTTATCTATTTTCAAAATTCTGTCGTTTTGACAATTTATTTTCAAATCGAACAAAACTACGAAGCTGCACGTTGCACGCCCAGTATACTAGAGCGGACGAACGGACGGACGGACAAGCTGAAAACTATATCCCTCCGTTACATGGGGGATAATGAAATACTGAAACGACGAAATGTACAGGGACAGATTTTCCTCTCTGTTTAGAAACTGAAACTGAAATATCACAAAGCTAACAAAATGCTCCCTCCCCATAAAAGAAAAAAAATAAATTCTCTTCGCTATCGCCTCTGGTCAGGCACCCCAATGTTTGATGTGGTCTGTTCTAAATAGGCCAGTGGTCCTTGCGAAATACCCGCTTGTGCTTGCAGCTGTGATATATTGTGAGTGACCTGCGCAGCACTGCTTAAGCCCGGAGCACCCAGTACTACCTGGACACCCGCCATCCCGTCCGCTTGGACTTGCAAGGCTCCTGGGACTTGGCCCTGGCCCGGCGCTTGGGCCCCAGCCTGGGTTTGCCCATGGGGTCTATTTAACATATTTTGCCAGTGCTGTAGTTTATCGTGGTGCTTTGCTATTAATATCTCTTTTCGAGCCAGTTCTTGTTTTAATTCTCCGATATCCTAAAACACACACAAAAAATAAACATTTCGCAAAACTGATTTCATTTTGTAGGCATAACCACCGTAAACTAAACAAAACTGAAAACTGCACCAAAATTTACGGGCCCACACACTAACATATTATACAAATGATAATTCTGTTCACATTTCAAGATCCTATATGCAACAAATCACGGTATTCTAAAGAATAAACGCAGGAAATTTTTTTTACCTCCAATACCCAACTTTCACCTATAGGCCATGTACGAAAATTTCTTCCATGAAACAGCTTATTTTTAAAAAATTATTTGCGATTTGCTTGCTTTTGTTAAAGCAACAAAATTGCGATCGCAGACCAGCCCTACTTGCAAGAAGCCATTGCAGACAGCGCAGCCACCAACCGGAAGTGGACATTAAATAATATCTATAACGACACAACTGTTAGTATAATAAAACTTCATTGTACGGGAGCAAACCGTGTTTTTACGACCCGGCTACCGGAGGCGCGAGGGGTAAGCGTTATTTTTTTTTTTCGTTAGTCTTAACTGTTAAGCCTTGTCTAAAATTTGGTAATTACCGGCCAAGAAGTTTTTGTGTTAACAAGAAATTGTGCACAAAAGTCTAAGGTGGAGGCTGGTAGCCATTTTGAATTTTCCTATTCATATCAAAACCAATTGTGATCGACCTGTTCAGATGGTAAGCGTATGTCTAAAATTTGGTGACGATGCGTAAAGTGATTAATGAGTTCTCATGACGGAAGTGACGGGAAAATCCAACGTGGCGGCTGGCGGCTAATTTGCATTTTTATGCTCGACCCAAAAATCAACTCCGATCATTCTTTCTAACTGCTAAAGCAATATTTATATATTATATAGCATTATATCAATATTTTCGCTAATATTTAGCGGTTCGACAAAAATATTTATGCTCCCTGCCTTCAATCAAAATTTTTGAAAAGTGAAAAAGACTTTTCGATAAATTCTCAGGAGGAGATACATTTTTGGAAAATTGGATTTTAGTTGTTTATTGCTAATATTTGGTGATTCATCAAAAAGTGGTAGCAAGACTAGACAACAATTATGAAACTAAGACCTCTTCTGGAGTAGGTTTAGATTTTAATAAAATATGTTGTTTACTTATACACCTTATACCGCCTCCATCCTTCAACGCCACATTCGATCAAAATTTTACGTCGTTCCAACAAAAATCCTTGCAGGAGATAAATTTTAAAAGAATTTGTTTTAGCCCAATACTTCAGCCAGTTTCGGTAGATCGTCACGCAAAAGGAAAAGACAGGCAGGTACTAAAGTTTGCTATGTAGAGTCAGGTAGGCACCAATGCTCCCTACCTTTAATCAAAATTGCAACAGATTAAGGCCATATGCCTGGCGTCACTTAAGATTTCAATAAGTTTTTCGCCAATATTTCCGACAATTTGGCGAACCACCACCAAAAAAAAAGTAACCAGGTAACTTCTAGGGTCTGCTTCCGTTATTCAGAAACTTAGGTCGAAAGGTTAATATCGTCAGCAGTAGTTAATATTTCAGTAAGAAACTAGTTTTTCGCTAATATTTCAGCCAGTATTTTGGGTGAATAAAATAACAGTAAAAAAATAAGCGCTACCTTTCACCAAAATTTTAAGACAGTAGGACTATTTATCTGGTCTCAGTTAAGATTTTACTGAAAAATTTTGTTTGTTTGTTTGTTTGTTTGTTTGTTTTTTATTCTCTAATTTTGGCGAACCAACAAAACAAAATAATAGAGAGGTAGGGACCAATGTTTGCTACCGCTAACCAAAATTTCAAGTAAATAAGACGTTTCCCTGGCGTCAATTCTGATAATACTAAAAACTTTTTTATCGTCAAAATTTCGATTATAGTTTGGCGAATCACACAGAAAAGGTAACAGACAAGTGGGCACTAATGTCTGCTACCTTTAATTAAAATTTCAAGAGAGAGAGGCCATACATATGGGGTCAATTGAGATTTCACCAACAAATTGGTTGTTCGCCAATATATCCGTTTTTTTTTTCTTTTGTTGCAAACCACCAAAACAAATTATAGCCAAGCGGGTATTGATGTCCGCTTCCCTTATTCGAAATTTTAAGACAGTAAAATTATATCCCTAGCGTTAATGAAGATTTTAATGAGATATTTGTTTTCACTAAAATTTCCGCCAATTTTTTTCCAATCACGAAAAAAAAAAACAGTAACAACCGGAGAATTACTAATAACTGTTACCTTTAACTAAAAATTTCAAGACAGTAACGTCATTTCTCTGGTATGATTTGAGATTTTATCGAAATTTGTTTTTCGGTAAAATTTCAGACAATTTTTAGCCAATCACCAAAATAATAATAACAAAAATAATAATAATAATAATAATAATAATAATAATAATAATAAAATATTATATAACTAGCGTTACTGAGATTTTCGTAAGAAATTAGCCTTTCGTGTCAGTTACGATCTGAAATCCTGGGAGATTCGTTTTACAGAAAACTGATTTTTGGCGAATATTTTCACCAATTTTGGCGACCTGCCAAAAAACTAATAGCCAGGCAAATAATCTATATGCCAAATATCACAGGAACCGAATTATCAGGGTGGGAGTAACATCTGGCGATGGACGGACGGGCGGACAACACCTAAACCTGGTTTCCCTAGGGGAACAGGCCCCGGTTGTGGGTTAATAAGTAACACATTTTATGGCTGACGATATCCATACCACATATGCCTTGGTTACCCTTACTTCTTTAAGAGCCTCCTCCGGTTTATGGTACGCCAATAGCTGCCTTTTCTCAAGAAAGAACGCCTCTAGCTGTCTGCCTATGCTGAGATATTTGCTCACACTTTGTTCAACAGCTAAAATGAAAACAAAGTAAAATTTCAGCAATGTAATTCCTCCCTTCAGATGAACATTACTACATTTTGGAAACTAGAACCTCATTTTGCTAGCGAAATGTTAAACACTTGACAAAAATTAAAACGCAAAAATACTCCCTTCAATGGCCAACCTGTTACTACATAGACTGAATATTGAGCAAAAAAACAAAAACAAAAAAAATCTTGTTAAAAGAAAAATATAAAAACTGATAAAAGGCGATAAAGTCTTGCGATAATCTAAATCAACAGTGACTATTGCTAAGAACTGTCATATAGACTGGATAAAACCTACAAATGTTCTAACTGTTAGTTAAGGACGTAATCACAGGAAGCAACATAAAACTAAACCACTGGCGCTATTAAGAGGGATCCGATTTGCTGATATATTTGAGGTACATTCGTAGTTAAGTTTGTAAGGCTGCAAGAAATTCAACTGACAGTATTAGTATATTAATCGCCTGTGGACTAGTACTGTATAAATACTAGTATAGTAAGAACACTTGGCTAGGGCTGTGCAACAATAAATTCAGTTACTAAGCATTGAGTGTAGTGACCATAAACACAAGTATACAGTTACTAACCATAGACTATAGTAATAGCAAGCCGTGGAATCCCAAGGATTGTACATATTCATATGAAAAATAATTACGAAGCGTTGAGTTTCGTAATACGAGTTTAGCATTTCTACAACTTTATGTACATACAATATTACAAAGCATTGAGTGTTGTAATCAAACATTTCATACACACGTGACAACAACAAGTGGCAACTGGCATTTTCTTTGACAGCGGTCAATATGGCTAAAAGAGTGGGTATAAACACTGCAAAGTGGGCTGAAATCAGCACCATTATTGATAATCGAAAGGTTGCCTCACAAATACGCCATGAACGAAATCCTGAACAGCCCATTACCAGGAATGGTTTCATCAGAGAATATCCACAATATGTTCATCTGGCGAACCAGTTTATATTCGCAGATGATGCCGAGACCAGCGATGACATGGAAGTAAAAACAGAAACGTCAATATTTCCTGTACAACAACCATCAACAATTAGCCCACCACCAATGTTAATGGAGCAACAAGTTCCGCTTGCGCAGTTTCAGCCATCGTTAGTAGAACCAAAAATTCCTCCATATGTAGCACCCGAACCACCCCCAATGGCTGCCAATACAACCGCCGCCACAAGAACCGTTGGCTGCAAGCAAATACCAGTTTACTGAGGAGGAATTATTTTTTGCTTTGAAGCCATCTTTTCCTAGAATTGCTGCTTTGGTTGAAGCAAAATTATTTCCTCAAGTGGACGCTAAAATTGAATCAAAATGTGATGAGGTAACCGATAAAATAACAAGGCCAAATAGCGGATGTCAAGATGATGGCAGAAGACACTTGTAGCACGGTGGAACATCGTATCAATCCTCAATTACAACGTCATAGTGCAGCTTTAAGTGATATCTCCGCTGGAATAAGTAATGTTGCAATGCAGCTCAATAATAGCTTTCAACAGCGATGTAAAGGAAAATGTGAACATTCTACGAACCAACCAAAGGGATTTGCACGCTAATCTACAAAACAGTACAACTGTAGATGCTGTCGAGGAGAGGATAGCGGCGCTGGAGGGCAGAATTATTGAGCACCACGCCGGTGATTCTCAGCCAAATGCCCCAATTGATTACAATGCTTCGGTCACCGTTAATCAACAACCAATGCAAGCGCCGCCCGTGTACTATGATCAAGCTAATGCAAGCGTTCATCGGCAACCATCAGTGCAACAACATACAATGTAAGTTCCTCCGTAGGGCCAGCCATCTTTGCAGTTTCCATACCCACCACCAACACTTCAGCCACAACAAACACCTCCTTTTCAGCCTACCACTCCTCCTATCCTTTTTACCCCCCCCCCCCCCCCCCCCCCTGCTGTATCAACTCCTGCTATGGCTCCACCTCCCGCGCCACCGGATCCTGATGAAAATATTCCGACAGGGCATCGTCCAGAACAACCCTATCCAGGTGAAACTACTCCTGCAAGAAATCGTCGGACGTGATCGTACACCGAACAGACGTGATCGTGCACCAAATCGGACTTTAACCCAAGACGACTTACCCTTTTCCAGTAAACCCAAATTACCGTCTTGCGATGGAAAAGGTTTATGGAAACCCTTCCTCACGCAATTTCGGATACATGCAGAACTGAGTGGGTGGAATGAGGAACAACGCCGAACTATGATGTTACTATGTCTACACGAGCAAGCAGCTAATTTTTAGTCTGCAGTTCGATATGGGTAGGACCAGGGTTGGGTTTCTTCCAGGGAGAAAGGTATTTCTCCCCTCCCCCAGGGAGAAATAGGAGAAAACTCGGGATTTAGGGTTTCTCCCGGGGAGAAATGTTTCTCCCGGGGATAAATGGGGGAGAAACAGGGGAGAAACGTCGGGCATAAAAATTCTTTCAACGTTTATTTGCATTTTATTCCAAATTATTTAATAAACCTTCGTGTCATCGACATTTGGCACATTTCTCTCACGTTTAGTGCATTTAGATGGGGATACTTTTGCAAGATGAGCTTTTGCCAACTGCTCGTTCCCGCAGTAAATGCATTTAGCATATGATTTTTTATCCTTCACAGACAAACTGAAGTGCTCCCAAACTTTATCTTTAGGTCTTCCTCCTTTTAACATTTTGAGTTGATAATTTAACGGCAGCACAAAGACAACAATCGTAATTTGTTTGTAATGATAATGCCGTAAATTTTTACAACCCTTCTGTTGCTGTTGAGGATTACTCATACCCTTAATCTCTACATTTCCTGAGATATAAGGATTAAGACGTTTTGTTAAGGCGTAGCTCGGAAAGTAACTGAAAGATAAGCAGGTCAGTACTTTGACACAGGCTGACAGAGAACGGATTTTTCTTTGATCATGAGTAGAACAGTAAGGCATCTGCCTTGTAGTAAAAGAAAGAGAGTGAAAGCCTGAATAACAAATGTCCATCATACATTTGTGTATTCTAACGTGTACGTTAAGCAAGACAAAACAAAAGAATAAAAAAGAGGGCAGAAACTACGGGAGAAACGTATTTCTCCCCTGGGGTAAAAACCCGGTTTAAACCCAGGGTAAAAACCCTAATGGCAGAAACCTGCCAACCCTGGGTAGGACATTCGAAGAAATAGTTCGCAAGATGGAACAACGTTTTAGAAAGCGCGAATTACCTCAGAAAATGCGCGTACAATTCCACAACTTAAAGCAAAGGGCGGATGAGGATCTTTTCGAATGGGCTGAAATAGTGCAGAAAGTTGAAATGGAGGCTTTTCAAGATTTAAACCTACAAGAAAACTATTTGACGGAAGAAATAGTGAGACGTTTTTGCCAACGATGTCATGAAAGACGCACTTGACATTATGCGCACGTATAGTTTCAATTCTAAGGCTATCTACGGTTCTAAGAAATCAAGTACAATTCGACAAATAGGTGTGCATGTTGCAACAGACGATGATAATGACAATGAACTTGCTGAGGTGTGTAAAATTGAGAAGAATAAACCGAAAGTTTTTGCACCCATAGAACAGCGGGTTGGCCGTCTAGAAAGCCAAGTGTAATCCTTTCAATCAAACAAGGATGAGAAGATGGAAAGCATAATTAGTATTTTATCTCGGAGGCATGAGTCTCCTGGAAAAACTACTGACACCAGGAGAGGATCGCGTAGTACCAGCCCTACCAGAAAAGGCAATTGCAACAGTTGTGGTCAACCCGGACATTGGAGTCGAGAATGCCAAACAAGAAGTCCGTCCTCGTACAATATGTCGCGGGTCGCCACAGATATGCACAACATAGTCTTACAGATGCTGAACAAAGATTTCTCACCAGGTTTCAACAGGCGTCTTACACTGGAAGGTCCGGCGGGAAATCTACAATCAGCTACAGGACTCCATTGATTTTCATGGGACGTCAAGTGGTGCTGCAGAGCAACGAGTTTCATAGATGGAAACGATGCCAATCTCCCAGTCAAGTGTCAGCCATCTGCCCTGCACTCTACGAAGCATCGAGTTTCGCAGACGACTAAACGAAAGACTGATGTGCCGACTAAACTAACAAGTGGGAAAAGATTAAAGGAAATCGAAGCTGAAGTTCATCACACTGGACAACATCGCGTGCATATGAAATCCTCATCTCAGTCGTCTGTTACTCTTTTGATGATCGATACAAATTTCCATATTGACAGATCTTTAGATCAAGTATCTTTAGATCATATCTTAGTTACTAGAGTTATTATGGGGTCCGGATTTTGGGTCTCGGGTCTCCTTGTTAGAAAGGGTATAGATTAGAGTATGTCGTGGCCAGTTTCTGTTATCCAGAGGAGTATCCAAGTGGGAACAAACGTCATCAACTTCTGCGGAATCCTGGACTCAGATTTACTTATGGTGTACATCCTAAAATAGCGAATAAATTGGATGACGGAGTGATTGAAAATCTGTTATTTCTGTTACAATCTAGAGGTGCTATCGCAGTAGGAGAGATCAGAATAGACTATTCGTGCCCATCATGTCCGCGACGAGAGGTTAAAATGGATGCTCTACGAAAGATACTGGTAGCTACCCGACACTTGCGACTAACCGTTTGATACACTGTCGTGATCTGAGGAATCGACTCAAGGCTTGTGATGATTGTTTGGAAGTGATGAAAAGCACACTATCAAAATGGACACCTATTCACAGGCATTGTTTCACTGGTGGACTAGTTGAATGAGTGGCTGGAAGCCTTCCCAAATACCTCGTTTGGAATAACCGAAAAAGTGATGTCCAAGTTACTACTAGAAACGGACGCACCACATTTGTTGCCTGAGGGAGCCGACACGGGATATCAAAATTCACCGTACAACCTACTGTTTATCGCAACAAAAGTCGCCGCGCTGTTAAATACGTCAATGACGGAGGTACTAAATCATTCGTCACGCAACGCGCGTCTTTTCTACCAGCTTCAACCCAAATTGGTCTAGGTGAGGCATGAGCCTTACTTGGACCCTCGAGGTGAGGCATCTGGCGCTTCAAGGCGAAGCATGAATTTTGCCTACATCTTCAAGGTGAGTGTCTCTTTCCAGCGATGCCTGTTGGGTGAGGCGTGAGTCTCACTTCGGATATGACGAACTTTTTAAAACTGGGGAGATTGAATTAAGTCGCGAAAATGGCCGCTCCATAGTTATCCAAGGACAACCCGACAACCTGGTGTGTAGTTACCCCCAACCGACTTCTGAACATGATGCGTTGAATGTCTTAATCTGTATAAATCGCCTCCTAATGTAAGGAGCCACTTTATAAGCCTTGCAAGCCAAAGGCTTGTCAAGTGTTAAATAAACGACTGAGAAGTTAGTTAGTTATTTGATTGGTTTAACGACACCGCCAACCTGTTGCAGGTCATATTGTGTCATTCCTGGTGACTTTGTCGCATTTATACTGAGAATGTCCCACTGGGACTTTTTAGTGTTGTAAATTGTAATAACAATAATAAACAAAATAATAACACCAGTAAAGAGTACATCAGACAATTTCGGAATCGTCAGACTATATCTGTCTCACACCATATTTTACCGATAATCAACTGCAAAATATCTTATACAGATTTGACAGATTTCTTGAAAAAATTCAGTGAATTTCAGTGACTTTAGAAAGTCAGTAATTGGACAGTCACTGTAACTTATAACGTAACGCTAGATTAACTGCAACCAATGACTCACAAAATGAAAGGCATTAATACAAAAAAAAAAAAAAAATCCGCCTATTTTATAAAAGTTACCTGGACAAAATCTCGAGTCTTGATGCAAAACTGCAAATTTTGTAAGGTTTGCCGTTGATTTTCTTTTCATTTTCAATGACAAACTTCAAAAATATCACAGTTCAACTAATGCATTTCAAAGCAGATTAGCTGCCTGTTCGCTTATTAATTGTGGGCTGTAATATATACATATATATATATATATATATATATATATATATATATATATATATATATATATATATATATATATATATATATATCTATATATATATATATATATATTACAGCCCACAAGTGTAATCAGACCTTGCGCGTAATAGCTAAACGGCCATAACATAGCATAACGCGCACTGCCTGCGTTCGTTAGTCATTTCATGAAATGCTTACTCGAACTGATTTCAGTACTGGGATAAAACACAGAAATTGAATATCAATCACAGCCACTGACGAGCCCGCACTACGACCTACTACCACCTACTACCCTGGCCACACAACTGATCGCATCATCTCGGTCGTCGGATGAAATAGCTGTGAAAGCCATTGAAATTTGTTATTTTTTTTTCGAATCATAACCTGGTAAACTGTAAAATCGGAATGAACTGTCCTAAACCTGCAAAGCGAGTTATCAAAAAAAAAAAAAAAAAAAAGAAAATAGAAAAATATCTGCATTGAAAATTTTCAGAAAGATTTACAAACGTCTTTACTCTC
The DNA here is from genome assembly GCA_949752745.1 of Protula sp. h YS-2021. Classification (NCBI taxonomy): domain Eukaryota; kingdom Metazoa; phylum Annelida; class Polychaeta; order Sabellida; family Serpulidae; genus Protula; species Protula sp. h YS-2021. Next base: position 51,480,532 of record OX457029.1, on the reverse strand, counting down.
AACACAATACCAGACCCTTGACTCTGTTGTCCATGAATACGATCTAGTCTTACGAACTATTCTAGATAAACATGCGCCTTTAGTCCAAAAAGTCAGACTTTGAAAAACAGACAACCATGACACAACGATGTAATTCAGGAGGCACGTCGACTTTCGCGCAAAGATAAACGTACCTTTCGTGAAAAACAATAAAGTAAGTTATCAAATCTACCGCGGTGCATACAAATCGAAACTAAAGGAGTCTAAAACCAAATTTCTGCGCGAAGTAGTTGAGGACAATTCCCATAATCAAAAGCAACTGTTCAAGTCCTGTCACAAGATAATGTATCGAAAACGGCTGAATCCAATACCACAAAATGATTCACAAAAGTCTACAAAAAAAATTATCGAACACTTTCCAATCTATCATAGGTATCTAAACTTATTGCACACGCTATCAACATTGAAATCACTAAGCACCTCCACACGAATAGATCAGCAGAGGTACTGCAATGCACATTTAAGGCATTCCACAGTACGGAGACTGCCTTAGTCAAAGTATTTGACATTTTTCAGAAGCTTGATCGTGGAAACGCAGTCTTCGTGGCATTGCTCGACCTGTCGGCCGCTTTCGAGACGGTTGACCATGGCATTCTTCTCAATCGTCTTCAGAACTCAATGATGATTTCTTTTGCTGTTTTTAAGTGGATTCAGACCTAACGCAGCGCGCTGTCTGTGAATGTGTAAATGGTGAATATTCGGATACGGCTAGTGTTGATTGCTCGGTGCCGCAGGAGTCCATACTTGGATCCGGTCAGTACAGTATATACACCACCCCTTTAGGAAACCTAATTCAGATATGTTAATACTTTCCCACTTTTATGCAGACGACTCCCAGTTATGGAAATCAGCCAATCCTTGGTCTCCTATAAATCAAATAGCTATTGCAAGGCATATGGAACATGGAATAAGCCGAATAGCGCAGTGGATGTCCAACAACAAACCCCAATTCACAATCAAGACAAAATCGAATTGCTCGTAATAGCCAGTTCTCGGAATTTAAACCGCATCATTGTGGATGCGTTAAATCTGGATAATGAAAAAGTTTCCGCCGCCAATGCTGTTAGAAATCTTGGTGTAAAAATGGATAGGTATCTTACCATGCTTGACCACATAAAACAGATAAAAAAAATCTTACTTTTATTACTAAACTGGATACGCAAGATTCGACCTTACCTCACGTTAGAGTCTGCTAAATGTACATTTCACGCGCTAGTGATTAGCAAAATAGACAACTCCTATAGACTACTCTTAGTTAATTTGCAGACCCTGTAAAATCGTCTGAATACCGCCGCTCGAGTTGTGACCTTAACACCCCGTCGTGAACATATTAAGTTTAAAGACCTATCTATTTGATGTCGCCTTTGAATAGACTTTTCTGTACTGCGCTCAGTGGCCTAGCTGAATGGGCGCAATATAAATACCGATGATAGTGAATGCTTAAATTTTCAGCTGCAGCTTCAGGTCGAGATCCCAAAGCATACCTGATGCCTGACAAGAATTCAGTTAACAAGCGTAATGTTTATAAATTGTGTCATAACCATTGCTGTATTGTCGGATGTATACTTTACTGAAATTAGCCACAGTTAGGATTTCTGTCAGAAAAATGAGCAGATCAATGTTGACACTGCGTGCTTAAAGTTTCTGTTTGATAACAACTTAGGATAAAGTGAGACACTCCAGTCTAGCAATATTGGAAATGTGTTAAAGGGGCCGGGGGGAGGGGTCAAGATTTTGAAAAAAACTATTTGATTGGACTGAAATCTTTAGATTCATTAACGATTGGGTCATCCAAAAGCATTTCTCTCCAATTTAACATTGTTTTTATGAAACACCACAAATTGCAATATATTGACTCACTTGCGAATGTTACGTAGATGCGTCAGAAACAAGTAACAGATAAATATTTAAGCTAAATATTTTGGAGCAAAAAGAAACCAAAAATTTTGTAGGCCATTCCTCATCAGATAACCCATAATTTGAATGTGGAAGATTTTTCTTACTTTTCACAATTCAGTGATTTACACTTGCTTACTGTAGGCTGGCAGAAAAAAAAACATGTTTTCTACCCGTTTTTTATTTCTATTGGCATACTCGCCAATCCCTGAAGATATAAGTAAGATCATAAAGAATCTCAATGCACAAATCCCAGTTTTAAATGGCCCAATGTCAGTTTTTCGCAGTTAGTGACAAGAGAAAGGAAGATAGAAATGCAAGACAGGGTCCACATCAAATTAATTTATAGTTGCGCTGCCTGCACATATACACTCAACAAAAAGTGAATTTTGATAACAGACACAGTCTCTTGTGGTTCACCTTTAATAGTAATGTGTGTTTACAGACTTCATGTAGAAACCTCCATCCCAAGTTTTTCAAATGGTTAAAAAAATCCACGACTTTTCTCCTGTTTTCGATATGAAAGAAACACTTTTTCCCTTACAGTCAGAAAATAAATGGAAGAAACCCTTAATTTGGTACAAGTGAAGAGTACACTTGAGAGGGGATCAAACGAACATCGGCAAAAAGTAATTCTTGAAAGGACATTTGTTTAATCGGCAATCTCAGCTTCCCAAGTGCATTAAGTGATGCATGCTATATTCACAATTTGTACTAAGTAACTGTTTCCAGCCAATCACGCTCAATCCCGCTCAAAATTTATTCAAATGCAAAAGTTATCAAAACGAAAAATTCGCAAAAAAAAAAAAAAAAACAGCCAACATTCTAACAAACAAACTTCGTAGAATCCGCCAAGAAGAAAACTTAAAAATTAAAAAAAAAGAAAGATATGGAGGCAAGACATTGAAAATAAACTTTACAAACAGATGGACGGTCAGACGGAAATGCCCTTGCCACGGGGGATAATATAGCAGAGCTTCTTGGACAAAAGACCTTCTTCACAGCAATACCCATATTGCAGACCTAAAGCTCGGTTGCACTGTTCATTTACGCCCCATGGTCTGACCAGGGTTGGGTTTATTCCTGTCCAAGACCTATTTCTTTTAAACAGCGGAAGAATCCTGGCAGAAAGTTATTTTCCGGACAAAACTGGATTGCACCAAACTAACAATCACACATGGATGTTCATTTTATTTTCGTTGTTGCCAAGTTCTATCCATAGTATAATATACTATATAGAAGTAACAATTATCACGCATGCCAGCACTGTTTAGTTCTATTTTTTAACTCAGCCAATAACTTATTAGTACTCAAGCTCAGGCCGTTACTAAAAGGGTAAAAACAAGGAGTGTAATGGAGGGTTGCGGGTTAACAGTTGTTTAAACACTGTGTCCCGTAGAAAAGGCACTGATGCAAGTTTAAGCGCAAAGCTGAAGCACACTTTCACAACATCAACTACACAGTATATCTTTCTTCAAATGGAACTAAAAACTGAAACGACTTACTTGATTTGACTTCATCGCTCTCGACAACGTTAAGATGTTCGTGTGATGTGATGGCAGAGATACAGTTCTGCAAAAAAAAAAATAAAAAGAACAAAATAATTGTGAAGTCACGTGCAACATTTCACTCCCACTAATATCGATAATATATGAATTTGTATTGAAGAGAGGGTAAATTTGGTAAAATTGGTAAAATTATAACTTCGTCTGAAATTATAATTTCGATTGAATACAGAAGGGTGAAACATAATAAACAAATGTATCTACAATCCCGGAAACATTGACACAATTTCGTTTTACTGATACCTACCTACTTTCGTGCAATGAAATTTGCAGAATAATACAACAAATCATTTTGAAAAATATGAATAATTGCTATATTTCTATCAGCCATATTAGCCTACCATTTCTTTGTAAGTTTACCCTCAGGCTTTGCCGTCCAAAGGTACCCAGAACGCCGAAACTGGAATATTTATTCAGAATTCTGAAACTGTGAATTGCCTTATTTCTTTAAAAAGTAAGCCAATGAACTTACAGTCGAAACACAGCTCCCGCTCGAAACTTCCGAAAGTGCAAACTGGTGTATGATGAAAAAAAATCGGATTCGTACTTTGAATTTTGCCGAAATATTTTTGCGATTCGACCGTACTGGTTTGGTACAAACGTTTAAATGAATTATGGAGAAAAATAGCAAAAATATATTTCACCAGAAATATATTCAAAAGTAAAGAAGACAATAATATGTAAAATAGATTTTTAAAGCTCAAATGATGACTTAAATTTGGAAGTGTGTACTGATCTGAAGCTACCAGATTATCTATCGGGAGATTTTCTATCAGGGGATTTCACTTCAGGGGTAGGCGAATCGCCTTTTCCAACCCTTCGGTACACTGTGGATCCATGCTTTTTGGCGCATTTTAATCCTATATACACTCTGCACTTTCATGCCAGAAATCAACTTTGAAATCGATCAAATAAATTAACCAGAGTAAATTCTACTTTTTCAGAAATTATCGATGCGACGCGGGCAGGACAGCCTGACGCCCAGTAGTAATAGCATTTTTCAGCATTTTTGTAGGTGCATACAACACGGGCTTGACTATCAAATTTATTCAAATAACAAAGTAATGGCGATTCTTCTATGCTTACAAAAAGTGCATACAGGCCCTATGGGCGGTTTAAGCCTTTATCCTCGCCAGTTTACGATCTTCTTTCTCCTTTGAAAATTTTCGGAAAAAATGTGAAATTTAACGTTAACACTTCATATTTGTGGAGTAAGAAAATGCTATTCCGTCCACGAATATAAGCTCTGTTTTCTCTTGAAATCAAATCTCTTGACAGAAAACCTCCTGACAGAAAATCTGCTGATAGCTTTATTTCAGTGACGTGTGTCTTGTAAGATTTTGGTGGTTAGGCTCAATTGAATTGGAATGCTTTTCTTTGGACTGTTGGTTGTTAGACAACAACGACGGGCCTTATGCCTCCGCCATCAAATTTGCTCCAAGAAGCTGCTCGCTACTGGGTGATCAGCAACCGCTTCGAATTTGACATTTAAACCCCGAAATATCAACAAACATTTGACAGATGAGTGCGGAAGCTACATTTTCTGCATTTTAACGAAGAAACAGAACTCACGTACGAGGCAGATGAGACAGAGTTGGTTACAGTAGAGCAGAACTGGTGACAACAAGATGTTAAACTCCGACTGTACCACATAAGAAAGCTGCAAATATGGCTACCCTTTCGACGCAAATATATCCCTTTTTGCGACACCTGACAAAAGAAGATGGAAGATGTCCTTTTCCATTTTACCAATTTGGATAAACTGTAACCATACGTTCTCCTCCCCTCGTAGCGCATTAAAACTAGAGCAGTGTGCATAGCCCTCATATTCCCCACAGGCCCCCCATCTGTTAAACACGGCCATCAATAGTCAATCAAGAGCGAAATTTTCCAAGTCCAATTGGTGCATTTTCCTTCGACAACCTGGCCCATTTACAATACCTATCTGTGTTTGTTCCCATAGAAGCTACACACCAAGTTTTATGAAAATCCCTGCACTTGTTCTTGAGATATCGTGTAAACAAAGTCATTCCGATGCTGAATAATTTCCAGGATTTGGTAAATTTCGAAGTCCATTTGGTTGATTTTCCTTGGGCCAACGTAACCCATTTACAATACCGATCCTTTTAAGCGCCCACAGAAGTTACACACCAAGTTTCATTACAATCCTTGCAGATGTTCTTCAGATATCGTGTTAACAATAGTCAATCAAGAGCTTAAATTTTCCAGCTGTTTCATTTTCCTTGGACGAACCTGGCCCATTTACAATACCGTTCTGTGTTTGTTCTCATAGAAGCTACGTACCAAGTTTCACTAAAATCCTTGCAGCAGTTTTTAAATTATCGTGTAAACAAGCTCTTGATGACAGACCGACGCGCGGTCGATCGCATATATTCCCCCTGTGGGGAATAAACGACATATCTCTACGGAGGTCAGTTGTTTTATAACTACGGTCGAATGGCATGCTGGGTAGAACAACCCCGGAAGATAAACAAAACATACGACAACTGGCCGATGCCTGTTTTTTTCACCTTTTATGCATAATTTTAAGAAAAACAAGGCATGAAAAATGTGGCATTGGGTTACTGTGCCGACAAAATGCCTCAGAGCATCTCGTTGACCCCTCCGAGGAATACAGTGTAACGCGTTGTAGCTCTGATAAAGAAATATACCAAGTATAAATAATGAAGAGCTGATTTGGAGCTAGCTCTAAGTCATTTAGGACTAGCAAAAGGGGGTGGTATATTGTGCATGAACTTCGTATGTTTTAATATTAGAACTAGTATGCATGACTCGTGCCTCAGAACATATGACGTTGATTCCTATTAGTGAAACAGTTGAAGGCTTCGTAAGTCTGGCGATATATATGCGAAGTAATTTGAGGAATAACAGACTCGAAGCTACTGTCAAGTGGGCGACAATTCCATATTTTTGTAACAGCACAGAAACAGTCTTCAAGTCAACAAGCATCTCATCATTCTGGGATGTTCATAACGATGACCTTTAGTTTTTAACTTAAATCGAAAAGATTGGCGAAAAAAGACCTGAAACGCTGCTTCAAACTGTTCTACCAAGTGACCGGAAGCATCCATATTTTTCACTGCATTAGCTATTTGCATAACATGCTTGGTGGTGGGAAAGAAGTCAGCAAAGAGATAATAAGTTTATTCTAACTTTAAACACAATTTACATAGTTACTGACAATTGTGGAGAAACTACAGAGCTATAATCATATTCAGAATGTTAACCACACAAAATAATATGGTTTTGTCTTACAAAAAGAAGATTCAAACTTATGTGAGAGTCTTCCCTTGCAAAACAGTTTCATTGTAATAAAATTATAATACAATAGAAGCTCTTATAAAACTAGAAAATACATTTTCTCACAAAAGTTAACATGCATTAACTAATATTTTAATTTAAAATATTTTTTTTTACTTTTTCTCAAACATACTTTTTTTTAACCCACAGCCACACTTCTACTTTCAACGAACCTGCGCGATAGATTATTCCAAACAATGGATACAGATGTGGCCTGTCACATTTTTATAATGAAACATAACCATGATGTTAACAGGTTTTTAGCTATAAAAGGCCGGCGAGTCTGGGATGGGCAGACAACTACCTGACTGTTCAGATAAATGAATTTAGATCTCACTAAAAGTAGCAAAGAAAGTAATTATGAAATTTGATTAAAGAAAGTTCGATAAAGTTCAGTCTTTTATCGAATTATTATTCCAGCATTAAAACAAACTATTGTAAAAGAAGTAGCCAACAGATTTATAACTTGGCAAAAAGCACATATTTTTGTAATGTTCCTGTATCTGGGGATTGAAATGCTGCGCTTTTCTCTAGTCAAAAGGCGCATATTTGTCACTCTTTGTCAGAAGAAGAAATAGGAAAGCATTGCTAATTGGGCAAAAAGACACTAAATAAACCCATTATGGACACTTCAAGCGACCGATTTTCGGATTACCAGTATCATCAGGGTGGCAACAATAATCACTTGTGTGAGGATGCAAAGCAAAAAGGTAGTTTTAAAATAGTTTCTATGAAACAAATGCCAGATGTATCCTTGTATTTACAATACACGATAACCAAATTAAACAGCAATCCATCGATTTGTATAACCTCTACTGGAACTCATTTGTATCGATTTTTCTTCTATTTTCAAAAAATTATTTTATGATGCTGTTATTAAGAAATCAATATTTTCTTTGGTATGTTTTAAGATACATATAAACATTCTTTAAATAATAATACAAAATTAAAATTTTAAAGCTATTTTAACATAATTTAATAAAAGCATCTCTTGGAATGTAGTTAAAGTGCTGATGCAATTATGGGAAGCAGGACAAAAATGTCAAAGGAACAATAAAAAAAGTTTAAGAACTATCTGACAACAACGCGTTTCATTGTAAACGTTTTGCGGGTTCAGTATTTAAAGTTCAATTGTTTTTCAGGCTTCCAAGACTGACAATGACTCAATATAGTTTGGTTGAAAAATTAGACGAGCTAACGTTATTCGAAAGATATTTTTAAAAACTGTGCTCGGGCCATTGTGGCAAAACATCTGGCTTCTGATGAAGTCTATCTGTTATGAATAAACACAGAGCGGATGGATATTCTAAAGAAGAGTATCGCTCTTTTATGTGTATTATTTTCGCGGAATCACCAGTGCGTCGGCGTAGTGAAAAGGTATTATACATAACAATTGACTCACCGTAGAGGTTGGTTGTTCAACCTATTTAGAAAGTAGTTCTTCTCTTTATGAGTTCTATTTTCACGGGATCCTAAGTAGGTTTACGGAGTAAAAAGGTGATATACACATGAGACCGATCTGTCAAAGAGGTTGGCTGTTGAACAACAACGTGCATGCCACCCGCTCGTTTTATCCGAAATTTTGAGTCCGAATCTGTTGTTTTCAAAGCTATTGTATTATAGAACCAGGAAAGGAGTGTTAAAAAAGCTAGAAAAGCTAGTAAGGGTCAGAATATCCTAACAGTCTTGTTTGGACATCAAATGCACACCCTTAACGCAAGTATGTGCCTAATGATTAAGTATTAAACATGATTTTCTCTGCCAACAGAACCACCTACTCATGCCCCCGAGCCAGCTTAGTCCCAGCGAACCCTTTCTGTTATGGAGTTTGTTTTTTTTTTTTTTGGAACTCAAAGAATGTCTTAAGACATTCTGAGGCCTTTGTTTATGGTTTTTTTGGGATTCAGAATGTCTTAAGAATGTCGTAAAAAGCCGTAATTGGACTCTCAATTCAAAATGGCGACAAATAACTAGCTCCGAGTAGCTCTGATTTGTATAACATCGTATATCTCTCTGTCAGAGCTACGAAGCCTTCCATTGCTCCAGTAATAGGGGTCAATTTCATATGTTCTGAGGCACGAATCCTGCATACCAGCCCCTATTATTCAAACATCTACAGAAAGTTTATGCCCAATGCCCTTTTTGTAAAACATGCACAGTTTCTAGTGAGCTGTATATCTTTTATTTGTTCATAAAAGTGCAGAAAAGTTACCTTTCGCACCCACCTGTCAAATGTTTGTTTACATTCTGGCCTTTAAATATGACGTGACCAAAGTTAAGGGACCGAAAATTTAAATACAGGGATTGTAGTTTATTTGTAAAATATATACTAAAATAGTTGATAGATGCAGAATCACGTATAAATTTATTTTGTACACCCACAATATTTGACTTTTTATTTTTACGTTCTTTTTGAAACATAAATTTAAAAAGTTTTTTTGGTGGATAATTACAAAAATTATTGCTACTATTTCACGTAATGAAGTATGCTCCCTGTATACAAACAAATGTCAATTATTACTGGAGATTTGGGGTTATTTCCGTATTATTTTCTTTTAAAGAAATCGTAACACAGAAGTTGTATGTGATTACCTTTGTACTTTGAGGGCCTCTAGCAAATGCCAATAAAAACTTATGGGTCGTTGAATCTCGCACAAAGTAGCCACAGGGGTGCCTCAAAGCGAGTGCAGTTGACTTGCTTATCGTTATATAGCGAGGCTTTGAAGCGGTGCCTGGAAACTTTATAGCGCACCGCTTCTTGGAGCTAACAAACAACATACACGCATAAAGACTTCCGCGGCCACATTGCAAAAATCATCTTTCGACGGTAAACAAACATTTCTTGTCCACAAAAATGGAGCTTCCATATGACATCATTAAATGCAATTTTTAACTTTTTCAAGCAGAACAAAATGAGACCGACCATACAACTAGAACAAAAAGCACCAAAACCTTAATTTATGATGAAAAGTACTAGATGACAGCCTCTTTCCACGTTTCCACAATGCATAAATTGAAGGCGATAATATAAGATCCTGGAGTTTTGCCTCACAAATTTTTGACATTTACTAAAAACTTCGAGGCAGTCAAAATATTTTTTCAAAAATTAAACCCTAGCAAAATTAAACCTAACCGCGTCATTTAAACACCTTTGCTTGACAATAGTTTCACTAATTGATTTATGGTTGAATTTTGAAGTTGTGTACTTTTGGCCCAGTGACAAAAATCTATATAAACACCAGTAAAACTAAGGTTGGGAATTACTTCAAAAATATTGTTCAGTTGACACCGATTTTTGGAGATTTTCCGGGTTAGAGGTAATATTAACTATCATTATTTTTATTGTTTTGAAAAATTTAGTATGTCGCTCTTTTGCTACAGGCTGTTATATCAAATAGAAAATCGCCCATTTTAAAATCGCGCTACACAAGTTCAGTGTGCTCTGAAACGTATTAGATGCGATCGATTCATTTTTCATTGAACTTTTCCCTATAAATTTGATTGAATAAACACACCATTGGCTGTAATTTAAATTATTCCTTTTATACAAGTCATAGTAGGTCTTAGACAAGGTTGTGGCTTATCGTGCGTCCTGTTCGTCCTCGCTGTCGAAATTCTTGCAATATTGATTAGAAATAACAAAAAAATTGTTGGCATTAAAGTAAATACGACCGAATTCAAAATAAGTCAATTCGCTGATGATACTACCACAATACTGGGCAACACTGAATCTATCCCGATACTTTTTTCAACATTGGAATCTTTCGATGAAATGTCGGGTCTTCGTATTAATAAAGAAAAAACAATGCTTATCTGGTTGGGGCCTTAGAAGAAAAAGGGAAGTATACTTGGGTTACAAGTATCCCAGTCATGTTTTAATATGCTAGGTGTCTCCCTAGGCTATAATAGCAGTAAATGCAATGAAATAAATATTGGTGAAAAAATAAACAAAATGAAAAACAAATACCAAGTCTGGTCCAATAGAGATCTATCATTAATAGGCAAAATTCTCATTAGCAAATCCTTGGGAATATCAAACTTGATTTATTCACTCTCGAACGTCACGTGCTCCAACTCTGATTTAGAGCGAGCTCAGTATGAAACGAACATGTTTCTATGGAATTACACGAAAGCTAAAGTGAAACATAGCACTCTTATTAGTGAGTACTCCAAAGGGGGTTTAAAAGCAATCGACTTTAAGTCGCAAGATAAAGCACTAAAATTGGCATGGATTCCACGAATCTTAAAAAAATAATAAATGGTGTGAAATACTGCGCTTCTATGCAGCCAGGCTTGGTGGGTTTAGTTATCTGCTAAGGTGTAATTTTGACGTCAGCAAGTTGGCATATATACCAGCCTTCTACAAAGAAATTTTGAAAAATTTTCGTGAAGTGTTTCAAACAAGCAAAGATTCAGCACAAATTCTGTGGAACAATAAAAATATATTAATAAACAACAAGCAAATATTTTATAAAAGCTGGTTTGATAAAGGCATCCATCTTGCAAAGGACTTACAGGATGCAAACGGTAACTGGTTAACTGTGAAACATTTTAATGAAATATATAACTTAAAGGTAAACTTTTTAACTTTTCATGCAGTTAAATCCGCAATCAAATTACGAGTTGATGTCGATGCCCGTATCGCGTTCAATAATTTCGTGTTTGAGACTGGTCAAAATCTTTTGGACATCTCGAATGCCAAGTCAAAACTCTTTTATAAGGAGTTGATAAAAAGGGTGAAAAAAGACCCTACCAGTCACGGCTTCTGGGCAAATGCTGGTTTTGACACAAATGCCGTATATAAAAGCACTGCTCTTATGAAAGCGTCCTGCAGAAGCAGTAAACTTGTAGCGTTTCACTATAAAATAATCCAAAACACTGTAGCGCATAACGTAAACCTGAAAAAATGGGGCATAAGACAGACCAACAAGTGCAAATATTGTTTAACTGAGGACGACTTGTTTCACACCTTTCTTAACTGCCCAAACACTATTAAAATTATAAAAACCTCGTTCAGAAACTTGGGAATTAATTACTTCAACGCTGAAGAGTTTCTGATAGGCTCCCCCGATAAAGCAAAAAATCATATCCTTCTCCTAATAAAGTATCTTATTTGGAAAGCTCGGTTCTATGACTACCAATTTCAACACTCAATTCTATTGAAAGAAATCCAGACGCACATAGAAGTAGACAAAAAGACCCTTTCGAGTTCGAATTTTGAACTAAAGTGGAAAGGATGGCATCATCCATTTAACATTTAAAAGTTTCAGAGCAGGTCCTCTTCCTTAGGATAATACCAAAGCAACTCACTTACTCCCTTCATCTTTCGTTCGTTTGTGCTGTACTGTACATGTTCTGTCTCTTGTTGTATTTAATTGTTTGTCTCTGTAAACAAGTTGTTCTGTAACGTCCTGTCTTATTTATGTACGAGTGACAAAATCCTGGGAAAAGGCCTGCGTGCCAGCTGTGAATAATACACAAGTTGTTGAAAGTATCATGAGAAATCAGGAACAAAAAATAAAAAAGACAAAAAAAAAAGTCATAGTAGGACGTTTTTTAATTCTTGGAAGAAATTTTTCGCGAAAATTGGGTACTTGTGCGAAATCTTCTAATGTCGATTTCTTTATCTCAGGGCTTTGTCATGCCCAAAGTAGAATAAAATATACTTTGCATGGTATTGAAAAATACATGCCGCATGCTGTCCTATTTTGGCAAGAAACATTCAGGTTGTTTTTTTACATAAATTCTGGCGTCTTCTAACGCAAACGAGGACATGCATTCCTGCTATGTGTACCTTCTAAGCATTACGGAGAAAATGTAAACAGCAGTCTGATTGGCTGATGATCGAAACTCTTTATTCGTGTATTGGTTGTTGTAAAACTCTAGTTTGTTTACTTTTTTGGCGGCCATTTTGGCGTCCTACAAGTGTTTTTTTCTCTCTTTGCAAGACCAAATATAAATTCAGTTTACTCCATTGAGATCTGGAATTTGTTTTTATTTGAACAATCTGGAGTATGTTAAAAGCCATCGCTTTAATGGAAAAATTCTTGGAAAGGGTGACAAGCTTTCAATCTTGAGTTACAGCAGTTTAAATTTGGTCTTGCAAAGAGAGAAAAAGCACTTGTAGTTCACCAAAATGGCCGCCAAATAAGTAAACAAACTCACGATTTCGTCACAGATTGTTCAACCAATTGTTTTTAAATAACAAATTGCAATGTATTCCGATTAGATTTTATGAAGTTTTTCATTGCAGTAGAACACATTTATCATGATACTTTGAATATTTGAAGAATCACAATGTTATGTTGTGCGTAAAGCTCCGTCATTGTCATCGACAGCCATGTTCTGTCTTAAGACAGTATTTTGTTGTTTTTGTTTTTTTTGGGGACGGCTGTTTTAAGACAAAAGTAACTCTGCGCAGCTTTTCGCGCATGTTTTAAGACGTATGGAAACAGGCCAAAAAAAACTCGGATAGCTCCGAGTAACTCTGACCAGTATAAGATCGTATATCTCTCTGTCGGAGCTACGAAGCCTTCCATTGCTCCACTAATAGGGGGTCAATTTCATATGTTTTGAGGCACGAATCCTGCATACCAGCTAGGGATGGGTCGGGTTCCCCGGGGCCCCGTCAAAAAATTTAAACCCCGGGGTTGAAATTGGACCCCAGGGCCCCGCCACATATTTAAATAAGTAACTTTAATATCTAAATAAAAATAACAATGAATAAAAATAATACAAAACAAGCCATCGTCGACGGCGCAGATCCCAACCGGACACAACAAGTGCAATTTTTTACCAATTTGAAAAATAATACGACGTTGCACAACTTCAATATATATATTCACTGTGCAAGGTAGCATATGCCTAGGATAAATAGTTTTGGAGAACTCGCGTGGAAAGCACCCAAGTCTTACATTGCAGTTATCTAAAAAAACTCACAATTTTTGACAAGCCGGCATTTTGGCAGTCTTTGGCGAACTCGCGTGGAAACCACTTAAGTCTTACATTACAGTTATTTAAAAAAATTGGCAATTTTCGACAAGTCGCCATTTTGGAACATACCGACCTCGAACAGGAAAAAAGTGGGATGTAAATGGTTAACAAAGACTTCAAATCATAAACTAGTCTATTTTATGACAACAATTTGAAGTGTTCATTAAAGTATAACGAAAATTAGGACTAACATATTATCATTATGATAGACAATTAGAGATGATTTGTTATTTCTGTTTTTTTTTTAATTTTGCGCTACAAAATGTAGAATTACACGCGTTTCTTTCCAGGCGCCTCAATAATTCTTAATTTAGTTTGTTGGGGTTAAAATAAGCTAGTAACCTTAAGAAGATTTTTGAAAATTGATAAAGCTAAGATTTGTTCAATATTTAAGATCTGAGAATAATTAGTCAAGATTTTCAATTAGTTATACTGTTCCTATGGAAATGGAAATAAAAGCTTGACATCAGTTAACAGTTTAACTATATTTTGGAAGAATCATATGCAGGTACCACATCCCTGTATATATACAGGTTTTGGGTCACGGGTCCGGTTTTGGGTCATGGGTCCCCGTTGCCAAAAATTTGGCCCCGACCCATCCCTAATACCAGCCCGTATTATTCACACATCAACAGAAAGTTCATGCCCAATATACCCTTTTTGTAAAACAGCCACAGTTTTTAGTGAGCTGTATATCTTTTATTTGTTCATAAAAGTGCAGAAAAGTTAGCTTCCGCATCCACCTGTCAAATGTTTGTTTACATTCTGGCCTTTAAATGTCACGTGACCAAAGTCAAAGGACCGAAAATTTAAATAAAGGGGTTATAGTTTATTTGAAAAATATATATTAAATAGTTGATAGATGCAGAATTACATATAAATTTATTTTGTACACCCACAATATTTGCCTTTTTATGTTTACGTTCTTCTTGAAATGTCAATTTAAAAGTTTTTTTGGTGGATAATTACAAAAATTATTGTTACTATTTTACTTAATAAAGTATGCTCCCTGTATAAAAACAAATGTCAATTATTGCTGGAGATTTGGGGTTATTTCCGTATTATTTTCTTTTAAAGAAATCGTAACACAGAAGTTGTATATGATTACCGTTGTACTTTGAGGGCCTTTAGCAAATGCCAATAAAAACTTATGGGTCGTTGAATCTCGCACAAAGTAGCCACAGGGGTGCCTCAAAGCGAGTGCAGTTGACTTGCTTATCGTTATATAGCGAGGCTTTGAAGCGGTGCCTGGAAACTTTTTAGCGCACCGCTTCTTGGAGCTACAGCGGACCCTTTCTACAAGGCCCAAACCGTAGAATGGGACGGAGGGTAGAATGAGACATTTGACGCAGATAGCCTGAAACCTGCTTTACTCATTTTACTATTGGATATCCTTTGATCCATATACTTGGGAAAGTGGATCTCATAATATTGTAACATAAAATTGAAAGTATCATTTGTTGTTCAAGAGAAAAGTTAATAAAGCCAGCCAGATTGATCAGCTGTTTATTTGTTGACGTCGCCATCTTGGTCCTGGGACGTCGGTTGTAACACTCTTTGTGATTGGTTCATGTTCTGAGACATCGGTTGTATGCTGTTTGTGATTGGTTCATGTTCAGGCCGACATGTCCCAAACTTGTCTATTGTTTACCTTAAAAACACAATTTATACTTTTGTGTATTTTAATGTCCGTATACTGGTAAGTTGGTGTGTTTTGTATTAGCAATGTTTGGTTAGACCTCTTCTGTCTGTGGTATATATTTGTTTACGTGTAACTTGAGGGATATTTCCCTAAAATCATTAAAAACCCATAATTTTGTCCCAATTACTGTCTCGTCCTTGTATAAGCCAAATCACACTTTCGGTGTTTAATAAAAATGCGCAAGAATTTTGAATTTCGACTGTGAGGAACCAGGATAAGAAATGATAGAAAAATATGGAAGAAATATCGCAAAAATAGCTCATACTCGAAATATAAAAGAAATTGAAACTTGAAACCATTTGTTAAAACTTTTAATAAATTTTTAAAATATCATACGGGTTGTTAAAAACCGGGTTGCTCTTAGGTGCAAGAGAAATTTGACATTTAGGCGCAATCTCTCTATCATTTCTTTCATTTTTACCCGGTTATTTTATTCGAATCGCAGGAATTTCGGCGCATTTTTATTGGGAACGCCCGAAGTGTGATTTGGCTTATCTTCCTAGGAGAGAAAGGGTCACAGTTCGTGCAATAGAAATAGCCTTTGACCTTAATTTTCCTGGCTGTGGATCTTTCGGTGCACGTTCCAGGACACTGAGGTTCGAAGTTGCAGGCGTTTCTGTTTTTGCGTTTCGACTGAATTCAATTGGGATAAGTATATAAAGAAATGATGGAAAGAAAATGCAATAATCAACAAAATTCTATTTTGCCAGAAACGTGTTCACATGCTGGCTATTAAAGAGGCTGAGTAATGTGTAAAATCCTTTTTTAAAGATCACAATTTAAAAGTGTGCATGTTAAAACAAAATTAGAATTTTAATGTTTTTCCCTTATCATTTCTTTATAATTTATCCCAATAAATTTTCAGTCGAATCGACATCTCCATCGGGAAGATCCGAAAGTACGAATTGGCTTATTGCAGATTGATTGATTGTTGTGGGCGATAATAGGGGTTCGATATGCTGATTTCAAGAAAACATATTTTTCTCAGTCCAAAATTGTTATTTGACCATAAAAATTGTGCACTATAATTTATAATTGGACCATTTATCCCAATGTGATGCACCTTTTTAAAATAACGCCATTGGCCCCAGTCGTGCGCCGAGATCGGCAAAATTGAGATGAATGACATTTTCTATTATAGGAACTATGACTTGCTGGGAAGGAAGTAAGAGTTGTCTGAGGCTACTTAGATCCGAGTTAGCTCCGGGTCAGCTCTGACTTAAATAACATCGTATATCTCTTTGTCAGAGCTACGAAACCTTACATTGTTCCGCTAATAGGGGTCAACTTCATATGTTCTGAGGTACGAATCCTGCATGTCAGTCCCTGTCATTCAAAAATGTACTGTGGCGTCATGCATGAAATACCCTGTTTGCAAAACAGACACAGATTTAATTGGCTACACATGTTTTATTTCTTCGTTAAAATACGGAAAAGTAAGCATCCCCACTGACCTGTCAAATGTTTGTTTGGCTTTGAATGTCGTGTGGCCCAAGTCAAGTGACCAAAAATTTAAATAAAGGAATTAATGAGTATCTGTAAAATATATGCTCTGATAATTGATAGATGCAGCATTAAGTATAAATTTATTACGTATACCCACAATATTTCACTTTTAATTTCTTTCATGCTTTTTGAAATGTCAATTCAGAACCTGTTGGTGAATAATTTACTGTCAGTTTTTCAGTCATAAAGCATGCTTCCTGGATGTAAACAAATGTCATGCGGGAGATTTGTAGTCATTTCCGTATTCTTTTATTTTAAAGAAAGCGCAACGCAACAATTGTAGATCATTGCCGTTGTACTTTGAGATCCTTAAGCAAATGCCAATAAAGACATGTTGGTCGTTGAATTTCGCACAAACTCGTTAGAGCGGTGACTCAAATCGAGCACAGCTGACTTACATATCGTTATATAGCGAGAGTTTGAAGCGGTACGTCGAACTTCAATAGCAAGCCGCTTCATGGAGCTAAGTGGACCCTTACTATCTTCCCAGGAAGACCGCACGAGTCATCGGGGACCACTGTTCCTTACACTTACTCGGTGTATCTCGGTATGTAAACCCTGTAGCGTGTCGCTTCTTGGAGCTAAGAAGCACCCTTTTATAGGTGGAGAAATGGATAAGCCAGTTCCTGGTTTCGAGTCCGCATACTCAACATAGGAAACTACCAGGATTTTAGTGTGGAGAAAGTAAAGAAACAAATAAGAAAAATACCCTAAAAGTTTATTTTCTTTACTTGGCGTATCTATAAGGTGTCAAAACTTTATTGGATTGTGGGATAATTATTTATGACATTAGTGTGATTATTTTCCAACACAAGAGAGCGTTATAAATATCTATTTCAAAGTGATTTTGATGTATTTCTCCTTTGATTTTTATATTTCTAAACTTCTCTGCTTTATCTGTTAAAACACAATTGTGTTGCGATAATGGTATAAAGAAATAATAGAAAAAAGTGGCAAGTCAGCAAAATCCCATTTGCCAGAAAGCTGTTCACAAGTAGGCTATTAAAGGGGCTGGATGATGCCTGAATAGTTTTAAAAGGATCAAATGCTTTTTTTTCTTTTAATTCGAAAGTTGTGGATGATGAAAGAGAATTAGAATTTTGATTTTCCCCTTATCATTTCTTTATGATTTATTCCAAAACATGTGCAGTCGGCACGACATCCCAATCGGAAAGGCCTGAAAGTACGAATTGGACTGTTCACAGTATCCTCTTCGAGATTAACGCAACAAACGGGACTCTTGTTTTATTTTAAGGCCCCAACCCTTCGGATTGGGGCCTATAGGTTTGGGGTGTCCGTCCGTCCGTCTGTCCGTCATCGCTTTATACCCCTATGAATTTGGGGGCGATTGGGGCCTGCTTGTGTTTCACAAATACTTACTTGTTGTTTTTTGTTTGTTTGTTTTTTTTTTGTTTTTTTTTGGGGGGGGGGGGGAGATAAATAGAGAAGCAGAGAAACATAGAAGCATAGAAATCAATGGAGAAAATGCTGTATTTACATACAAATAAAATTCATGGCCAAAAATGTGCCATCGTTACCCCCCCCCCCCCCCCAATCTGCACAGACGGCAATTTTTTGTGTATACTCCATTTCCATAAGAAAATAAGAAATGCAATATATTTTTGTCTCCCAAACATTTGTGGCCGATTTGAAAACTGAAAACTGATCTTTGGCAGAAAGATGCAACCCATAGGTACCCTGGTTGTGCCTTAAAAAGTTAGGCTGTTTGATGACGTGTTATTGAAAAACAATTTACAACTTACAAAGCAATACAATTTTTATTTCAAATCTGAGTTGTTGAATATGCGTACTGCACATTTTCCTTAAAATTGATGACTTTGTTTTAGAATGGCCGAAGACGACGTTGCTTGTCTTTTAGCGGATGAAGAAGGACAAGAAGTTGAAAGAACTGTTGCAGATGATGACGTTAACATTCTTGCTATTGGTGAATCGCAAGAAGCTGCCCACAGCGTAACAACTGATAACGTAGGCAGGACAGTAGACCTTGATGGAAGAGATGCAGCACGAACAGATCATAGTGACGCAGAAAATATATTGGCGTCAGAACAAACACAAGCAGCTGCCTCGGTGACGACCACTACCCGTTCTTCAAGTAGATCTCGCAGGAGACACCGCCATCGTCGGAATCATCACAGGAGGAGGCCGCATGTCCCAGGTATACCTCCGCAGTTATTACTCTTTCGGTCGAGAGGAGGGGTCGGACTGGGGATTCTGTGCAAGTTATAACTTTCTCTGATAGAGGTCCGTCGAAGATGCAAATTGTGTTTAAGTCATATACCAAATTGATGACGACCCTATCGGCGTCGAATTTTCCACCACCGCCCCATACAATAATTTATCACCAATAATTTTAGAGTACGTTGTATGCTGAGTAAGAAAAATCTTTAAACAGCTCATCTGTCTTTTAAGTCTGTACCATAGACGAAAACTTTGATATAGGTTCTATTATACAATGCCTCTTTTGTCTTAAAATGTTTAGACTGCAGACAACTGTTCACTTGTCAGCGCTTGTTCGCGTATTAGCCTATTGGAATTTTCATATGCGTTGGTGTTTTGTCTGAAATATTTGTAGGGCTGAAGGGAAAGGAAACCAATTTTGTTGCGGCCGTGTGCAGTATGATAGTCATGGTGGCCGTGTGCACAGCCCTCGTCGAACCCCAGTGGTTTATGGTGTACGGCGGAGGCTGCCGAGATGGGGCCGGTAATCCGGTCAGCTACATAGGCATGAACGAATTCCTACGCGCCGGTCACTTCGAAAGCGTAAACAGCGATAAGCATGCCGAACGAAACACGAAGTACATCTACATATATGGAAGTGGCAAGCAGCAAGGTAGGTGAAGAGATCCAGTTAGCGTCCCAGATATAGTCGAATAAAATGTCATCAAAGGAATGTCCATTACGGAGTTTTTGTCCTGCTTGTGGTTGGGTTTAAGTTTTCACAATCTTTTTTTTTTCAGGAGGTGTTTCCTGTTACAAGAACCATTGCTGCAGTTTTTTTAATGTACACTAAATTAACTAAGGCAGAATGGCTTTTTAATTTGATTTGAAAAGAAGTGCTTAAGCTTACACATCTTGAAAAGATTAAGTACAAGCTTTCTATGAAACAACGATATTGCCATATACAGCGGAACCTCGACATCGGACCACCTCCCTATTGGGACCACTTTTGAAATGGGGCACACTTCTTCGGTCCCGAATGCGCTCCATAGACTTCAATGGTTAAGAAAACTCCCAATTGGGACCACCTCGGAACGGACCACTTCGGGCCACTTTTTTTCGATCCCGAGCACTCAAAATGCTTGAGATCGGACCCTTGTGGGACAGAGGGGAAATCGCTGTATCTGTGCGGCACATTATTCACAACACTTAGTTTGTTGCCGTCTTGGACATTGTTGCTGGGGATTATAGTAACAAGTGTGTAACCAGAAAGAGGCTTTATTTTGTTATCTATTGTCTAAACAATAGCACCTGACAATATACAAACCCACTGCCTTTCCTCTCAGTACTTCTTGCGCGCTATAATACCTAAAGCCAATGTTACCGCCCCAGCTAATTCTTCGCAACATGGCGCTTAAAACTTTTCCGGAGTTCAATCAAGTTGAAAATATACAAAGAATTTCCAATTGCATATTCCATTACTGTCGCTTGATACGTGCGAGGCGTACAGTGTGGAATGGGAACAAGACATGATAAGGGAACTGATCGGGGACAGCGCTGAATCAGACGCGGATCCTGAGCTCAGTCTATGGCCAACCCACGACATTTTACCCCCAGACGAACTCTGAAATAGGGCACATTTTTCCGGTCCCAAGGGTGGTCCGATTTCAGAGGTACCGCTGCACTAGGCAGACACTATCTTTTCAAAAAAAATATAAAAATAAAAGCAAACATCTGAACAACACAATTTTGCATCAAGATTTTAAAATACTCGTGTGAGACTGAAAAAAAAATTACCCACATGTTTGTTTATGTCGCAATGGAAACAAGAATATGCACACAAAAAAACTATTTATTTTTGCAGCTTTATATGACTGTGTGACACCGAATACCGTGCAGATTATACACTGCGTGCTGGCCTACTGTTTTATCGTTATCGCACTCAGTCTCGTAGCTTTTCTGCTCGATCTGGCCGGACCTTCAAACCGTTTACTCAAAGCTCTGCGGAGAAATGCCGTCTTTAACATCCTAGCAGGTAAATACCGATTGTAGGATAATCATCGCCGATGTTATAAAATCAAAAGAAGTAAGAAAAGCATTGCGCTGATGCTGTCATTTCTCCTGTGGAGCTTGGTTGTGTTCTTGTTACGGTGTTTTCGCCATTCCTTGGGTGACAACTGTACAATACTGTATGGGGTTATGTAATTCATGTTATCTGTGACATTATGAGATTACCCATGTATAAAGCTGGAAGAGTACACCATGTCTGTGTGTGACTGTCTGACAACGAAACAGCACGTACATTTTACCTCAGTTGACAGTGAGTTACCGAAGTTCCATGCCCTTCGGCTGATGGTCATCTGTCCCCTATCTTTCTCCACATGTCTATATTAAACAACAAACAGCGGGTGTATTTTAGCACAGCTGGCAATAAGTTACAGAGGATAATGCACATGGGGTAGTGATATGGGTTACCTGTTCTTCCCTCTCCCTGCTTGCCAAGTTTTTAGAAGGATTACAGTGAATCTTAATGTTCAAATATACAGCACTTCGTTTTTTTTTTTCATAATGTCTTTTAGTTTGACAATTTGGGGAACCAACAAGTATTTTTACGAATTAAAAACATGTAATCAGACAAAGGTACTTAAATTATCGTGAGATTTGCCATAAGTGTGATAAGAGGGGCTTGGAAAAGGCGGAGCAAACTTGTCTATTTTTTAATCTTTTTATATTTATATCCGGTCATATCTTATACCATGCAATAAAAGACTGTACGAGGTTGATTAGTTTATTATAATTGCAGCAGGTCACAAAGACAAGAATGCACACATTGTTATCACCAGCAGCATGAACAACATGTAGCTTTTTATGGCATAAAAATTTGAAGGAAACGACATTTGGTCCGATTTTGTTTTGGGTTTATCATACTTTCCTTGAAAGCTGTCATTGACGTTTCACAATCGTCCTCAGTGTAAGATACGATGCTTCGTGAACACTTCACAGCCATTCAGTATAATCATAAACAAATGCCCTGAAACTTGAAATTTTTCCCTTGAAATATTTCACACCTGCCCTGACTGGAAATGTATTATCCAAACCGAAGTGCGGAAAACTGGCTTGTTTCCTGTTACTATGTTACAGCTTATTGCGCCTTCCATGACACGTGTGGCTATGCCAGTTCCTGTTGAACATTCGCCTGTCCGCTTATTTCCTTCAGAGCATTTCAGTACATCTCAATGATCTATTCTTTGATCCCTGCTTTCTACTGACGTCTTGTAAATATCTTTTAGCTAAAAAATCAGATCGCTTCATTTACAGAATAATTGAGTACCACATTATTTTCACTATTTAATCACCAGAAAAACGCAAAAAGCACAGAACTTTATAAACTTGTACCTTACATAAAGAAATACAGCATCCAGCATTCATTTAAACTCGCAAGAAGTGATCATAAAATTTTGTCTTTGCTTTAATTGCACCAGCAGCTTAACTTCAGGTTTTTTCCTGTATTAAATCTGCCCAGCACGTTTAATAAACACAGTCAAGGGTAAAAAAGTACAAGT
Source organism: Protula sp. h YS-2021 (assembly GCA_949752745.1). NCBI lineage: Eukaryota > Metazoa > Annelida > Polychaeta > Sabellida > Serpulidae > Protula > Protula sp. h YS-2021. The sequence goes on along the minus strand of OX457029.1, from coordinate 51,457,769 downwards.
GCACAAGTTAATCCCTGGCCATGCCCTCACTGGGAGGCTCTTTGGCGGGGACGGTGCGGATCTCCCTCGCATCGCGAATCAAAGCACAACAGGCGCAACAGAAGCCGATGAACGTATCCATGACCATATCGCCGCGAATGCCGCGCTGCTGCCGGATACGCCACGATAGGATCGGTACCGTGTTAAAACCTATGCCGTAGAGGAAGCCGACGGCCAGGCAGCTTTCGCCGAAGTATTCCGCGTTCTTGCCGACCGTGTAGCATGGCACGAAGAAGGTTATGATACACAGGCTGAAGTCGCCGAAGCAGCCAAACAGCTTGTATTGCCATTCATTCTCCCCTTGGTTGTCCGCCATATCCCTGTCGTCTCTCCAAAGGTAGCAGCTCTTTAAAGAAAAGATGAAATGTCGTTGACACATGCATAATATTTGGCACTGCTGGTGACTTTGGTCTGTATCTAAAAACGAATGTGGTTCACTTTTTATTGCACGATTTTGTTTAAAAGACAATGTACTCGTTTAATATAACGACTTATTTTGTAATTGATTTAAACATATAAAAGGATAAATTGCAAATCACACACATCACTTTCCCCCAGCCTCCGCCCCCCCCCCTCTACCCGGAAAAATCTTTTAGATTTCCGTGAATCTGTGAAAACAAAACAAAACCAAACACTTAATTCTCCGTATTCGACGTTCTTTATCCGTAAATACTCATTGTGTTTGATGTACCTTGATACAAACTGTGATTTAACTGGAAATAGTTAATTTTGCCTCCCTACGTTAGCGTTTTCGACTTCGAATGTAAACCAATGCAACTGTCGTTTCCGACTTCGAATGTAAACCAATGCAACTGTCGTTTCCGACTTCGAATGTAAACCAATACAATAGTGTTTATGTGATAGTGTGGATGATAACGCGGAGATGGAGTAGGAAACACCGTCAAGTAGGACACTTAAGAGATAACTATACAGCGTTGGGCAATATCCACTTCATTTCATCAGTGGAATTTTTTTCGCTTTGCTTGCAAGCAGTTGCTTTATTCTTTATTGAGTGGATTTGAAAGCCAAACATATTTTTCCAGCAGACTTTTTTCTGCTGGTTTGTCAACTTTTAATGCATTATTTCAAAGCCTCATGCAACTCCTTCCCGTGCCATCATGCTCCACTCTCACCCCAAACCCCACCCCTCCCCCCCCCCCAAATAGAAATGTCGTTGTTTCTAACACTGACTGTACATTCATGACCACGTGACAGGCTTGTTGTTTATTTTGCAATCAAGTCACAAGCCCAAGAGGCTAACTTTCTCTGCAGAGAAGTGGTGTGTTATCAGTTTATTTTATGATAGTTTTAGGTACTTCTGTCACATGGCCTACTTTCACCCAGCTGACCAAAAGGCTGTTTACTTTGTATATATGTGTGGTGTTTAGTCACCATACATTTCTTGTAGGAGTTTAGGAATGGCCGTGTTTCCAAGGTGGATTCTCACGGAGATACTAATTTGAACTTAATTGTCAAAATTTTATAAAATTAGCTACCTTCACATTCTTACAAAAGAGTTTTTTCTGACTGCTATTGTATAGTCAGTTTAAATTCTGCGAATATAATACCCAAAGCAAATGCTCAAAATGATTTTATCAGTGATTCAGCCAGCTGCAAAAAAATAAGGCGCGGGGAAAAAAGCCTTGTTTCTGGCTGCCCGGTCGGTTCAGTAAAATCGCAAACAATAAATAAAGAAGTGGCCCGGTCGGGTGTAAAATATTTCAAGTAAAGTTAAATCGCCAGGCAGGACGGGTGTATAGGTTTTGATGCAAAAGAAATATGCGTGGAAGGCAGAAAAGGCACTGAGATTGAACTTTCAAGGGGGAGTATTTATGATCCACGCTGGCATTTTTATGCAAGAAGAACTGTGAACGCTTTAAAGAACTACTTAAATTTTTCTGTTTGTCATTGAAACATTTTATAAAACCAAGAAGTGTCAAGAATTCTGGCCTGCTGGGTTATATTAAATACCAGTTGGGATGAGAAACAAAATTATTTTTCTTTCACCGAATATAAAAACGACAGCTGGGCGCAGTCCCTTGTTTCATCTGGTTTTATTATAAAGACTGTGAAAGCTTGGAGTTTTTTTTCACAACAAAACTGAACCGGATCTGGGTGTCATTAAAAGGATACCTCTTGCTAGAATTGATTACCTGTTATTTAGTGCTTAAGCTTTCCCGACATGTTCTCAGACGATATGTGGTCCGAGGCAATGGGAAGGCAGACGTCATTTGGTCCAATTTTTTTATGAATGTACTTGTCTGGAAAGGTGTTGGAAAGTATTTAAAAGTTTTCGTGATCGTTTATGTATTGCTTTTCTTTTGTTTTCTTACTGGTTTTTGTCAGAATTTAGAAAAAATCAGTTTTTCAGACGTTTCGGCATTTACTTCAGTATAAAATACCATGATTCCTTAACATTTCAAATCATGACCAGTACAAAATACTATGTTCTAAGTCTTCATCTGTACTAAAATACACTTTTCAGATGTTATTTAGAACTTACGGTTTACACCATAATTTTTCAAGAATTTTTTATACTAAGGACGATGATGAAACATCTCGGACCAATCTCTATGCTATGTGAACATCAGTTCTTGTAGATTTAAAAGTGTCACGTGATTATTTGATTTTCAGTGTTGTTCTGCGTGATGGTGAACGGCTTTTGCTACTGGGTGACAGAACACTTGTACTTTCTTCAGGACGCTACCAAAAGCCACGCTTCAAGCAGAATCGAGGTACAGTTCAGCGTCAGTTTCTACCTAATGGCGGCCGCTGGAGCCATATCAGTGCTGGCAGCCGCATGCAATCTCCTCAAGACAAACATCCATCATCTCGAGCCACGGGAGGCTCTCATTGATGATAACAATGAGCTAGATATGGGACAGGACGGTCCGGCGTCTGCCTTTATGGCGCCACCTCCACCACCCCCGTATTCACCCTAACATGAGCGAGATTGAGAAAACCATTTGGTAGTGATAGAACTATTTGAATGCATTTGCTTTTGATATAGATTTTTGTTTAGTGTAGAATGATTAAAAAAATACTCTTATTAAATGTAGTGCTCAATTTATTATTGAACCGTGATGCCGTTCCAGTAGCTTTAATTCCGATGTTAACTATCAATGAAAGCTGTGCAAATAATGTGGGATTGCTTGACACTCTACAGAAGTGGAGAAGGTGGGAGTGAGGGAGGGGGGTGGGGGTGCAGGCAGGGCGGATATTCGGGACATAGAGACTTCCACCGTGAATCTCAAATGGAAGACTATCAATCTGATGTCGGCACTGTTCAGAATTATCAAAGGTGCCGGTTCGTTCGTTTCAAAATCATACCGTGGAAAAAGCTGGAAAGAAAACCATCTGACGAGTGCCGAACCACCCAAAGTTACGAATCGCCATGAGCACCGAACCGCTCCAAGTTACGAATCGCCCTGAGCTAAAAAGATAAATGCTGTGGGTTTCACAGCGACATTCAGGTGATAAGATAACGTGAACACAGAATTATAAATCAACGCATCGCTGACATTCTTCAGTTATAGCATGCTTGGCGTTATTGAAACTCCAGTTGTAAAAAGTCGTCGTTAGGAGTCCAACGATGGAAGCTAATGCTACCGGTAACTGATTGACACATTTTCTACAATGGGCCATCTGTTTGGCATCCACATGTTTGGACGAGTCATGGATTCATATATTTGTATTCCCTGTAACGTGTTACGCCTTTATAAAATAGCAATTTAATGTGTTTACCTCATGTTTTGCTTTATCTTAACATGTCTTTTGTAACAAAGCAGTGTTTTATGCCAAGGGATATGGTGATCATCGAAAAAATTGTCGTGCTCAAATAAAAAAAATGAACAAAAGAAAAAGAAAATAAAAAGAAAAAATATGCAAAAGCATTTATTTAAAAGTAGCTTCAGAGAGCTTAGGTGGGAACTTTCTGAACTTTTATTTGGTATGTAAGTTTTTATCAGAGACAGAGCCCATGCACGACACGGCGCCATGCTTGCCATTTGCTTACAAGTGTGTTCACACACCCACACGCGCCTAAGCCATACATCTAACGAAGCAAGGGTATGCCGATGTGTGGGGTACCATGTTTCGGTACCTTACAACTGTGCAAAAATACTGTGATATGTAATACGAAGTTGAGTATAGGATTGAGTACATTTCTCTTTACGGCAACTGTTTAAAAACTCCTGATGGAAATCAGCGCATTTACGTATATCTTTCTTTTTAAACGGAGCTTTTCTGTGGGACAGTTGGTATAAATTCATAATGAAACGGGGACTGTAGTTACTTCCCGCTAAGGACTTTGTGGTTGCTCAGTAGATCTGAGTTTATCTCGGTAAAAACACAATCAAGGGTATCATCATGTTTTGGGCTGTATTCTTGCTTAATTAAAGGTATGCTGTTGTGTGTACAATTAAAATTCATATTGGTTGAAAAAAAAGATCTCTAGCTTAAATTTTGTTTTGTTGTAAATTTTCCATTGATATTTGGCAACCTGTCCGCTTAGAATTAATCTTCAAGCTGATACAAATTTCAGAATGGTTGCCGAAAGTCCATCCGATAAGACTGTTATTGTTGCTTAGAAGTTAAGGCGGGTTGGGGGGGGGGTTGGGAGTCGTTGATTAATGATTGTGTGTGTGGTGCTTGTGTACTGGTACTTCATGATTATTCAAGTTTCCTGTTATGATGTGTGATAATTGTAGTCATTGTGCAGAGTAAATTCTTAATCCAACGTGGTATGTTATCCTTGTTTTATATGTGATATATACATCGAATGTATTTTATTAATTTTTGACATTGTTATTGAACAGATTGCCCTGGAAAATTGGAATCCAAACAGGCTAGCACGGTATTGCCTCATTGTTTTAACTGGGATTAGAAACACTTTGAAGTCATTGTGCCCTGTAATGAATAAGCGTTGATGTTTGTTACTTTTCAGTATATCCTTAGTGTGACTAAGGCCAGAACCATGCTTGCTAGTACATTTTGTAATTTTTGTAATAAAAATGAAGGTCTGAGACCATACCGGCATTTAGCATTTATAAATGCCGTTTCGTGTAATATCTCAGAAATCTAAAATGGTTCGAGATTTAATTTTCGGTTTATATGCACACTGTTGAAGAATAATAAAATAAGAAGGATAATTCCCACTTACAAACTTCGTTTCAAACTGGGTATGAGTTTATAGTTTTTTCTAGAAGTTCCTGCCCCTTTTTTCGTTTTTTTTTTCTTCTCTTTTTTCTGTTTGGATGGTTTCCAGAAAACTCCTACAGCATTTGTCAGAGGGAGATGAAATTTGGCACACGTGTAGGGGGTGACGAGTTCCCGGTGAATCCGTAATCATCAGTAGTGGACCATTTGGCTTTCGTAGAGTTTCGGCCCTTTAAACACTAGACCTTCCAAATGGCGGGCCTGCGGAAGTCATGACGTCCCACATTCCGGAACGCGGTGGCACAATCATGATGGTGACCGGTGCGCTTCCTGTCGTCTTAGCCATATCCAGTTTGATGTTCTCTCACAGTGTCTTCACAGATTTTGATAAGTCTTTTCCGGTTGTTACCACCTATGCCGAGCATCTTGCTCATAGTCCACATCGACTTTCCAACAAAACCTCTGCATCCCATCTCTATCGGTGTACACCAAGCTGTCCAAACTTTCCTCTCGCATTCAGTCTTTAATTCTTCATGTTTGGTTCTTTTCCTTTCTTGAGCTGCATCCAGCCTCGCTTCCCATGGTATTGTTGGCTCAATCATGATAACCTGCTTCATGGCGACTGACCATATGACAATATCTGGTCTCAATGAAGTATGAAGTATTTCCGCTGGGAATTAAGGTCAAGATCGAATTGAGGTCAAATTATTTTTTTCCATAAAATGGTTCAAAACTCTAGCGTTTTGAGTCGGCGAACTTTATGTTTGGTTAACTCACAGACAATCATCAGGTCTCCTTGAAAAGTGGCCATAAAAAGTGCACAATTCTCAGTTTGAACATATAAACCTTACTCAGTAGGGGGTAACGTACCATCCCGAACCTCGACCTTGAGCGTCAAAGTCAAAGGTCACGTGACCTCGTGTTCCGTTAACGATACGCCGACTTAGATATAGAGCGATTTGGAACAACGTTGCATAAGAGATACCTCGGTAACCTTGATCTCGGTCACGGTAAAGTCGAAAAACCGGAAGTTGACTGTTATCTAGAAAACGGTTAGGGATGGAGCGATTCTAGGCTCATTTTCGATCCTTTGGGGCAAAACGACGGCAAAGAATTGGTACTGCGTGACGTTGTGCTTCATGGTCATTAATTTAATACAAATATTTTATTTAGTAGTTTCTGCAAGTGGGTTATTCTGCTATCTAGCGGAATTGTCTCCCGACCAAGGGAAGACGTGTAGTGTTTGTACGTTCTGTGTGTGTGGGTGTGTGTCAGTCTGTTGTGAACAAAGTGTTGTATGCAAAATATCTGGAGAACGAAACGCCGGATCGACTTCAGACTTGATCTATTTATCCTTGGTTAGGTCGGACGGTTCTATCAACTTTTCACGTATGTCACGTGGCTAGGGCAGGTGTATGACGTTATTACGTAAAAATGTCTCAGGCGCGGAACATCGGAGACAGTTGAAAGTTGGTAGGATTGTTGGTGGGTAGGTCCGAAAGATTCTGCAAATTTTTTTCGCGATTAGAACGAACGAATGCGGCGTATGACGTCATCACGTAAAATATGTATATATTATAACATCTTGTGTGGAAAATACCTCGAGAAGAGAAATTCCTGTCGACTTCAAATTTGACATGAGTATTCCTAGGTCAGTCGAACAGTTCCATCAACTGTTGACGCATGTCACTTGATTAGGGCAGGTGTATGACGTCATTACGTACAAATTTTTTGTGCGAAATTTCTCAGCCACTGAACGTCGGAGAAAGTTGAAATATGGTTAGATTGTTGCTTCTTATGTCCGAAAGATCCTGTAAACTTTTTCGCAAGTAGAACGAACGAATGTGGCGTATGACGTCATCACGTACAACATGAATATATTTTGAACCAGATCTTGTGTGCAAAATATCTTGATAACGGAAAGTCCTATCGACTTCAGATTTTATATGGGTATTCCTTGGGTCAGTCGGACGGTTCTATCGGCTTTTCACGCATGTCACGTGATTAGAGCAGGAGTATGACGTCATTACGTAAAAATCTTGTGCGCGAAATTTCTCAGGCGCTGAACATCGGAGAAAGTTTGAACTTGACGCGTGTGGTGAAATTAAGAAAAGCGTTATTACGTAAAAAATTATCTGTTGTTAAGTTAAATATCTCAATAGCAGAAAGTCTGACTTGGTATAGTTATTCCTCGGATAAATCGCACGGTTTTGGTTAAACATTATTAAACTCGTATTAAAAAATCAAGAAAGGTGCATAACGTCAACACCGTCACCCCCCCCCCTCCGCCTCCCCATTTTTTTGGTTCCTTTGTTAACTAAGCATAGCTGTTAACTACGCTGAGGATTTCAGCGCTTTCCAGAACATTCCTGAGTGTTCCTGCGTTCTTTATAATGCTTCAAAACAGTAACAGCATTACTTTCTGTCCATTACTATTTGTTATTGTCTGAACTTGAGCTTTTTGTTCGTTTCTCATCTACAGCTGACCCAACATGCCTTGTCAGTCAGGGGTTAGTGTCAGTTGTGATGCATGATGAAGTCGTTATCTACGAGGTCATGGAATGTTATTGTCGTATTTATAGGTCTCAGCAGGTATATTTATTGATTTTTTCGCCGCATGCTTGATTCAGTTGCCAAGGTGTTCCATATATGGGAGCTAGTTTGTATCGGTTAGCATTGTTTGCATTACCTGGAAGTATTTTTTGCTATTAAAGTGGATCATCTGTTATTAAAAGCAGCTCGCCATTGTGGCACCGAAATGCCCCCACCCCATTTTCCCACTGAGGTGCGTCATCTGATGCGCAATTATGAAGAATACCTTTCTAGTGCTTTTTGGTCGATGGGAATGTACGACGACAAGGTAATATATCATGGCTATAACTACACTTAGGGTACAGACTGTTACCGTTACCTTTGATAAAAGGATTAGAGTTACGTTTACAGTCGTACTTACGTTGGATGGCTGGTGGGGTGTGGGGGATGATGGTTAGCAAAAATGATCCAGACTGCCATCAAGACCTGGATAAAAAGATTTAAAGTGAGACCCGTTTGTCGTGACTCCCTTCAGATTCGGTTAAAAAAGCGTACGGTAAACGCTGCCTCTCTTGACCAACTTTCAGACCCGGATAAGAAAGGCCTAAAGTAAAACCTGTTTCAGCGACCACCTTCCAGACTAGGATAAAAAAGACATGCAACAATATCTGTTTTAGTGACAACGATCTGTTTTGTTAATTCTGAATTTTTTTTAGAATGTTTGTAGAAATCATTATTTAATTTCATTAATTAAAATAAGAAAAACTTTTTTATTGGGGGTGAATTATAAGTTTAGTCTGGGAAACATTTGTATTTGTTTACAAAAACAAGAAACTAAGTAGGTATCGATTGGAAGTGTGCGATATAAGACTGTTCTATTATGTTTTTGTGTGCACTGGCCGGTCTAGTTCTGTCTAGTTTTGTCATCAATATTGTGCCCTTCATATTGTCGACCAAATGTTAAGTGGACCGTGTAACATGAAGAACAGATTCATAACCTTGCCTTTTCGCTTTAGTTTCAAGGTCAGAGATCACTTGAGAAGCATTCCAAAATGCTCAAACTCGATCTGTCGATAGCACTGCGTATGTGGTGACTTTGCATCATGGGTCGTGTAGCGGGTATCTACACACTGTTACAGCTCACAGTTCGGGTTTCATCTTGCATGGGTGTTTCTAGGTCAGTGTCTGACTGTATTTGGAAAAGTCAAATACACATTGAACAAATTCAGTTAACTGCTGTGCTACCAAACAGAAATTCACAAAGTCTATTGAAAATTTTTGGTATTATAAAGGAGATATGGATCTAAAATTTACTTGCATGCTATAACGAGATTAGCTGGTTTGTGTTCTCAAATGAGCCGTTTACTATGCAGTTAACTTTAGTGAATGCAGCGACTCGTCAACACTGAATCCTGAAACTGGTTAGAGATTTTGTAGATGATGTTACATAACGGATAATACCATGACCTAGATTGTTTACTTCAGTTTATTGGTCAAAGGTAATTCTTTTTATGCGCCCTTCGTGAACTGTTTTTGTACTTATATTTGATAATATTTACTTTATGGAGTCGACAAGACACATACATGCGCGAAAAGATATCGACTCCTGGTTAGCTGTTGGTTGTTTTTTCCTTGTGTGGTACTTTGACAAAAAATATCATTTGTATTGCAACAAAACTTTTTTTTATTCAGTAGAAAGAGTGATAATTGTCCTTCCCCGAACCATATTCCACGGTAACGCAGTCGCCCTCTGGTCATAGCTCTTTAGGGGCGACACCGTTATATGACCAAATGAGAAGGTAGCTAAAGCAGAACTTTGAAAGTTTCGAGTAAATTCATGACAAATTCTCATTGTCTCATAGCAAGGATTAATCTGACATGGAAGGCGTTCCCTTTAGAAAATCACTTTGACATTTTTCTCCAGTAAGGAAGGACACAATATTTGAATTCATTATCTATCTTCAGTGAATTCCCAACTGAGGATGGAAACCTATGATGGTGTTTTTAGCGATTTATATAATGAAATGTTTTATAAAATTTTCTTTTTAAGCCAACTAAATATAAAGATCATAGCATTTTCATTATATACAAGTAAGGAATATTTTACAGAATCCCATTAAATTCTTCATCAGAAACTTAGGAAACCCTGGGCGAGCAAATTCTTGAGTTGAATTCTCGTACTTTTTAGATCTTGTGATTTCCGATTATACAAGCATTTGCTTACTTACTCTTGTGATATAAAATAAGGAGTTTCTTGCCAAGAAACATCATATCGGGGGCAGTATTCCCGATTGCTGTTACTTGCAAGGAGTCCCTTTAAAACCTTAAAGCGAGGACTTTGTTACAATTCCTTATAATTAAGCAGAATCTGCAAGAAAAACATTCCTGTTATTGAAGATCAATGAAAAAAAGGCAAAAATGCAGAATTTTATTACTCTAAAGCAGAATGTGTTTTGTCTTCGAAATCCTGTTAAGCTCATTAAACATCCGATTTTCATTATATATATATATGAGGAATATTTCTAAGGCACCCCTTTGCAAAATCTTCCTCAGAAATTAAAGAATATCTTTCAAAGAATATCTTTCAAAGAATATCCTTGAATTGAAATGATCTCTCTGTCATTTCTAAAAAGGGTCCTTGAAAGTGATGATAATAAGTTAATCAGTAATACCGTCCAACAAATATTATTACAATAAACTTTGAAAGCTTTTCAGCTATTACTACATCATAGTTCCTACGAAAAGTGTCTATTATACCAAATAAGCATCACAGTCACAACGATTTCCATTATGCAATAGAAAGGGATACTTTATAGGAGTCCATAGCTGTGTTTCAAATTCTTTCTCGGATATAAAGGAATTGTTTGTTAAAGAAATCTTTGAGTTAATTTTTGCCAGTTTTCAGTTCTGCTTACAAGCCCTTAGGTTTTTTATTTATAGGACATTAAATTAGTTGCTTTCAAGTAAAGGCAGTTGGCAATGTTACCCTAGATATAGGGGACTGTAAAATGTCTATTTTTGTCTGCAAATGAAATATATTTGATACGAAGCTTTTAAAGTTTAAATCTAAGATTAGGTTTAAAAAAATCATAGCGTTGATTCATTGAACCACGCATCGTTGGAGTGTAAGTAGCCTTATTCGTTTTGTTGTTGTGGTTTGGAGTAAGCGAGTAAACGCTCAACAATATTTCAACCCGCCTGGTGAACATCTCATATCAATGTCAGAATGTATTGTTTTATCATCCGATGAGGATTTGGATTTACGAAATGTGGAGAATATTGAAAAGAACACCGTTAAACGAACTGAAGGTTCATGTTCAGAAGCTTCGCTTGTGCAAGTTACCACGGACAATATTTTTGAAAAGGATACAGAGATCGCGGTCCATCTCAGTTTATTGCACAAGTTAAAAATAGATGTATGTAATTTTTTGTTGTTGCACAGCGATTTCGGGGTATTTTTCGTAGATTTGTTCATTTTATGTGAGCGATAATATAATCAGAAATAGGAAATGTCATTGATGTCCGGTTTTCCAAATCTCGGTGCACAACTGGGGCTAACGGCGTTATTTTAGAAAGGTTGCATCACATAATAAATTATGGCGCACAAGTTTTATGGTCAGATAACAATTGTGGATCCACAGTTGCAAAACCACGCTTTAGTCTAGTTTGGGAGTTTCGCTGAGGTAAAAAATGATTCGCCACGGTACTTATCAGTGTGCCTTAAAAGAAAAAGCCTGGAGTGGTATTCTGCTGTGTTCTTATTTTTAAGGATGTCCTTATTTTTAAAAATAAGGATAAAAAAGCTATTCTGCTCTATCCTCAAGCTTAACAAAGTCTTTTAAAAATAAGGATAAAAATTAAGGATGAACCATCTAATCTCAAGAATAAGGACGCCCTTAAAAATAAGGACAGAGCAGAATACCACTCCTGTACCAGTTCGAGCCTCGGTGTCCTTGAACGTGCGTCGTAAAAGATCCAGAGCCTCGAAAATTGAGATCAATGGCCATTTCTATTGCAGGAACTGTGGCACTTTCTGTCCTAGGAAGATAGAAAGGGTCCGCAGGAACTACTCTGTTAGACTCGTACGGGTAATAAGCCAAATCACACTTTGGGCGTTCCCAATAAAATGCGGAAAAATTTTGCGTTTCGAATAAAAACTACCGGTAACAAATATAAGAAATAATAGAAAGATTTTGCCTAAATGTCAAATTTCTGTTGCACCAAACAGCAATCGGGTTTTTAACAACTAGTATGCTATCTTAAAAATTTATTAAAAGTTTTAAGAAATGGTTTCAATTTCTTTTATGTTCCAGGTATGAGCTGTTTTGCGATATTTCTTATTTGGCTTATAAACCAAATCACACTTTGGGTGTTTATCCGCCGGGAACCGGACGGATATAGTTTTCATCCTGTCCGTCCGTCTGTCCGTCTGTGCAATTTCAGTCTCACGCGCCTACAGCCCGCATTAGTGGGTGGATTGATTTCAGATTTTACCCAGGGGTGCTCCTAAGCATCCCGCAGTGCAGTGACCAGGATTCGACCGGATCCGAGCAAAATTGCCAAAATGGCAAAACTTTAAAAAATTGCAGAAACTGAATAAGGACTTTGCATAACACACATCAGTCTCACGCGCCTACAGTCCGCATTAGTGGATGGATTGATTTAAGATTTTACCCAGGGCTGCTCCTAAGCATCCCGCAGTGCAGTGACCAGGATTCGGCCGGATCCGACTAAAATTGTCAAAATGACAAAACTTTAAAAAATGGAAGAAATGAATTAGGAATGAGCATAACACATATCGGTCTCACGCGCCTACAGGCCGCATTAGTGAGTGGATTGATTTAAGATTTTACCCATGGCTGCTCCTAAGCATCCCGCAGTGCAGTGACCAGGATTCGACCGGATCCGAGCAAAATTGTCAAAATGAAAAAACTTTGCAATTTGAAGAAACTGAATTAGGAATGAGCTTTACACATATCGGTCTCACGCGCCTACAGCCCGCATTAGAGGTTGGATTGATTTAAGATTTTACCAAGGGCTGCTCCTAAGCAGAACCGGACGGATATAGTTTTCATTCTGTCTGTCCGTCCGTCTGTCCGTCCGTCTTTCCGTCTGTGCAATTTCAGTCTCACGCGCCTACAGCCCGCATTAGTGGGTGGATTGATTTCAGATTTTACCCAGGGGTGCTCCTAAGCATCCCGCAGTGCAGTGACCAGGATTCGACGGGATCGGAGCAAAATTGCCAAAATGGCAAAACTTTAAAAAATTGCAGAAACTGAATAAGGACTTTGCATAACACACATCAGTCTCACGCGCCTACAGCCCGCATTAATGGGTGGATTGATTTAAGATTTTACCCATGGCCATTACTAGATCTTATGAATTCATTTCATCTTCTGCCAACCTCGTTTGAAGCAACAATGCCATCTGGTCGATCTATCGATATTATCTTCACACCAAATCAACCATGTACCACTGGCTCTACAAACCTCTACTTCACTGACCACAAGGCTGTATGGTGTTCTTTGGAACAGTTGTTCACAGGAACACCATAATCAGGTATACAATTTGCGCGAACCCGGCGGATTCATGCTTCTCGAGCATCTAGTTCGAATAGAATGCGCAAGAATTTTGAATTTCGATGAAAGAAATGATAGAAAAATGTAGAAGTAATGTCGCAAAAACAACTCAAGGTTTCGAGCTGGTGTTATAACTAATACTTCCGTTTTATTGTCATTTAGTTTGAGGATGTTTTGTGTCATCCAATCCTTTATTTCTTTGGTGTAGAGTTATAATTTTAAAAGGGCGTATATGAGGTCATCATGGTCATTTAGAATGAATGATACCTTGAGTTGTGTGTCGCCGGCGTATATATGGAACTCTAGATCATGTCATCGGATAATATCGCCTACTGGTCTAGTATAAACTTTATACTCCTCTGTTCCCATGAGAGAGCACCAAATAATAGCGTGACAGATTCCGACGTAGTGACTAGTCCCAGGTGACTCTCTCTCTCGCTCTTCTTTCTCTTCTGTAGAGAGAGCGGGGGTGGGGGGTTGGCCGGCTATGGCTCATTCAGGACTAATTTCGACGAAACACTGTTTATAGTCACATAGTCACACTTTGAGTTCGACCATCATAATAGCTTTTAAACCATTTAAGAGCAGTATCACACACACCAATATCCTCACATAGTCGAGAAAATAGAATAGAATGTCAAAGCCAATGGTATCAAAAGTGGCGGAGAGGACAAGGACCATTCTGCATTTTTTGTCTAAATCGAACAAAATATCGTCCATTAATTGGCCATAAATTGATTGAAATATTGGCGAAAAAATGAATGAATTCAGTAAAATCTTAACTCACACCATAAAAATGGCCTTACTATCTTGGAATTTTGATTGAAGATAGTGGTCATTGGTACTTACCTGGTTATTGCGGTTTTGTGTAATTCGGAAAAAATGGCGGAAATATTGTGGGAAAATCATTTCTTACTAACATCGTTACTAACGCTAGGAATATAATGTTACCTTCTTAAGATTTGAATTATGGAAGCGGAAATTAGTACCTATCTGGCTATAACTTTTTGTTGATTCGCAAAAAAATAAACGCTATTGAAAACGCAAGTGGCTCTAGGCATTTTGGCCTTAATCTCTTGAAATTCTGATCAACGGTAACAGCCATTGGTACCCAACTGGCTATTATGTTTTTTTCGTTATTCGAATATTACTTTTCTTTTTGTTTGCGATTCAGAAAAAAATTGGGCTAAACATATGACTTTTTTTTTTTTTTTTGATGATTCGCCAGAAATTGGCGGATATGTTGGCGATAAACAATTTTTCCATAAAAATCTTGAGTGGCGCCACTCTTTCTGTCTTGAAATTTGGATTTCAGGTTATACTTATGTCATAAATCTTGACATCCGCATTCAGAAGCTGGGGCGTTGTCCGTGGATAATCTTGTTACACTAGCAGGCGAATTCCTGTTTTCTGAAAGAAAACCACGTAATTTGAAGAAAATCTGATCCAATCCTTGCGTTGACATCACCACTGCGTTTAGCAAAAAGAATTATGTCTCCCCGACCAAGGCGATACATAGAGTGTTTTGTACGTTCTGTGTGCATGTGTGTGTGTCAGTCTGTTGTGAACAAAATACTGTGTGCAAAATATCTCGAGAACGAAAAAGTCTGATCGAAGTCATACTTTATCTGTTTATTCCTTGGGTAGGTCGGACGGTTCTATAAACTTTTGACGCATGTTACATCATTAGAAAAGATGTATGAGATCATTACGATAAGCCCTTGTGTGCAAAATTTCTCAGCCGCTGAACATCGGATAAAGTTCAAACTTGGTGGAATTGTTGCTTGGTAGGTCCGAAAGATTCCTCCAAGTTTTGTTGCCAGTTCAAAGAACATTTTGAACAAGATCTTGTGTGCAAAATATCTCGGTAATGGAAAGTCATATCGACTTCAAATTTTATATGGATGTTCGATGGGTCATTCGGACGGTTCTTTCAACTTCCGAGGGATGTAGTGAAATTAAGAAAGGCATGTGACGTCAATATGTTAAAATCTTGTATGTGGGATTTCTCAGCCGCTGAACATCTAAGGAAGCTGAAACTTTGTGCGACTATTGCTTAAAAGATTCCTTCAAAGTGTGTAGCAAGTACAACGAACGAGTCATCACCTAATATATATATATATATATATATATATATATATATATATATATTAAACAAGATATTGTGTGCAAAATCTCTCAATTACACAAGTCATATCGACTTCAAATTTTATGTGAATATTCCGTGGGTCACTTGGACGGTTTTGTAAACTTTTGACGGATGTAGCGAGATTAAGAAAGGCGTATGACGTCATTACGTTAAAATCCTGCATGCGAAATATATCAGCCGCTGAACATCGGAGAAACTTGAAACTTGGTAGGTTCTTTGCTTGCTAGGTCCGAAAGATTCTTTCAAATTATGTCGCGAGTACAACGAACGAGTGCGGCGTATGACGTCATCCCGTAAAGTATGCTTATAATTTTGACAAGATCTAGTGTGTAAAGTATTTCGCGAACTGAAGGTCATATCGACTTACAGTTTTATGTGGGTACTCCTTGGTTCAGCCAGACGACTTTCAACTTTTGACGCTAGTAATGAAATTAAGAAAAGCACCATTGCGTACAAATTTATCTGTCGTGAATATCGCAAAATATCGGGTCGACTTCATACTTGGTGTACTTATTCCTTAAATAAGTCGCACGATTTTTGTTAAACTCGTACAGAAAATTAAGAAAGGTCTATGACATCAGCACCCCTCCCTTTCAGGCCTCCCTATTTTGTCGGCTTATTTGTTAATTAAGCATAGATATTAACTACGCTGGGAATTTCAGCGTTTTCCAGAAGATTCTCGAGTGTTCCTGCATTTTTTAGAATGCTTGAAAACAGCAACAGATTACTGTGGGTCCATTGCTATTTCTTTTTACCTATAACTGAACTTTTTGTGCGTTTCTCAAGCTGTTCCAGATGTGGGAGCTGTTTTGTATCGGTTAGCATTGTTTGCAATACCCGAAAGCATTTTTTGGCTTTTAAAGTGGGTCGTCTGACATCTTGTGTTGTGAGAAGCAGCCCTCAATTGCCCACCGAAATGCCTCCACCCCCATTTCTCTCACCGAGGTGCGTCATCTGATGCGCAGTTATGAAAAATTGAAAAGTGCTTTTTGAACGGTGGGAATGTACGAAGACAAGGTAGTATATCTTGGTTATAACTGCACTTAGGGTACAGACCGTTATCGTTACCTTGGGTAAAAGGTTAGAGTTGCGTTCACAATCGTACTTACATAGATGGCTGGAGGGGGGGGGGGGGGTGACGGTCAGGACAAAAATCCAGCCCACCTTCAAAACCCGGATAAAAAGGTGTAAAGCATGACCTGTTTGTCGTGACTCCTTCCAGATTCGAATAAAATGACATGCGGTAAAGCTTGCCTATCTTGACCAAATTCCAGACCCGGATAAACAGGACCTACAGTAAAACCCGTTTCAGAGGCCACCTTACAGGCTCGGATAAATAAGACGTACAGTAACTTTTGTTTTAGGGACCACCATGTGGTTTGTTTATTTATTTATTTATTTTTTTCTCTTTATCCCCCGTGGATCGGAGGGATATAGTTTTGAACTTTTTTATCCCCCGTGGAACGGAGGGATATAATTTTGAACTTTTCGGTCTGTTCGTCTGTCTGTCCGCCTACAGGCCACATTAATGGATGCATTCGTTTCAAATTTTGTACACGGCTTCTCTGGACCCTTCCGCAGTGCAGTGACTAAGAGTTTTCCGGATCGGAAAAAAATTGACAACATGGCGGACCTTTGAAAATCGGCACTGGACTTAGCGTATATAGGGCAATCTCACGCACCTACAGGCCGCATTGATAGGTGGATTCGTTTCAAATTTTGTTCACGGCTTCTCTGGACCCCTCCGCGTTGCAGTGACCCAGAATTTTTCGGATCGGAAAAAAAATGACAAAATGGTGGACTTTTGAAAATCGCCACTGGACTTGTATTGTATATACAGTAGTCTCACGCGCCTACAGGCCACATTAATAAATGGATTTGTTTCAAATTTTGTACACGGCTTCTCTGGAAACTTTCGCACTACAAGAATTGTCCGGATGGGACTTAAATTGACATAATGGCGGATTTAGCGTAGCTGCGGCAGTCTCACGCGCCTACTGGTTAATGGATTGATTCGTTTAAATGTTAGACACTACCTCTACCTATCCTTCCACTTTTAAATGCGTTACACGCACCATGTCGTCCACGGGGGATAAACGTACTCCTCGAGACGTAGTCAAGTTGACAAGAAATTAGGATTATATCTGCAAAAATGAATTTTTTTTTTTAGTAATAAAAAAAAAGTGAAATGGTTTTTGGGGAATTATGGGTTTAGTCGGGGAGACAGTTGGTTTTGTTTACAAAAACAAGAAGCTAAATTGTGTGATTGCAAGTGTGTAATATAAACCTGTACTCTTATGTTTTGTGAGCACTGGATGCTCTAGTTTATTCCCCACAGGTAGAACTTGTATGGAATATATGCGATCGACCGTGTGTCTGTCGGTCGGTCTGTCATCAAGAGCTTGTTACCACGATAACTTAAAAGCTCCAAGGATTTTCATGAAACTTGGTATGTAGCTTCTGTGGGAGTAAACACACATCGGTATTGTAAATGGGCCAGGTTCGTCCAAGAAAAATAGACCAGCTGGACTTAGATGATTTCAGCTCTTGATTGACTATTGTGTGAGCTTGTTAACACGATAACTTAAAAACTGCTGAAAGGATTTTAATGAAACTTGGTATGTAGCTTTTTTGGGAACAAAGACAGATCGGTATTGTAAATGGGCCAGGTTCGTCCAAGGAAAATGGACCAGCTGAACTTAGAAAATTTGTGCTCTTGATTGACTATTGTGTGAGCTTGTTAACACGATAACTTAAAAACTGCTGAAAGGATTTTAATGAAACTTGGTATGTAGCTTTTTTGGGAACAAAGACAGATCGGTATTGTAAATGGGCCAGGTTCGTCCAAGGAAAATGGACCAGCTGAACTTGGAAAATTTGTGCTCTTGATTGACTGTTGTGTGAGCTTGTTAACACGATAATATAAAAACTCCTCCAAGGATTTTAATGAAACTTGGTGTGTAGCTTCTATGGGAACAAAGACAGATTAGTATTGCAAAGGGGCCAGGTTCGTCCAAGGAAAATGGACCAGCTGGACTTGGAGAATTTCAGCTCTTGATTGACTGTTGTTAGCACGATATCTCAAGAACAACTGCAAGGATTATAATGAAACTTGGTGTGTAGCTTCTGTGGGCACTAACAAAGATCGGTGTTGTAAATGGATTAGGTTGGTCCAAGGATAATGAACCAAATGGATTTTGAAATTTACCAAATCCTGGAAATTATTCAGCATCGGAATGAGTTTGTTAACACGATATCTGTAGAACAACTGCAGGGATTTTAATGAAACTTGGTATGTGGCTTCTATCGGAACAAACACAGATCGGTATTGTAAATGGGCCAGGTTTGTCCAAGGAAAATGCACCAACTGGACTTGGAAAATTTCCGCTCTTGATTGACTATTGATGGCCGTGTTCAACTGATTTGGGGCCTGTGGGGAATATGTGGGCTTTGCACACTGCTCTAGTTTGAAAAGAAAGCGATAGTATTACATGTCGCGCACTTTTCCTGTTATAATGAAAAGCGGATCTAATTCTTGAGTTGACACCACCACTGTTTTGCGAAAAGAAAGCGAAAGTGGTACATGTCGCACTGCCTGTTATCTTAAAAGCGGATAGCTAGACAATTTAGGGAAGCGTAGAAAAAGAAGCAGAACAAAGGCCAAAAAAAGTCTAGCATGGCGCCTCCTAGTACTGGTTTCCCGACCTGTTAATAGACAGTGCTAGTAAATCAGCACCAGTGACAATATCGATTTAAAAAAAATATATATATGAAACATGAAATATATGAAAGTAAAGTTGAAAAATTGTATTTCCTCCTAGAATTTGAGCCTGGATGTCTTAAAATTTTGGTTGGTGGTAGCGGACATAAGTACCTACCTGATTATTACTTTTTTTGGCAATTCGCCGAAAATTGGCGGAAATATTGGCCAAAAACAAAATTTCTTTAATCTCCTCCTAGGCTTTTGGTGGAATCTCAGGACAACTGTCTTGCTGTCTTGAAATCTTAGGGAAAGGTAGCAGGCGTTACTATCTACCTGGCTATTAGTATTTTTTTGGCGATTAGCCAAAAAAAATGGCGAAAATATTGGCGAAAAAAAATAAATTTTTTATTATAAAATCTTTCCAGGAAAATAGTTTTACTGTCTTGAAATATTAACTGAGAGTTAATATGTGTATGTTTTGCTAAGAATTGTGCCGATTATTTCCTTTTCTTTTTTTTTTGTGTTTCTTTTCTTTCTCCTTTTTTTTTTTTTTTTGCTTTTGTTTTTGTTTTCTTTATTTTTTTCCTCCTCGGAGGTTTCCAGGAAAATACTCCTGCGCTATTTGACGTAGGACGATGAAATCTGGCACAGTGATGGACGATGACGAGATGTCGCGAAATCCTTAAAAAAAATTTACCTTGACTTTCATCGTCAAGGTCAAATTGAGGTTGAAATATTTTTAATCTCAGAGCGATTTCCAGTAAACTCCTCCTGGAGTCTTAACGTAGCAAGGCGGCATTTGGCAGAGGTATAGAGCGTAATGAGTTGACATGAAATTCGCAAATTTTTTTACCTTGACCTTCAAGGGCAAGGTCAAATTGAGGTCAAAATATTTTTAAAAAAAACCCATTCATTCACGACAAATGGCTAGAAGTAGCGCTGAAGTCCTTGTTTGAACACGAGCAAGATCTGAGTAGAGAGTAACCTGGCGGTCTGAACCTCGACATTCAAGGTCAGGGTCATGTGACCTTTATGTATCGAAAAGCCTCAGAAAAAAATTGCCCATTATCTCGAAAACTGTTAGAGGTAGAGCGATTTTGAGCTTAATTTCAAACCTTTGGGCCTAAAAGACGATTTAAAAGAGAGGCCCTGGTGACCTTGACCTCCTCGGTCATGGTCAACGTCAAAAACGTGAAGTTGACCATTATCTCGAGGACGGTAAGAGAAGGAGCAATTTTGAGCTTATTTTCGACCCTTCGGGCCTAAAAGATGTTATATAAAAGGTACCTCGGTGAGCTTTATCTCCTCGGTCATGGTCAAAGTCAAAAACCGAAAGAACTGAATTTGATTATTTGTGCCTGAAAGAGGTTACGTTATTTTTACTAAGATGACCTCGTTTAAGATAATAATCCGGAAGTTGATAAGTGTGTCGAAACAATGACGATTTTTCTTTGACCACATATATTGTGTCTAGTTAATTTTCCAATCGTAACTAACATGGGCAATAGTTTCAGATCCAATTCTAGCATTTACGGCAATAAAAAATACTACAAAGTGTGCTGCAAATTAAGCAATTGTTGTTGGATCGAAGGGCATATCTAAAACCTTAACTGGATAGATGTGAAGTCATATCACTGGAAATAATCGCAAAACTAAACAAAAAACACAAATGTAACGTCTTCCAGGAAAGAAAAAAAACTTAAGCTAATGTACCAGAAGTTGTTGTAACAGTCTATTATTTGAAATAGGGATATATCGATCAAATAAGAATCCACAGATTTTTTATTAAGGGTGAAGTAAGACGCTGTCAACAAAGTGAGTCTATGCCGGGAACAGAATCATAGAGGTTAAATTGTCCATATGCTAGGTTAGATTATTCCGGAATAGCTGTAACTAACTGTAACTATAGTGCCTTGTTTCGCAAAAAGCAAAATACATGTATAATGAGATTTTTATTTGCTTGATATAGTCTCATTTGTATTTTGTTTTGTGCTTCTCCGAAAACGAAAGCGGATAAAAGTTTACAAATGCAAATCTTTCCCAAAGTTAATTTTAGAAACTGGCGTTTACGGAGGTACGAACGGGTAGAAAGATATGATACGAACGTACATATTGGAGCGAATCTTCATGTTACCTCCCACCCCACACCGTAAAATGCATCTTGTTATCAATACACATCGTAATGTTTGATGAACAGGTACTTAAGGGATTATTATGCCGTTGTCTGAAGACCAAAACAACTGGATTTATGCATATGTCTAGCCTTTTCCATGAACAGAAATCAATGCACTTTATAAGCGACGTCGAATTTTGAATTCTATCTTAAACTTTCAACGTTTCGATTGCAAGATTTTAAAAGGCTAACAAAACTCCACTCTACCTGGAACACATTCATAAATATGTTATAACGCGTGCAGAAGAATATGTAAAAAAGTAATGAGGGCTTATGTCATAGAAAAAAAATTAAAATTTTGATGTTTTTTCTTGTGATTTCTTTATATTTTAACCTAATGAATTTGCAGTCGAAACGTAGCCACCCTCTGAAATTGAAAAAAAACAAACCACAATTTATTTGGCTGTTAGTCTATTCTTATCATTTATTAATATTATTAGTTATTATAATATTATTGTTAATATTATTATTGTTGATTTTTATTATTATTATTATTATTGAGAGGGGGATTATGAAACTCCCCGTATTCTACTTGACCTGGATATGTACTAGCAACTTATGGTATAACTATTTTCAGAAAATTACTCTTTTGAGATCACAATGTTTTCCTACCAAATATTAAATAGCATAATAACGTATGAAATAGTGAGGCAATGAATAAGTAATACTAATAGCGAGCAATAACAGAGACCCGATTGCTACAGAAGTAATGAACGCCATGATTCATTATGGTACAATAAAGACCTTGTGACTGAGGCAAAGACTACGTGTCGTTTACACACAGGAGGATGCGTGCGTGTCTCTTGTTGGAAGAGAGAGCTCACTGGTCTGATGTGTGTAGTGAAAGCAGCCGCGTAAGCTGTGGCAGTTGTTAGTATAGAACTCAAATGAAAGGCCGAAGTCGCGAGTTGCATCATTGTCACATGGGAGTCTTTGATGTTTGAGCAGACATGCGATCAGGTCTTAAACAAGGAAGTAATGAAGAAGTTGTTTTCTAGAAAGTATTCACAGAACTGTTGCTGAAGTAAATAATATGCATAATATAACATGCAAGTGAATGGATAAATAGCTTTTGGAGTGATTTAGCAAGTTTTGTCAAAATGTTATCTGCTCCAGACATACCCTATAACCCTTCTTGCTGGATGTTCTTGCGTACGGAAACCAGTGTTTGGCCTCTGATGCGGGTATGTAAGGTTTCTCGTACTCGCATCTTCGTTCAATGAGATAGCTATGCGAACGTGTAAAGGCATCATTTAAATGCTGTAGCAAATTATCACTATAGAAGCAGCAGATGGTTTTTGTCGTACATGTCCCGATCCATTCCAGGCTAGTTTTAAATTGGTGATATGTTTCGAGGACAGCAAGCAGCTGTTTATTGTCACAGATTGAAATTTAAAATAAATTTGACATTTAAAGCGGACTGTTGTATGTTTGCTTTCAGCTGCTTCAAGCCTCTTCTGCTACGGCGCCGCGCAGTATATGCTTTTTGTGTTGTTTTTCATGAAACAGCTTTTTTACTCGCTGTGTGATATGCGGCAGACATTTCTGGATTTCTTTGCACAAAGCTTCCTCTTTATCGTAACTTTTTCTCATCCCTTAGCAGTCCACAAAGTGATGATTTGCATCTCCTTTACATATGATACTATGCTGTGTCTTACAACATTAGTCTGGTAACTGGAAAGTGTACACCTTTGGAGAAATTTGGTGATTCCTTTTTAGCCCAGCTTACGTTACACGTGAGCTGGGGTATTCCTATCGGTTTGCATGTGGCGTCCGTTAGTTAGTTAGTTAGTTAGTTAGTTAGTTAGTTAGTTAGTTAGTTAGTTAGTTAGTTGTTTATTTAGTAAACTTTGCTTCAAAATGCATCTCCTCCTACAATTTTAATCCGATGTCATTTATTTTTGGTATGAGGCATCCCTAAGGGGTCATGCATACGGCTTGTGCTTTTTTAGTCGATCGGGTCATTTTTGAATTTTTGGCGAATTTTTGAAGAAAAAACTTTAAAACGTATCTCCTCCTACATTTTTCATCCGATTTCATTTATTTTTGGTATGAGACACCCCTAAAGGGTCGCGCATACGGCTTGTGCTTTTTTAGTCAATCGAACAATTTTTGAATTTTTTGTGAAGTTTTTAAGCAAAAATTTTGAAAATAATTCAAAATGCATCTACTCCTACAATTTTGATTCGATGTCAATTCTTTTTGGTATGATGCATTCCTAGGCGGTCTTGCATACGGCTTGTGCTTTTTTAGTTGATCGGATGATTTTTGAATTTTTGGCGAATTTTTTAAGAAAAATTTTTAAACTGTATCTCCTCCTACATTTTTGATCCGATTTCATTTATTTTGTGTATGAGGCACCACTAAAGGGTCGTGCATACGGCTTGTGCTTTTTTAGTCGATCGGACAATTTTTGTATTTTGGGGGAATTTTGAAGCAAAAATTTTGAACATAATTCAAAATGCATCTACTCCAACAATTTTGATTCGATGTCATTTATTTTTGGTGTGAGTCATCCCTAAGCGGTCGTGTATACGGCTTGTGCTTTTTTAGTTGATTGGGTGATTTTTGAATTTTTGGCGAATTTTTGAATAAACTTTTAAAATGTGTCTCCTGCTACATTTTCGATCCGATATCATTTATTTTTTTTATGAGGCATACGTTTGTGCGTTTTCAGTCGATCGGACAATTTTTGTATTTTTAATGAGTTTTTGAAGAGAAAACTTCAAGATGCATTTGCCCCTACAGTTTTGACCCGATTTCTTTCTTTCTTTTTTTTTTTTTTAGCCCAGTTGGCTTTTCAGCCAACAGGGCTATTCATCTGTCTGTCCGCCCGTCCCGCGACCGTTAAAAGTGGAATAACTTTTTTATTTTTTATCCGATTCTTACCAAATTTTAAACAGGAGTTCCTAACCCTTTACTGTATTAGGAAATTTTTTTATTTTTTGGTTTAAACCATTTTTAGCGATTTTATTGCCAATTTGGGCAAAATACGAATACGAATTTGGAAATTTCCATGTTTCTCCTTAAAAAAGCAAAATTTCAATTTGCAGAGGGGCACAATGTGTTACATGCAAATACTTCTGGGTGGACTTCAATGATTTCAGTAATTTTGTTGTCAGTTGGTCAGTTCTATGATATTTTTCGAGTGGGCGATAATAGGGAACATTGGGCGATAATGCAAGAAAGTTGTAATATTCGCTTTAAAAGTGCAGGAATCCATTCTATGACCCGAAAATAGGATAAATGTGATATTTTTGGGGTGGGCGATAATAGGGAACATTGGGCGATAATGCATGAAAGTTCTAATATTCGCTTTAAAAGTGCAGGAATCAATTCTAGGACCCGAAAATACGATAAATATGATACTTTTCAGGTGGGCGATAATAGGGAACAGTGGGCGATAATGCAAGAAAGTTGTAATTTTCGATTTAAAAGTACAGGAACCAATTCTATGACCCGAAAATATGATAAATATAATACTTTTAAGGTGGGCGATTATACAAGAAAGTTGTAATTTTGGCTTTAAACGTGTTGGAATGAATTCCCTGACCCGAAAAATGATAAATATGGTACTTGTCAGGTGGGCGATAATAGGGAAAATTGGGCGATAATGCAAGAAAGTTGTAATATTCGCTTTAAAAGTGCAGGAATCAATTGTATGACCCGAAAATATGATAAATGTGATACTTTTCAGGTGGGCGATAATTGGGAACATTGGGCGATAATGCAAGAAAGTTGTCATTTTCGATTTAAAAGTACAGGAACCAATTCTATGACCCGAAAATGTGATAAATATAATACTTTTAAGGTGGGTGATAATAGGGAACATTGGGCGATAATACAAGAAATTTGTAATTTTGGCTTTAAACGTGTTGGAATGAATTCCCTGACCCGAAAATATGATAAATATGGTACTTGTCAGGTGGGCGATAATAGGGAACATTGGGCGATAATGCAAGAAAGTTGTAATATTCGCTTTAAAAGTGCAGGAATCAATTCTAGGACCCGAAAATATGATAAATATGATATTTTTCAGGTGGGTGATAATGGGGAACATTTGGCGATAATGTAAGAAAGTTGTAATTTTCGCTTTAAAAGTGCAGGAATCAATTGTATGACCCAAAATTGTGATAAATATGATACTTTTAAGGTGGGCGATAATAGGGAGCATTGGGCGATAATACAAGAAAGTTGTAATTTTCGCTTAAAAGGCAGGAATCAATTCTATGACCCAAAAATATGATAAATATTATACTTTTCAAGTGGGCGATAATGGGGTACATTGGGCGATAATGTAAGAAATTTATAATTTTCGATTTTAAAGTACAGGAATCAAATCTATGACCCGAAAATATGATAAATGTGATATTTTTCAGGTGGGCGATAATAGGGAACATTGGGCGATAATGCAACAAAGTTGTAATTTTCGCTTAAAAGTGCAGGAATCAATTGTATGACCCGAAAATATGATAATGATGATATTTTTCGGGTGGGAGATAATAGGGAATATTAGGCGTTAATACAAGAAAGTTGTAAGTTTCCCTTTTAAAGTGCAGGAATCAATTCTGTGGCCCGAAAATATTATTAATGTGATATTTTTCGGGTGGGCGATAATAGGGAAAATTGGGCGACAATGCAAGAAAGTTGTAATATTCGCTTTAAAAGTGCAGGAATTAATTCTGTGACCCTAAAATATGACATTTGACTTCTGTTTGTTTTTAATAAGAAATTGGAGTAAAATTCCTGTGTCTGCATTTTTTCCCATTTATTACAAATATTCAGAAATTTTCATAATTTCAGCGTAATTTAATATAAAACAAACATTCAACCAGATCAGGCTGTCTTACCATTTTCCAAGAAGCACAAGACTGAATCCTCAACTTGGCCACTGTCACTTGACAGTCTTGTTTAGTCGATCGGGTGATTTTTGAATTTTTGGAGAATTTTTGAAGAAATTTAAAATTTTCTCCTCTTACATTTTTGACCCGATGTCATTTATTTTTGGTATGAGGCACCCCTAAAGGGCCGTGCATACGGTTTGTGCTTTTTTTGTTTGTATTTTTGGGGAATTTTTTAAGCCAAAATTTTGAAAATAATTCAAAATGCATCTAAGCCCTACAATTTTGATTCGATGTCATTTACTTTTGGTGTGAGTGCATACGGCTTGTACTTTTTAGTTGATCGGGCAATTTTTGTATTTTTAGTTAATTTTTGAAGAAAAAAACAGTTTTGAACCGATTTCTTTCTTTTTTTTTTTTTTATTTTTTTTTTATTTGAGGCATCTCTAAGGGGTTGAGCATACGACTTGCGCTTTTTAGTCGATCCGACAATTTCTGTAGTTTTTGGAAATTTTTGAAGAAAAACTTCAAAATGCATTTCCTCCTACAGTTTTTATCCGATTTCATTTATTTTTGCTATTTGAATCGACTTGGGAATTTTTTATTTCGGGGGAATTTATGATGAAAATTCCTCCAAATGCATTTTCGCCTGCAGTTTTGATCAAACATTTATTTTGGGGCTGAGGCATGCTTAGGGTGTCATGATCAGAGAATCAGAGAATTTTTGAAGAAAAAAATTCAAAATGCATTGGGAATTTTTTATTTCGGGGGAATTTTTGATGAAAATTCCTCCAAATGCATTTTGGCCTGTTTTTTTGATCAAACATCATTAATTTTGGGGCTGAGGCATGCTTAGGGTGTCCTAATCAGAGATCAGAGAATTTCTGAAGAAAAAAATTCAAAATGCATTTCCTCCTACAGTTTTTATCAGATTTCATTTATTTTCGATATGAGCCGTCTCTAGGGGGTCATGCATACGGCTTGTGCTTTTTGAGTGAATTGGAAAACTTTTGAATTTTTCGGAATTTTAAAAAAAAGGAAATGAGCGCAAAACGCAAGTTAAATGAACTTGCGCAGTAGTCAGATTTAACAACCGCACATCGACGCAAGTTTAATAAACATTTGCAGTAGTCCAAATTAAGTACTGCGCATCGATGCAAGTTAAATAAACATGCGCATTGGCCCGAAATGTGAATCGCGCATCGACGGAAGATAAATAAAGATGCGAACTGGTCCAAACTAAGCATCGCGCATCATCGCAAGTTAAGTAAACATGCGCACTGGTCCGAAAAAAGAACTGCGCATCGACGTAAGTTTAATAGACATGCGCAGTGGTCCGAAATGCGAACCGCGCATCAACGCAGCCTAAAGAAGCCTGTGCACTGGTCCGAAATGCGAACCGCACATCAACGCAAGTTAAATAAATATGCGCAGTGGTCCGAAAAAAGAACCGCGCATCGATGCAACCCAAAGAAACATGCGCACTGGTCTGAAATGAGAACCACGCATCAACACAAGTTAAATAAACATGGGCAATGGCCTGAAATGCGAACCGCGCGTCGACGGAAGTTAAATAAACATGCGATCCGGTCCAAAATAAGCACCGCACATCAACGCAAGTTGAACAAACATGCGCACTTGTCCTAAAAAAGAACCACGCATAGACGCAAGTTGAATAGATATGCGCAGTGGTCTGTAATGAGAACCGCGCATCAACGCAAGTTAAATAAACATGCGCAGTGGTCCGAAGAAAGAACCATGAATCGACGCAAGTTGAATAGACATAAGAGTCTGGCATCGACGGGGCTTTAATTAACATGCGTTCTGGTCCGAAATGCAAATCGCGCGTCAACGCAAGTTAAATGAACCTGCTCACTGCCCCCAAAATGCGCACCGCGCCCCACCTAAAGAAACAGGAATACTGGTCCAAAATGCGAACCACGCATCAACACAAGTTAAAAAAAAAACATGCGCGCTGATCCGAAATGCGAACCGCACATCAACACAAGCTAAATAAGCAAGCACACTGGGCCAAAATAAGCACCGTGCATCAACGCAAGTTAAATAAACATGCGCACTATTCAAAATAAGAACTGCGATTCAACGCAACTTAAATAAACATGCGCACTGGTCCAGAATAAGAACCGCGCATCAACCCAAGGTAAAGAAATATGCGCATTGGCCTGAAATAAGAATAGCGCACCGACGCACGTAAAATAAGCATGCGCAGTGGTTCGAAATGCGAAACACGCGCCAACGTAACTAAACATTTGCACTGGTCCAAAATAAGAACTGCGCATCAACGCAACTTAAATAAACATGCGCACTGGTCCAGAATAAGAACCGCGCATCAACCCAAGGTAAAGAAATATGCGCATTGGCCTGAAATAAGAATAGCGCATCGACGCACGTAAAATAAGCATACGCAGTGGTTCGAAATGCGAAACACGCGCCAACGTAACTAAACATTTGCACTGGTCCAAAATAAGAACCGCGCATCAACGCAAGTTAAATAAACATGCGCACTTCTCCGAAATTAGAACCGCGCATTAACGCAAGTGAAATAAACATGCGCACTGGTCCGAAATTCGAACCGCGCAGTAACGCAAGTGAAATAAACATGCGTAATGGTCCGAAATTCGAACTGCTCATCAACGCAAGTTGAATAAACGTGCAAACTGGTCCATAATGTAAACCGCGCACCAACGCAAGTTCAATAAACATATGCACACTTCCAAAATAAGCACCGTGCATCAACGCAAGTTAAATAAACATGCAAACTGGTCCGAAATGCGAACCGCGCATCAAGGCAACCTAAGGAAACTTGGGCTGTCCAAAATAAGTACTGCTCATCAACGCAAGTAAAATAAACATGCCCATTGGTATGGAATATGAACCGCACATCAACACAAGGTAAATAAACATGCGCACTGATCCGAAATAAGAACCGCACATCCACACAAGGTAAAAAAACATGGGCGCACGTCCAAAATGCGAACCGCACATCAACGCAAGTTAAATAAACATGTGCACTCTTCCAAAATGAGAGCCGCGCATCTACGCAAAATTAAATAAACATGCGCACTTGTCTGAATAAGAACTGCGCATCAAGGCAAAGTAAATATAAATATGCGCACTGATCCGAAATGCGAGCGTTGTTTGAAGGTATCTATGGCAGACTATCCAGTCTACCAGAGATACAAAAAATCTGTTTCCCATTTTCTGGGAAAGAAATCTTTGTATGCATTTATCGGTCTATGTTCTGGTCCGGTGCTAAATTAATTATTGAGCTAGCTCTTTGCCGTCTCATCTTTTGAAACCCAATTTTCAGGAAAATTCCCTTGCTCATGCTCGCTGGAATTGGTCTTATTGCTTTTCGTAAGCTGGGACTTTGTCCTTGGACAAACTTGTTTCCCCTATCAGATAGGTGTGTTGCCCCATGCTTGAGGCAAAACATCCACGGTCAAAAACACTCTTGTAATGTCATATCCATGTTGTTGATTAAAAACAATATATAATGTTGTATTTTGCGTGATATATTCTTATTCCAAATAATATTATGTATCACTTTTCAAGGCCAGAAATTGGTTTGGATGGGTGGGGTCTGGTTGGCAGTTGTTACACCTAACCAGCGCCATTGTAGTTATTTTCTGAAGTTGCCGATGAGTAATTGAACCTTTGGACATAAACCGTGGTCGTGCTCTGTGTGTAATGTAAAATGTGTTGTATGGTGTCGTTTTGTGAACGAGTTTTGCTTCAGAGAACACCTGAAATATTGAAAAGACTGGACATAATCACCCTTGTGTAGAGTTGTGTATTGTCCTGTTGTGCAGTTAATACATGTAGATTAACTAAACCAAAGAAGATTAATATTCTTTGACTAAACCAACTAAAAACCGAAAAAAAATGCCATGTGGCCAATGAAAAGTGTGAATAATCACGAAAGTCCCGGAAAATATCGCGATACATTTACTTTAATGCTGTGTAAACGTCGTGAAGACACAATAAATTAAAAAACCCAATGCTGAAAACTCTTTTCAATAAAAGTGAATAAAAAATTTGTTTACTCTTCAAAAGAAACGGTCTTGGCAAAGCCTTAGTAATTGAAGCTAATGTTGATGTTTCTGCTTGCAGATTGAAGAAAGTGATGAGAGCGAATTCGAGGCTGCAATCGCAGCGAGCATGCTGCCAGATAAGCTTGCGGTGGCTGGCCACGAGGCGTCATCAGCGCCTGGTCACTGCGACAGAAAACCGGTCAAGGCAGCTACTGGTAAATGCAACCATTCACCGCTCGTAACACATTATGCAACAAATTTAATTAAAAAAAAAATCGGGACACTGTTGCGCAAATGCTAAAACACAAATAAACACATGTATCTTGTGCATTTTATATAGTCGGTTTTTTTTTTTTTTGGGGGGGGGGGGGGATGTTTGCCCTGTTAGCTATGCACAACCGCAGTGTGAGGCTTGAGTTTTGGTTCCTGTAAATGCTTTATTTGCAAACACACACCTTTCTTTGAATGTCCAATGGTGTGGCATTGGCATCGGAGACTTCATTCATATTACCGGTATGTTTTAAACCCTGCGTATCTTTCACAGGTTCCAGTGAGTGTTTGAAGAAACAACAGAGTTCATCTCTCCATGTCAAGAAAGACAGATCAAAATTAGAAAATGGTGAGCTAGGCCCCGCTTGGAAACTTGGGGGGGGGGGGGTGGGGCTTGGGTTAGAAGTTTATTTCGACATCCCCATTCTCTCCGTGACAGGAAGAGGATAATTTGGAGATCTCAACAATTTTAGCGCCGATCGCACAGATGATTCTCTAGAAATCTCAATTTTACTCAAAGTTAAGCTTCGAAATCTACAAGGGACCGCTTTGATTCCTGTGCATGGTATAACGTAGTTAGTCACTTCACCTGTTTATTCATTAAGCCTTAAACATATTTTAAACAGTGAATCTGACCATCTCAGTTGAATTTATCAAACTCAAGCATTTCGAAAAGAACGTAAGAGCTATTGGATCATATCTTTAAGATCTAAGCCTGTGTCGGGTTTCACTTATGATGTAATGTAACACATGTTTTTAATGTCTTGCTGTTTGAACAAGCAGGACTGGGGGGAGGGGGGCTGTGGGTGAGGGTTGTCTCGAAACATGTACGGAATTGAAAAGATTGCTTTGATAAAAAGTGTTTTCGTTCGAAAAGTTCGTTCCTAAAAATCCGCAAAATTCGGGAGAAAAAAGAAATGAAATGGATAGGTGGCCACTTTGAGTGACTTCAGACGATTTTTGGTTGGAGGTGGGGGAAGAACGTGAGGGGTGGAGGGTTTGGGGGTGTTTCCCATCACACAAACCATAGCCTAGGTAACGATGTAGGTAGCCCTCTCCAGCGTTAACGCATGTGTGTGTGTGTTTGTCAATGTGTGGATGTATCGTGATAAAACAAAGCTAGAGTTTACCTTTCAAATGGGTGTGAGCACTCATGTCGCAATGTCTTACACACTGTTAAGAGTACTTAAATATCTTCTATCAGTTCGACGAGGCCTTTGATCTGAATGGTGGAAAATTATAAAGCAGTTTAAAATAACTGGAAAAAACTAGAACTGTGTCAGTCGGAACACGACAGCTGGACAAATATGTGAAATGCGAAATAAGCTCAAGAGATGCTGGGAACTGAGCCCCGGCCTGACTAGGTCCGGAGGGACATAATGTTTTTTACTTGATCGTTAGTAACTTTAAATAGTTACCATCAACCTAGCCGTAAGAGGTGGTCATGTACACACAATTCCGCCAGACCGGAAATGGGAATAGCTAATTTTCGTTAAAAAGGAGAGTTAAAACTGAGAAACAACAAATATTGCCTGTGAAATCTCGAGTTACATTTTAGAAGTTACAGTTTCACTTATGGATTTTGCAGTTAGATAACACTGTTGATAACAGATGGGAGCGCCAGTTTGAATACACAAATGCTGTCGAAGCTACAGTAATTGTTGATGAAGGACCTCATTCAGTGGTAACAAAACATACGAAGCGTACTTTCCAGGAGTGGCCTGTGCTTTTGACAACTCCTGTAAAGGCCAACACTGTAAGAGCAAAAGCATTTTGAAAAACTAGTATGATTTTAATAAAAACAAAAAGGGGTTTGTTTAGCATAGTTATGTCACACCGACCAAGGGGAGTGTTTGTACATTCTGTGTGTATGTGTGCACTGTATGTGTTTGTGTCAATCCTGTTGTGAACACAGTGTTGTGTGCAAAGTATCTCAAGAACGGAAAGCTGGAGAGACTTCAAACTTGGTCTGTTCATTGCTTGAGCAGGTTGGACAGTTGGCGGATGTTGTATTATTAGGGAAGGCGTATAGCGTCATTACGTACAAATCTTGTGTGCAAAATTTTTCAGCGGCAAAACATAACAGAAAATTCAAACGTTGTGGGATTGTTGCTTGGTAGTTCCAAAAGAGTCTGTTAAATTTGGTCGCAAGTAGAACGAAAGAGTGCAACGTATGACGTATCACGTAAAATATACATATACTTGGAACAAGATCTTGTGTGCAAAATATCTCGATAACGGAAAGTCGTATCAACTTTAAATTTTATATGAATATTCCTTAGGTCAGTGGGACCAACTTTTGACGGACGTAGCGAAATTCAGAAAGGCGTATGGAGTCATTCCGTTAAAATCTTATATGTAACATTTCTCAGCCACTGAACATTGGAGAAAGTTGAAACTTTGGGATTCTTGCTTTTTTGCCGATGGGAATGTACGAAGACAATGTAGAGATTATGGTTATAATTACACGTAGGGTGTAGACTCTTACCGTAACGTTGACTAAAAGAGTCAGGGTTCGTTTAGAGTCGTTCCTGCGTTAGATGGCGGGTGGGTGGAGGAGGGCCCCCCCCCCCCTCCTCCACCCACCCGCCATCTAACGCAGGAAGTTAGCAAAAAAAAAAACAAAAAAAAATCCACTGCGGTAACTGCTGTTTGTAACTGCCACCTTCAATATCCGGATAAAAAGATGCAAAGTAAATCCCGTTTTTAGTGATCAACTTCCGGATTCTGACAAAAAGACGTACGATAAAACCTGCTCATCTTGACCACCTCCCAGACCCCGGATAAAAAAGTACGTCTAGTAAAAGTGCTGTAATGACCAGCTTTGAAACCCGGATAAAAAGAAGAGACAGCAAAAACTGTTTTAGCGGCAACCCTCCAGATCCGTAAAAAAACCTACAGTAAAACCTGTTGGAAGTGACCACCGTATCTTTTTGTTGATTTTCGAATTTTTGACAATGAATTAAGATTATGTTTGCCGAAGGCGGACAAAAAAGACCCACCATAAAACCTCTTTCAGCGACGACCTTCCAGGCCGGGACAAAACGTACCGTAAACCTAGCTTTAGTGACCACCTTCCACACCCAGATAAAACACTTGTACCTGGACGTGTATGGTAAAAAAGAGGACTGAGATACCCACAAGTTACCCCCCCCCCCACCACTCTTCAAAAATTGGGTAAAGGTGATACGCACCCCGACGCCTGGGCACATGGGACACATTTATATAAGGTAAAAGTTATTCTGAAAAAAAGTACAAACTTCTTCAAACAAAACTTCGCTAAAGAATTGTCGGGGAGATATTTGTTTTGATTTACAATCACAAAAATGCAACGGGTGGATGATAAAAGTGTTTGATATGTTTAGGCACACTTTTGTTTGTGAGCACTGGCTTACGAGTTTTGTTTATATATTTAATTAAAGTTTTGGCAATGAATTGTGATTATGTTTGAAATGAAGCTTTTATTTCAGGAAGTGAAAAATGGAGAATGGTTATTGGGGAATTATGGGTTAAGTCGTCGAGACATTTGTTTTTGTTTACGAAAACAAGAACGTAAATAGGTGTAGATTGAAACTGTGTGACATAAGCATGTACTCGTATGTTATGCACTGTTTGTTCAGTGGTTTTCTGCAATCTCATCTAACACTGTAAATATCTGTTTCAGTGTTGTTGGAAGCGGATGGGGCGAGAAGTGCCACTGACTGTAAGTACTCTAGCACACGCGTTTCAGCGACGCCCGAGACAAGCCATCCGGGCACTGTGCAGCAGAAGGACCGTCCGGAGGCGAGGAAGTTCCCCAACGATCCGACTAAGCGGACAAGTTGTCACCAAAGTGGCCTTAAAAGTACCTGTAAAGGTAGCTCATGTCCCAGCAGCAATAGGGGCTCAACCAGCAGTAATTGTAACGCTAGTCACCAGAAAAATACTTCTTGCCTAGAGACTTCGAAAGATAGAAGCCAAAAAACGACCTATGCGCGTGGTAGGTCGCACTCAGGTAGCCATAAACATAAATCATTGCACTCGGATCGTGACAAGTCTCACGTACAGAGCTCACAGCAGGAAGGTCACAAGTCAAGCTCGCAGTACAGCAGTGGCCAGTCTAGTGGGCGCTCGACCAAACAACGCACGCCATCTTCTCATAGTTGGCATCAAGAGACTCCGTCTAGTCGTTGTGCATTGGGCGATACGAAGAAAGTGACTAGTCACAGCTGTTCTCATGCTAAAGCAAAGCCACCCGTTGTCTTGGACGGCGATGCCCCGTGGAAGGCGTGGCGACCGAGCAGAGAGGCCTGCCCCGTGTCGTCAAGGAAAAACAGTTCGGATAGCCAGTGCTCGTCTGTTGCTTTCTTGTCAGGGCGCAGGGAGAGTGCGGAGAGCACTGAGAGTCTGTGGTCTGACGTGCCGTGCGAGAAACAACGTGGTGACCAGGGCGGCGCGAGTGGCAGGCTGGCTAAGGAGCATGACGGGAAGAAATGTGACGCAAGAAAGCACGAGGAAATGCATAAGAGCCAACGGAATGTGGCTGACGACAAGGCCAGTGCGCCAAAATGTGGGCGGAGCTCGCGGAAGCATTCTCCGCATGAGCGGCACAAGAAACACAAACACAAGCACAGATCACACGATCCGAAGCCACGCCATACGTCATCGCCCCATTCAAAATCACGCCATACGTCATCATACCATTCGTCGTCACACCATACGTCAACTAATAATTCGACGTCACGCCATTCGTCGTCCCGTCATACATCATCGCACCATTCGTCATCACACCATTCGTCGTCTCGCCATTCGTCATCACATCATTCGTCGTCTCGCCATTCGTCATCGCACCATTCGTCAAAGCGAAGAGAAGAACCTCATAAAGCTATAACAGGTGAATCGCAGCGGGGAAATAGTGAAGCCCAGGAAAAACAATGCTCAGGGAATAACAGCAGCAACCAAATACCGTCATTTCATGAGAAAACTGAAGCTGCATTTACGTCCGCTAGGATAGTTCCAGAGACATGCTTGAGTGTACCCGGCAGCATTTCTCCGAATTATCAAGCTTCTCGTAAAGATGACGCAAATATTTTCGATCTTGCCAATTCGTTTCGCGGAATCTTATCTACCGTGGATGAAGACTCGATTCTGGAAAATTTGAATGGCAGCATTACGGAAGACGATTTGATAAGCGAAGATATGAGTGGTCAAGTAGATGAGGAATCCACTAGTCCAGCTTCTAAATTTGCTTCGGAGAAAAGTGAACACGAAGAATTAGTTCAGCGTCAAGTAGCGTCTTTTGGTGAAAGGTAAGACACCCGCCCCACCCTCCTCTTTCTCCATTCATAGAAATACACTGGGTTGTTCAACGGACTCGTAAAATTCACAAGTTAAATAACTCAAAGCCGATTCTGCAAAAGAAACCAGATGTAGTCTAAATCCTTTTCGTGATGCAAAGGACGAGGACTAAAAGAATTTCATAAGAAATAGCTGCAAAATGTAACGGGGATGTATGGTGGCAGCAGTTATGCTGGTTTTAGGGCGATTCGATCCTTTGCCACTTCGGCACTGTCACTTTGGCCCTTCGCGAAAGAAGTTTTGGTGTTGTTTTTTTTTGTCTATTTTTTTTGTTTTGTTTTGTTTTGTTTTTTGGGGGGGGAGGGGTGAGGGTGGGACATTTCGGCACTTCGTGAAAGACATTTCGGCCTTCTATTTAAGATATTTTAAATCAATTAAATCAATACCTCACACCTTTGTTTTTCACACAATGAAGAAAAGTAAGTTGTGTCTGTCATATTTTATTGTTAATTTCACTACTTCATTTATTCCCCACAGAATGATGGGAATACATGCGATCGGCCGTCAGTCGATCTGTCGATTTGTCGGTTGGCCTGACATCAACAGCTTGTTAACATGATAACTTAAAAACTGCTGCAAGGATTTTAGTGAAACTTGGTATGTAGCTTCTATTGGAACAAACACAGATCGGTATTGTAAATGGGCCAGGGCCGTCAAAGGAAAATGCACCAGCTGGACTTAGAAAATTTCAGTTCTTGAATAACTATTGTTAACACGATATCTCAAGAACAACTCTGGGAATTTAATAAAACTTGGTGTGTAGCCTCTATGGGCACTAACAAGGATCGGTATTATAAATGGGCCAGGGTGGCTCAAGGAAAATGGACCAATTAGAGACGGCGTTTCTAGTGCCTTGTTAAGTTTGTGCTATGTCTAAGGTTTACATTGATGGCCGTGTTTAACTGATGGGGGACTGTGGGGAATATGTGGGCTTTGCACACCGCTCTAGTTATTATCTTCACTACTAAAATACACTGTATTAATATACTGTTGTAAATCCAATCTGCTTCCCTCCCACCTGTACACTGCTGCGTTCAAGTTTTGCATCTCCGGTAATCGAATCCACGATTTTTAGGCATGATATTTATGAATAATCTTAGCAACATATAGCGTTTCATTTCGATGCCTGTGTTTACCATATAGACCAACAGTACTGTACTTTATTTATGTTATTTTTTAGTGTATGAAAATGTTGGGTGTGGGAAAAAATGGCAAAGAATATGGTAACATAAATATTGTAAACGGAAATAACGGTAAAGGAGAAAATGGTAAAAGAAAAAATGGTAAATAGTTAAAAACGGAAATTATGCTAAATAATTGTAATACAGTGAAAAATTCATTAACATAGTTAATCTTTATTTAACTTATAAGTTTTTTAAGCTTATCTAAGCTCTTTGTCCCCCTTTTCTGTTTGTAATTATTTCCATGTTGAGTATGGTAGTACTTAATTTACATCTGCTTAAATATTGTTCCAGTGACACTTGAGTAATCCAAGGATTAACTGTAATGTGAGCAAGAGGGCTTCTAATCCACCCTTAATGTAGATACAGGGGTTATAAAGCCTTCTGTTGACAGTTGACCGTTATTTCCGTTACCATTATTTCTATTGCCATTTTTCCGTACCCCAAAAATGGTTAGCCCAACCGACTTTCTTTGGCCTAACCATTTGCCCCTCCCACATTTCTCGTCCGGTTTTTTTTTTAA
Source organism: Protula sp. h YS-2021 (assembly GCA_949752745.1). Taxonomy (NCBI): domain Eukaryota; kingdom Metazoa; phylum Annelida; class Polychaeta; order Sabellida; family Serpulidae; genus Protula; species Protula sp. h YS-2021. The sequence goes on along the minus strand of OX457029.1, from coordinate 51,420,230 downwards.
ATATAGCAGGGATATTCCCTGGTATCCCGACATTTGATGCAGCGATATTTGATCTAAATCTGCAGGATACGACAATTGGTCTAGATTTTTTTTTTCGTGTCGCTAGATTAAATGCCGTGGATTCATATTCCCATTTAGCCCTATGCACAGCCTGTATTTGTTGGATTGATTGGCCAAAAACACTACATTTCAGAAAAAACATAATAATGCTACTGGTGTGGCAGTTATGGCTGAATCGTTTCCACAGCTCAACAGGACCGCAGTTAGCTCTTAAGTCATTATGCTTCTCGACGAAGAGGAGACATACAGTTTTTGTACGTGCTGTGTGTATGTGTGTATGTGTCAGTCTGTTGTGAACAAAATGTTTTGTGCAGAATATCTCTAGAACGAAAATCCGATTGACTTCAAACCTGGTCCGTTTATTTCTTGGGTGGATCGGACGTTGTGTGGGAAAATGGTGACCATCTGTTGTGGTTCTGTGGGGGCTGCCAGGGAAGGTACCGCTTTGAATTAACAGAAGAAATTGTTTGTTTTTTTTTTGTTTTTTTGTTGTTGTTTTTTTTTGTTGTTTTTTTTTTGTTCTTTTGATAAAAACAATTTCAGCGGAGTGAAGTAAAAATAGAATAAAATAAAATAAATACTCCTTTGGTACATAGAATTTGTCAGATGTGCAAGTTTTGACGGGAGAAACACAGTCTTGAAACACAGACTCATACAATAACAGTGAGGGCTTACGCGAAATGGTCCCTCTCAATACTGATGGTCTGCTACAAGGGTTTCACAAAAGTGGAAAAATTCCATTCCATACATTTTGTATTTCAGCAATCATTATTCTGTCCAGTTTTCCAGTTACTTCTGTTCGGTTGGGATTGTAAGCCAAAACTATCTGTGATAAATCATCAAAAAGTAGAATCCGCGTTTTTTTTTAAACAGTGAATAGTGCTGTTCCAGTAATGACGTCTAGGCCTGGGTACAGATATCACAAGCAGAAAACACTGATGGCATAGCAGAGCACACACAATAGATCTGCTTTCTCTTTTGACCGGAATTCTTTCAAATGTGTCATATTAATATTACTTTAATATGCATACCCGTATTGAAACATAAACAAAGCCGACAATTATGGGAGGCACGAATTTAAAACCAGTGTTATCAGTTATGCAACGATTTCTCGTTTTAAGTATATTTATTACGTATACAAGTGACAAAACACAGCGATGTAAACTAGACAGACATTTCTTAAGTTGTTAAAATTTGAACTGAAATACAAGTGGAAATTAAAAGGCAATTAAAAATCGAAGAGAAAAATGTTTTTCACATGGGGGTTATTACACGTTCCATGCAAACCCGGATAATTACATTATATGCACTAGCTGGGAACACGATTATGTGTACATTCCATCAAAAATTTTTATCATACATCTTTCCGTGATAATAATGGAGAGTGAATTAAGACTAATGATTCAAAATGATTCGAAGGGCTGGGCTTTCTCTTGAGCTGGCCGTGCATAAATTATCATTCGACATGGTTTAAAAGTAATTTTTTTTAAACACATCAGAGGCATAATCAGAGAACACAAAAATGGCAGTCCATGGATTTTTCATTCATAAACAACAACAAGGAATGTTCAGAATTAAACATTCTGTTAAAAGCGTTCTGCTCGAAATGGAAATTTTCGTCAACATGGCAGATTTATTGAAATATTAAATTTTAAATGTACTCTAGTTCCATTTGCGATTAACTTTATCAATCGTTTAAGCCGCTTCTGTTATTTATACTTTGGGAAATGAACTACCGTAATTGTTCACCTATAGGGTGAATAGGTGAATTTTGCAAACAAAGAAGCCCGCTGTTGCTTATAGTTGATGGCTGCTTATAGGTGATGTAAAGTTACACGAACCAGATAACACATGTATGAGTCAAGCAATAAAACATCGAACCTCAGCTCTTAGATAACATCAAACGATTAGCTGGCATCATCTCTGGCTCAACGGAGCGTGCAGAAGCGCCTGGCTGGTCAAACTGATTAAAGCGAAACACCTTGCTGCTACGCGCACGCTTGGAATAACGGCAGAGCGGGGGCCCCTTAAAACTAACAAGTTTTGCACTCGATCTGACCCCCTCATACCCGTAAATGCTCTTTTATTGGTGGCCATATCAACATCTGGATCGGTGCTTAAAATAGATTTACAGCGGATGCGCAAACAATAAGGCTGCATTAAAAAAGGCCATGGGAGCGCCACCAGATTACCGTACATCAGCTAGCTTAAACTACAAAAAATCTACACAACAGTGTCCACTGTGTTATCTAGTCATTATAGTTACCCGAATCAGGATGCGGCTTATAGGCGAGGGCGGCTTATAACTGAGAATGTTTTACATTTTCATGAATTTCTGCGGCTTATAACCGAGGGCGGCTTATAGGTGAATTATTACGGTACTGCTGTTGCATTGGAAATAGGAATTTTTTTTATTTTTTTTTCACTTTGGATGTCTAAATTAAAAAAAATATCAAAACTTCGATATCAAAAAGAAGAAAAAAATGATGTGTTGATATGAAACATAAACGTAATATATCTTTAAAGAAAGTACGAAGTAGTTTGAAAATTTAATGAGAAATCAAGAAAAGTAACTTGAAATTACAGGAAAAGCTTTCACAAATAAGTGCAGTCTACTTCAAATAGAGGGAATGTTTTCCTAAAGGAAACCGATATATTTGCAATTTCATGTTCAGCGGTTTTGCAGAATGTGCGCATTCTAAAAGAGTATGCTCCTTTGTTCGATCCGAGGAAAAACTCAGCGAATCTGCTGATCCGCTAAGTGAATCAGCGTATTTCCAGATTCACAGAAATTGTTAGCAGATCTACACATACCGTTAAAACTACAGATCCGTTGTGACCCAAGTAGACAAGGAAGCAATCGCTTGCACATTCTTTATTTTATTTACAGTTTGAGCATGTTGAGGAGTGGTATGGTGCGCGGCGAGGGCAGCGATGCCTCTGTTCAGGGGCTGAAAACCTGTACCGTCAGGGTGAAACGACTCCGCAGTCCCGATAAATACAGACGGCCGTCCGGGCCCATGCACACGCGATTGCAGCACAAGAACCTGTTGGAAATATTAGAAGGTGGACCTCCGGCTAAAAGAATTAAGATGCGTTCTTCTTCACTCGAAACCCATAATCCGCATTTGTATGACGCGGAATTTAGCGACAGTGAGGACCTCGAGCCGTCAACTAGTGGATTATCGACGGGCTATTCCGCCAGAACGTCCGACTCCGCGCAGGATGACATCGCGGCATGTTCTGCCACTCCCACCGGAAGTGATTCCGTACACAGACCCATATCTGTGACTGCTATGCAACAACATGCCTTCAACTTAAATGGTTCCAAACAGGCTATCATCGATCAGTTTTTGTTACCAACGAAAAGATGTATTGACGTCATATTAAGCGAGGAAGAAAAAGAAAAAGCGAAACTAAAAAAGAGTTGGTCGTCAGATGACGAGTGTTCGGAATCAGATGACGAACTTCCAGACTTAATAGAAACTTGTTATATTCCTGCGAAGCCCTCCCGAATGAAAACTGTCAAGGAGGAGCCAGATGAAACGTTAGGCCATGAGCAGAAGAAAGTGGTTGACCGAGATGTTGGGGCAGCGCATAGCAAAGTGGAAGTGAAGACTGAGCCGCGCCATTGGAAAATTCCTCAGCTGACGTTTTCTTTAAAGCGGTGCGGAAGGCTGGCCTCGGCGGAAACGCCGTACCGTTATCGTCACTTTTCTGACATCATCAGCTGTAGCGACAGTCACCTCAAGTCGTCCATCTTAGACAGTCACAGGAAATTAGTGATACAAAAACATGAGGAGGAAGATGAGGAGGAAGAGGAGGAAGATGAGGAGGGAGAGGAGGATCAACGGATACCGATAAAAGCTAGGTTAGACTTGCACAATTGTATATTCACTTGAACAATATTTATGTGGCGATAATCATATAATCACACGATAAATCATTAATCACTTTATTAACCCAGCGAACTTTGTCGGACTGGGTTAGTCGTATCACTATAGGGGACTTGAATGTGTGTGCGTATGTTAAACTTTTTTGTTTAAATTGCTATTCGTCCTACAGTTTTGGTCCAATCGTTTTGATATTATGCAGGAATGTTCCCTGGGTGGTGCCCCACCTGGCCGTTACTATTTTTTGACGGTTGACGGAAAACTGACAAAATGACGGTACTTTTTGTGCCCGTTTTGACCCATTTTTAAAATGCTACTCCTCCTACAGTTTTTCTCCAATTGTTTAGATTTTACGCAAGGATGTTCCCCAGGGGTTCGCCTACCAGGCTATTGTTTTATTTTTCGCGGTTCGCCAAAAACTGCCGAAATGGCGGAACTTTGAAGTTTGTCAAACCATGAAGTTTGTCAAATTGTCAAACCATTCATTTATTTCAGTCTTTTTCAAGTAGTTATAAAATTTTAATCGGAAGTTTCTCAGGTGCTTCTCCACCTGGACTTTGCTTTTTTTCGCAAATGACAAAAAATGCCGAAATGGTGGACTTTTGTAAAGAATTTTGTAAAATTGTGTAAATGTCGGTAAATACATCCCTATTCCGGTAGCTTCCACCCGGGAAAACTCGTTTTTGTGTATAAAAATTATAAAAAAGTTACGCTCTTCATTTTTCGGCCTAACAGTATTCGTTTCAGAGTTTTTCTCTCTTGCCTTGTTTGGTAACTCGGCTGGGTCATGTCCTTGGACATGCTTGTTATTATTCCATAAGATTATTATTTATCATGGTCGAGATCATACTGATAAAACAAACTCACAGCTTAATATCGTGTGTCTTATTGTATTCATAATGTTGCAGAATACAAGATGGTCCTTACGTACGGAGAAAAGTGCGCCTGACAGCAAGCCCCGGCGAAGCATGCAGCCGCTCTGGCGGCTCCTCCTCCGAGGGATCCGCGAAAGGCGGTCCCACCAAAAACGCTGTGCCGTCTGGCGTGCTTTATAATGACTTAGGTCAGCCGTACAGGTAAGAGTCGGTTGACCAGTACGTAACTTTCACTGCTAAACTGGTGTCGTGCCAAAAACTCGCGATACTGCTTCACTTCAAGTGGGTTTGCAGAGCGTTAAAAGGAATATTGTGTAACGTGGGGGGGGGGGGGGGGGGGGGTAACTCGAATGTGTGTAGTACAGGCTCATGAAGTATGGAAGGGGGTAGGGCCAGTGTAAGAAGATACTTTGGAAAGAAATGATCGCTAAGTATTTTTAAAACAAGGTTTTCATTTTACAGAAACTGTGTAAGAACTTTCACACGTGATAAGCAGGCGTGGTTATACAACAGAAAGGGACCGGGCATCGTGAGCTTTGAACCTTTACAGGAGCAAGCAAGTATGTGACTATCCTATCCAGGGTGCAACATAACTAAAATTTTATTCTCGCCGGCTTGGCGAGTGACTTCGTTTCATACCCGCCAGGATAAATTCATACTCGCCAGTTTGGCGAGTTACTACATTTTATACTCGCCAAACATGAATCATACAAAATAAAAACTTATTAAAATTCAGGTTTATTTTGTTTTGTGTTTTTATTGTGTTTAATTCAGCGTAACTTACTTATCAGCGCGTTTATCAATTAAACCTCAACATAATCAGCGACAAATGCGGCCCTTTGCAAGCCGATTTAAACATACCACTGCACTTTTTCGTTTTTTTCGTTTGATCAAATATAATAAATGCCAAAGATAATAAAAAAATCGGTCAACAAAAACTACATATAAAGTTTAACGAAAAATCATGGAGAAAAATTATAGTTCAACAAGATATCAAACATTAAAATCATAAAGAGTGTTTCAGTTTTTTTATCTAAGTATTTTTTGTCGTAAACTATTTGTACTGATGATCACTGAAACCTATTGAAAATAAGCTTAAAGTCAAATTTTTTGAGTTTGTACACATTCTCAAATGTTTGAGCGTTGACTAATCCAGTTCACATAAAAACCGGTGAACATCTGCTTCAGACAACTGATTATCCACCTCTTCGAAGTTCTCTGTCGTTTTGTGGTGTGGATTTTCTTCCGTTTTTAGTACTTTGCGTCCGAATCGCTGTAGCATCTGACACGGGCGATTTTCTGTTGTTCCGTGAGCGATTCTGCGATTAACGGACTGCAACCAAAACTGAACAGCACTCTTCGGACTGTAGTCTGCTACATTTTCCGACAACAACGAAATGACAAGTCTGTCGCTCAGATTTTCCGAACCCATTCGGCCTCTTAACTTGGTCTTGGTTCGCTTCAGGAGTGAAAACCCACGTTCGTTCTCTTCGCTGCTTGCGGGTAAAGATAGTATCAAATCGATAAGTCTAAGAAGGCGTGGACAGTCGTCAGTGTAGGACTCCTACACATCTTTGTTGCAATGGCTTCATTTTTTCTTTATCTTCGCTTGTTGAGTGATGTTCTTCGCTGCTAGACGCGCTGTGTAGTTAACATTTTTAGTTGATTTATTTTTCGACCTTTTATCCTTTGTTCCAGATGAGGAAGGTTGTTCGGAGTTTTCGTCCAGACGATGACGTTTAGCGAAAAATTGATCCATATTCAGTCCTTTTTGTATAGATTTTGCATTCTGTTATGTATCCTTACTTTCATAAATGGAACAGAAAGAATGGTCACAGCGATTGGTTTATAAATAGGATTAAGTGCAGGAAATGCGGTGTGTGAAAATTTACACGTTAAGTGATGTATAAAGTAAAGGAAATATAGTCAGGCTGAGTTACCGCCAATATTCATAAATTTGGCGACTAACTTAAATTTAGAATCGCCAAACTACTTTTGCTTAAAAATCATACTCTCCAGTTTGGCGAGTGTGATTTGATTCATACTCGCTAACCCAAATTTTCATTCACCATGGCGAGTTGGCGAGCGCTTATGTTGCACCCTGTATCCTATCACACGTTAGTCAACGCGTTCAAACTCCGTCCCGTTTCAAATAAACCAGTTGAATCTAGTTAATATAATCGTTAATAATATAAAAGTTAATACTTGGAAAACTAACAAATTATTTTACAAACAGTAACACTTTAATATGACTCTAGTGTAAATAGAAAAGGTTTATTACACTGAGAGAGAAAATACGAGTGGTTTCATTTGTTTCTCCACCTTGAAAAGCAGCCAGGTGGCTTTCAGAAATACAGACAATGAAGATGGTTAAAAACCGAATTAAAGTAAGATATAAAATTCAGGGGTGCACATAAGTATTTTTTTTACCATCCCCAATTTGGCGAAGGACGTTCAGCTCACCTTCGCCAAATCGAATTCACCTTCGCCAGATTAACCCTCTTACTAAAACTGTAATTTAATTTATTTATTTATATAAACTATACATCTTCCTGACTATATTGTCCAGTTTAATGTCTTTATAGAGCTACATCGGTAGTTGCTCAGTCCTGACCGATTCGTAGCTTTCTTCTAAAACGTTTAACTTTTCATCAAGCTTGATTATGAAAAAAATTTACCTTCGCCAAATTGGCGAAGCTGAATCTATTCACCTTCGCCAAATGGATTTCACCTTCGCCATGGCGAAATGCGAAGGTCTTATGTGCACCCCTGATAAAATATAAATATGTAAAAGGTACTCTTCTAAAATATTTTCTTTATTTTATGTTGTTTTGTCCATTAAATACGCAGACTGTTGCCATTAAATGATATTTACCTTGTGGTTTTCATTGACAAAAGACTGCCTCATAAAAGGAAAGTAAAACAAATCCCAGTTATAAGCAGACATTAGCGTAAATACGATAACCATTAACGATAGAGAGAAATTTACGCAAGCTGATGTGAAATGCTGAAAGTATTGATTGATTTCATCGTTTTCTTGTGTAATTTTGTTGAAAATGCGAAGCGAATTGTCTTCTGCTTCAGAAAGCTTGTCCTTGAGTTCACTAGCTCTATCGATTTGCAATATATAAACTTGTTGGGATATTAAGAGGCCCCGAGGTTTTTCTTCAAAAAGTCTTAACAAAAAGACCAGGGGCCTGTGTTCTCCGAATCTTAGATTTAAGCCGAAGTCGAGATACTTTGCTGAGACGGATTACTGATATCTAACTGGAGGATCTCAGAATTTTAGGGAACTTTTATCCTCGAGATCTCAGACTTTCCAAGAAACTGTAACATTTTTTAACGTTGAAGGCCGACCACTGTTCCCATTCTGACAAATGCTTCAGCGTGAACGTCCTACTCATCAAAAGGTGTATCGACTAATGCGAGTAGTCATGTGACACGCGTCAATCAAACAAAAGATTGATGAGTCACGCGCACATTGGAATTAGTGACACACGTCAGCAAAAGGTGGCGTGGGTCAGGCGAGCATTTGGATTGATGACACGTCAATCGAACAAACCAGTTATCTGTACGTCCAATCAGGGATTACTCTTCGAGGTTTTTAAGTACTTTTTATAGTTGGGCTTTAGAATTTCGAACATTTATTATTATTATTATTATTATTATTATTATTATTATTATTATTTTAAATTGCGTTTAATCTACAATGGCTCTAAATGCATAAAACATTGGTTGTTTTTGCATAATAAAAATAAGGCAGTGCAATAAAAAGGCTTAGTGGAGGAAGGGGGTTCTAATGGGGAAATTATTCAAGCGCTGGGGGTAGGCGGGGGGGGGGGAGATGAGGGTGGAACTGGAGGAATAAGCTCGCCGACAGAAACATCTGGTGCGCTTCGGCATTTTGTATAATTAACATCTGGTGCGCTTCGGCATTTTGTATAATTAAAATAAGTGTGACACATTGAGTGACCCCCACCCGCTCTCCCTCCTAAATCCGAACTCTTACCCTCATATGAATGTGCAACAGAACCAAAACGCCCAGAAGGCAGGAATTGGTGAGGACTTTTCAGTAACATCTATGGACCTCCCTTAGATTTAATGAAGTTATCTTGAGACTGTTGACTTAGCTCTAAGTTAAAAATATTTAATGGATACGGATGGGCCAAAAATAAGTGACTTATCTGAGATCTAAGACGAGTCACTTCGCTTTGAGATCACATACACAAATCCAAAACAAGCTCCTTAACTTGAAATTTTGAGAATACGGGCCCAGAATTTACATGTTGTCGGAACTTAGGTCTCATTTATTGTTTTATTTATTTTATTGAAAGTACATAGCTTTGATGTTTTTGCTAGTTTTAGAGTCGGGAAGTCGTGCTCCAACGGTGGTGTACCCTTTCGATGAAAGTATACTGAATACGATCGAGGCGCACAGGGAAGAGATCGAAGACGCAGATAACACGTGCGATATAGACTACTTTGCCAACGTTGTCGAGGCCGCCTTGTCCTTCACAAACGCCGAGACTGAGCCACCCAATGACGTCATTCGCATGATTCTGTTTACAGTTTTGCTCAAGGCGCGAAGCATCTCCACAGTCTATAAAGCATATCATTATGTTCTTTGGCTGCTGCAGTTGCATCCACCTAAAGACAGTCTTCCGTTCTCGTGGGAAGATCTCGAAATGGTTGTCCGAGATTTGAAACTTCAACTTGGAATTCACGTTGTTGAGGACGGGCTGAGTTTACTGAGAAACAAGCTTGCGCTCCATTATATGGTTGAAAGTATTGAAGCCGAGTTTCTTAATAGACCTGTGGGAAAGTCGCGCCAAGTGTACAAGTCTCAGTGCTATCGCTGGCTGTCGAGTGACGTGTCCTCCTGCAAAATGCGATCCATCGTACAGTGGCTTGTGTCGTCACTGACGTATGGCGACTATAATTTCAGCGAGTCTTTATCCACGCTTAGTGTGGAGAAATCGCAGACCGCAGCGACAGTAGATGCACCGAACAGGACACAGAAGTGTGCCCCCGTTGATCTCGCGCCCAGCATCAAAGTCTACCATTGCATTGAAAAGTTGCTGGATCTTTCCATAGCGGTGAGCCGCTCGTCGGAGAAGTGCCTGGATGATTTCGGCTGTGAGCTGAGCTTGGAGTACAGCCACTTGTACAGCGTCAGCCGGAAGGCTTTTCTCGTGGAGAACATCAGCAATCCGCACCTCAGGCTGGTCCTTGTTTGCAAGGTGCTGGATAACTGCGACAATGACAGCTTCTTCGGCGTCAGGTTTGTGGAAGTTACTTTTCATTAATGCAATAAAGTCACACTTGGGCTTGGCGAAAGGGGGGGGGGGGGGGGGGTAGCGAGGTGGAGCGGTAGCGTCCTTCATCATTGTGCAACATAGAATTAAAGGATACTATGTGAACCATGTGTGTAATGCACATATCCAAAGCTGTCATCTTTACACTGCAGTAGATGAATAGCTAGGAAAAAGCTTATGCCAAACCCGGTTTAATATATGCTTCTAGTCCAGTACAGGAATGAATGCCCCAGGGACTCTGAGAGTAAGAAAATGCAGAAACTGTACATGTATAGTAGTTCCCTAGTGCGATTCGAAAACATGATATAACATTGTGACCGTCAGTTTTCAAGCCCAAAAATCACCTCACTGCTCCTGGACAATGTTGAAGGGTCGTGCAAGTGGTTCACACATTGTTCTTCTGAAACTGAATTCCGTGTGTTATTGATTGCATTTGTTTTCTTTGTTCAGATCTATAAAGACCGTTGATGACGTCATACAGAAGTATTTCTCGGCTACACCACCACGCATACCGTATACGCCGCCACCAAGCCCGGACGATGCACTCCCTGGCCCAGGCAGCGGTCAAGGTTAGTATAGTCACAGCAGTTAAGGCAAAACGCCAAGTTTAATAAATACTTCAACTCTCTGTGTTAAGGAGGGCATGTAGCTTTTTAATATGAACTCGAGTCTTGTAAATAAAACACGCAAATGATTAACTTAATTCTTAATATCAGACCAACCCAAAGTCAACAAATCTTGACTTCTGAATTGTGTGAAATTCGCTACAGACGTTCTTTATGAAGACACTGTACGAATTTCTTTAATCAAAAGTATTTCAAGAAAATAGTATTGGACAGCGAATACAGGCTAAGGGTTCTTATTTTCTTGGGTGAAGCCACAAAGCGAAGACAATAAATTCCAAAACAGACAACTTTTCATATGTATGAAAAAGCTTTTCTTTTTCCAGAAAGCCATATGTAACGTATGTTTATAGTAAATTTAGTGAAAATATGATATATTATTAATTTAAGTAAGTGCATTAAGTGTGACCATTGATGTCGTTTTGACTGACATATTCCCTGAATTTAGGGCAAGTTATTGACATGAATGTGATTTGATGTTGGTACTTCAGATCTGTCGGTTAGTAAGTGTAGCCTGCAGGGCATTGAAGAACTGGTGATGTTGTTGTACAACTGTCTTTTCAGTTATCTGCTAAGTGCCAAAGGTGGGTTCTCTGTCGTTCTCTGTCTCTCGTTTTACGGCCCCGTTGTATCACTGTTTGTATCCTTTTGTTGACAGTGTGACCTTGATAGCAAATAAGAAACAAGCTGCTTTTCGGTTGATTATTCCGAAATAGACTACCGATAAGTCAAATATCGTAGAAATTGAAACCTTTTCATTATTTCATTATTTTAGGATGTGAACTATATGATCAATTCATTTTCTTGCCTTAGAAATAAAAAATAATAAAAAAAAATGAAAAAAAAGGGTCACTTTGAGAAAATTCATATATCGCTGGAATGTTCAATACTGAACCAATGACATTAAAACAAAAAACAACCGAATATCAATTAACTTTTGAAACATTTCTACTTCCCACTTATAAAAAGATAAGACTTTACATTGTTAAGCTATTTTTGATTCTTTGATGTAAGACAGGTAAAAAAAGTTTTACTTCTGGAGCATTCCATTTGTCGGTAGTTTGTTCCGGAGTAGCGTACGAAAAAAATATGTGGTTTCTTTTTTGCTTCGGAATTCTGATTTTAAATAATACAATGCTCTACTTTTTGGGTTTGTTAGTTCAAGGACATTACAGCAGTATGATAGTAATTTTAAAACTGCACCCAATTCAATTAAGTCGTATTAATTTAAATGAAGATTTACTGATGTTTTTACTGATTGAAAAGAAATGTAATACCCATCTTTTTGAACTTATGTTAAGTATTGCATAAACCTAGTGTACAAGATATATCCTTCAGAAGCATATCATAGATGCGATGTTATGTTTCGCAGGAAGTAAAAATAAAAAGACTCTGGACTTAGAAGATCGACACTCTTTGCAAGAACTTCCGGCCCAGTTAGAAGTATTAGAGCGGCGTTTGGTTAACCTGTGCCCACGTGATATGCAACTGTCACAGACTACTCGCAGATACCTAACGTCATTGCACGCGCTGACGCACGTGACCTGACGTGCACGAATCACAGAGGATGTATGCCACCCTCCTGTTCTTTAAATTAGGTGGTGGGTGGTCTGAAAATAGCGTAATGTCTGAATGCATAGAGTGTATGTGTGATTGAATTGAGGGATGTAATTAAAAAAAGCACTTATTATTTAGAGATAGGCGTTTTATACACAGTATGTTATGTAGTTTAATGAGAGTTTAGATGTTGCCAATTCAATACAAACTTCAGGAGTATAGTATTTCCAAGAAAATCCTATCAGAAAGTGTTGATTTGATACGCTTTATAATAAAGAACAGTTGCTTAGAATTTAGTTATGTTTTTGTAATAGAATGGCTACTTTTGTGATGTATTATAAGGCATTGCAAATTTTATATGAGACTGCATTTTTTTTTCTTATGAGATAGATAAACTTCTGCAGTACGAGCCGAAGGTACTTGCCTAAAATTTATAGCGAATTGCGAACTGGATCAAAACTGTGTATATTCTTACTTCAAAGCGAATAAGTGCATAGTGTATCAAAGCGGGTATACTGGCTGGGAGGAAGCCGGGACCCGCACAGGCGTATCCTATGCAGTGTGTGTTTGCTTTCACTGGTTTTGCCGCCATTATGCGTGCTCGAGCAGATGATGTGAAGCATTGCAAAGTGCTGGCAATTGTAGTCAAATCATCTGTGTATATTAACTTTTCAATAGTGGTTGTGTAGAAAAAAAAGAAAAAAAAAACAAACAAAGAAACGTGAAACAATTGCTTGCATTGAGCTGTAGTCCAAACCTAACATAAATAAATTATTTTGTAAACAAACACAACAATGATCTCGAGCTAATGCTTTCTGTATTTGTAGAACAATTAGGATAAATAATGTGTAAATGACTTTGAAATTTGTGTTTGAAAATCCGCTCATTCAAGGAAATGCCATAGACTGTGCCATTACTTGTCAAAGCTGTACTTGCGCTGCTATCCCGGGTATGAAAAAAGGTTGGGGTGAGGGGAGAAATGGGGAAGGGGTGGGGGGGGGGGGGTAACTGTTGTTGGCCAGATAGATGGGGTACTTAGATGAATTAGTCAAATGTCGTAGTAGCTCAATGTGTGTGTACGAGATGCTGTAACAATGTGAATTTTTATATTTGCAGTGTGAGTTTGATACTTGGTTAAATTAGTGCTGTAGTGTAGTAAATATTCATGTGCTGTGTTCCATAGTGGTGGTATTGATAATAGCAGTGTGCGGGCTTACGTCACCGCAGCTTGCTTCCTCTATGGTAGTCATCTTGTCATTCATTTATTAGCCCCCCCCCCCCCCCCCTCCCTCAACCGGGACTATGGGCGCCGGAAGGGGACTATAAGTTTGGGTGTTGTTCGTCTGTCCTCCCACCCCGCTGTTGCTGCTTTCCTGGTAATCCGTTTCCTAAGATGTTTGGTGTATAGATGGCTATCATAGTGAGTCCGTGCACGTCTCTGTCAGATTGACCTTGACCCAATTTCAAGGTCACAGTAGCCCCCATTGTGGATTTTCAGTTGCGGTTGCGGGCTGTGCTGTCTACACGGCTTGTGTATGGTGTATGTGTACCTTTTTTTGCGAATGGCTCAAATTGCATGATTCACTGAAAGGACCAAAATGGCGCTGCTGTCAAAATGCTTTTTGTCTGAAACATTTTTTAAAGGAATTACCTCGAAATGTTTCATATCAAAATGGAATCATTTAAATGTTGTATAGTTTTCGCTTATTCTGAACACACCTAATTTAAAATTCCGGTAATATGAAGTCCGGGGAGTCAAACATTTTACATCCAGATTTCTTCGGTAATTTGGAGTTCTTGGTCCAGGGAACTTCAAACTATCTGTTACTGGCTGCAGTTGCCTTCATGTATTACATTCTGTCGATCTCAGAAAAAAAGGGTTGCACCCGGATTTTGAACCCTGTCTTATGGTTTGTTTCTCCTGAACTATTTTTGTTGCTGTAAATTTTACTGCCTGGAATTTTCGATCACATGAAAATTGCAAAATGGTGAGCTTTTGAAATATATTTTGATGTTCGCAAATGTTTTTTTTTTTTTTTTTGTTAATAACAAGTTTTGTGTTGTGTGTTGTTTTCAGACATATTACGCTAGGAATTATATAAAAAAAACTTCTACTCAGGTTTTTGCACAGTTTAGATGCCTTAGTCGATATAAAGCCGATACTGTATACAGATATTAGTTCTCTTGAGCGGTGCGGCGGACAGTTAATTCATATCAAGCACGTGTCACCAATCGCAACTCATCATTAGTGTGTGAGGGTCAAGTAATACTCAAGAATCTGACATTAGTGGGATTTGAACACGTCATCATTGAACGTATGACGTATGGCGATTATAATTATTATATAAGCGTATCCTTGCCCGCCCCGCCGCCCCTTCCCTGCTTCAGGTCCACAAAAATATGGATACCATTACACATCGCAGTTTTCATTTCGCTCAGTGTGTCATAACATATATCGATTATGCTGGAGGATGAACTTTTTCGTTTTTCCATCCCCTTATCTTTCCATGTCATATATTTGCTGCCGTTCATTGCAAATTCGTCAGTTTTTTTTTAGGCTCGGTGTAAAATATACTACAACATCGCAGCATTTTCCATGTGTTTAAAATCTGTTTTGGTGTAATTTTTTTCTTTAAATTTCATTTTCCGGGTATGTATGAGAAAGGTTAGGTTTTGGAGTGGTGCACTAAAAAACTGAAAAAAGTAATTTTTTGAGGTTCTTTGGTTTTGATGTTTTTTTTTTTAAATTTATTAAATTGTCTCTCAGGCGATTCTCTATGCATAACTTCCTTTTTGGTAACATTTGTAAACATTTTTACAATTTTTCTCAGCATGCTTCTATTCCTAAAGTTTGAACGGAGTGCTTCTCATGAATTTTATGAATGTTTTGCACGTGTTCCTCTTTGAAAAATTACCTTTTCCTTTATTGATAGGGGTTCCCAAAATTGCACATTTTTTCCAGGATATATCCAAGTCTGGAACACTTAGCTCCAGTTCCAAAATATCAGTTAAAATGTGTGAAGGCCTGAAGCTAGGCTTGAATGCATTTTGTTAGATTGCGGGAGGTGGGCGGGCAGGGGTAAATCATTTCTTGGCTTCTGGCTTGAGGATCCAGGATAAGCATGACTGAGAACAAGCAGTGTGGATATGATATATGTTTTACTTTCGTGTGAGTGAAACAGATTTCCGATTAAATTGTGTGTGTAATGTGTAGCTTTGCAGTGTGTACTGGTGTGGTGACTAGCGGTGCGGTGTGTAATTCCTTGGTGACTGTAGCGGTGCCTTGTGTACGGCTAGCGGTGGGATGTGTACGGTTGTGGTGACTAACGGCGGGATGTGTACGGTTGTGGTGACTAGCGGTGGGATGTGTACGGCTGTGGTGACTCTAGGTGGTCGTACTGGTCGATCGCCGGTTAAGTTAGTGGTTTATCGGGAGCAGGAGTGGAAAATGTACAATATCCACTCAGTGTGTGTTAGGTGAAATTTGTCTTTGTGGTGAGACTGTGAAATGCCTTTGTCATGTAAACTATGAAAGAGAATGTATAACTAATACGCTGCAGTATCTGTTCAAGTATTGTTGATCTCGAGTAGGCCCACGTGCACAATATTTTGTAAATAACGTAAACAGTAGTTTATCTTTCATAAATCATTAAACTTGCCATATTTATTCGATTTAGTAATTGCTTTCGAGACTGCTCTGTCCAGTTCCTTAAAAAAAGGCCCCTTTTGCACTTTGTCAAGTTCTGTGGTTATCAATGTAAGTGGCACATCAGTGTTGAGTAATTGGTTTTTCACTTTGTGGAGTTTCACATTGTATACCATTCTTCTACTGTGTGGTACTCTTCGTATCCTTCGTTATATTTCACGACACGCCCTACTTTCATGTTGTAACAATGTTGTACCGCATAATGAGCTGTTCTGTTTCACATTCCGTGCTGGTAAATACCGTGGTATCCTTTATCTTCTAAAGTAATATATCATAGCATTTGAGAAAACTTACCTAATTTTGCAAAGGAGTACCGTTTGGTTTATATACTTTGGACTTCTAGACCAAAGGCTGGTCATAACATTACCTGTAAATAGTGCTTGTAAATTATTGGTTATTTAATTAGTAATAAATTGAATAGGCGTAGTTTTTGTAAAGACTTACGAATACATTGATTTTTATGCGACGTGTTGTTACTTGTAAATAGTATTTTAAAATGCGCTCCTTTCGTTTTGTAAGCATTTATACTGAATTACAGCTATCCATTGTAAGACACCTGTTGATGACAAGGGGATGGGATTGTTGAGATTTGCACACCAGCGTCGTCCTAGAAACGAACGAGAACCTTTATCTCAAAGGCAAAATATTAAACAGTTGGCCAAAAAATAATGTTTTTAAAATTAATTTCTCATGTTGTGTAGAATTTAAAAAACGTCTCAGCCAGATTTTGGTTTGCTTTTAATTTACAGACAAAAAAAATGTTTTTTATTTCTTGTCATATTAAAAGGTTTTTCTAAGAAACTTCTTTTCCGGTTCGAAATCTTTCTAAAAACAAACCGTAGCTTTTCTATTTAATGTATGAAACAGAGTCCGCAATGCAAAAACAAAAAGGGAGGTGCACAACTTCGGATCACGTGCTACACACGTGCGAAATTTTGGGAGTCCTAGGGCCAGTATGGTCAGAGGAGTAGTAAAGACAAAATGACGGACCCGTAAAAAAGGTCCAAAACGTTGGCCTGGTACAACATCAGTACAACTTTCGACTTGCCAAGCGCTTATTAGACGTTAAATTTTATGAATGTCTCGTGAGGGTTATTAAGTGTCCCATTGTTTTGTGCTGGCTCGGACTCGTCGCGGCCTGCCCCAATCCCAAGTAGTCTTTAGACACATAGTTTTTGTTTACATACAATGGCCCAAACACCATCCTCAGTGGCTCTTAACACGTTGCCTATTTGAGAGGGAAACCGCGAGCACTCGAGTTGGACGTGCGTACCAAATGCGCCGACCTCGGTGAAGGCTCATGGCTGGATCATGAAGATAATGTGTCTATCCTCCCAGGATTTACACATACTGTGATGGTGGTTTGCTAGAATTACCCATAAAATAGTAACGTTAGCAAATATGTCGGTTACACTTCAGTAGCTGGCATTGATAAGATGGCAGAAACATTTCAGATTATATCTCATGTGTATAGTATTTTTTCTGTGGACAAATTGTATTTGCTGAACCATGCTTTCCAAGCACGCTAGCTTTGCATACTTTGAGTGAAGTATGTGACGGCTTTGTTGTTTTTAGACCAAATTATTGTCATTGAGCTCGCTTCGGGTGCGGCTCCTCTGGCGGGTCTAGTCGTTTTAATCCAGTGGCAAAAAACTTACTCCTGTACTGAGTTCGAAATTCTAAACTTGATTTCGAAATGAGCTGATTTACTGCTGGTTACCGTTTTTTTTCTGATATGTGTATCTGTTTTGTTGAAACCTTTTTCCCCGGTGTATTGTTTTTTTTTTCTTTTGGGTAACAGTCCACCAATAAGAATGTGACGCTAGTCGGTTTAAGTGTATTTGGATACTCGACAAATAATACTGTAAATAATACATTCTCAGCAGGACATCTTCAGGGTTAGTCGAAAAGCATAGGTCAGAATTTGCCCCATTGTGTTTTTCATGTTTTATAGTTACCGATATTATCCTGCTGTGGTCTTCTTCAACCATTTTGTCATACTGGGTGTAAAACATTCGTCCTGATGCCCTAGGCCATCATCCACCTGTTTCATTCTTTTACTTATTGTTTTGCTTAGTGATATATTGTTGGCTCGGTAAAATCCAGATATTTAGATATCATTTGAGCGCTTCTAATAAGTTAAACCATTGTGGTTTATGTTTATAAATGATGGGTGGTCCGGTTCACATTTATAGCCGATCTCGATGTCTCTGGACTAATGTATTCCATGTGAATGATCGATTGACCATTTGTGAACTATTTTTCTTTTTGGTATTCTATAGGTATTCTAATTATAATTGTTGTGAGTCTTTGGTAATGAACACCTGTTTTCCCTCTATAACGTAGTGAGTAGATACTCATTATCCAGTAACTCAAACTGCTCAAGAGGTCTTAAATATTCGAGATTTCCAATATTCCCGTTACCGATTAGGAAAGCAGAATTTTAAATAGTGGTAAATTTGTTCAAGGGACTGATGCTTATAATGATTTAAGTTCGTGATATCGAATATGCACTCTACATATTCGTTTTCAAGACATTTAGTAAATAACAATACAGTTTTCAATTTTACTTTATTATGTCATGATAACGCCCTGCGTAATTTCATTCAGTTTATGTCAGGAACCATCCGTGGTTGATGTTTGCCCGATTCGCTCTGAATGCAGCGTCCTTGTTTGATGATATTGTCAATGACGTGTACAATGGCCATTTTCTCATTTATTTTGTGAAATTTTCTATTAAAAGAACCCGAAAGGGCTGCCATTTGCTCTTTAGTTCTACAAAAGCTTAGTGTTTATTCCAGGTTTTAAGTAAGCAGTTGTCTGGTGTTTACGAAGGAAAATAAAGAAAGTTTGAAAAGAGCTAGAATATTTCATTTCTTTGTAGCACTTTTTCATGTTTAATAATGTTTAGCTCAGGTGACACATTTCCATAACAGTTAAAATTTCATTTGTTTTTTTGTTTTTTTTGCGTGTGTGCCGTATAGATAGCAAGACGATTAAATTACATGGGTATTATAATTATTTGGAAGGGGTGGGGTCTGCTTAAAATTCTCATATTAGGTATTGTTCTTCATTTCTTTTTTAAGAGATGAAATCGGCTCATCACAGATACCACTTAACTGTGTAAACTGGTGTAATGCGTACCACTTGAAAATCCCTTACATTTCTTCGCCACCGGATTGTCACTCATATTGGTTCATTCTAAAATTAGCTGAGCCTCAATTACATAATCCTGGGTAAACGCCCCGATGGCGTACTTTGAACATTTGTGCAAGTTCTCTAGTAACCATTAGACATCATTGACCGCGAAAATCTCCACATTGAAACCTGACGAATTAGCAACGGTTTTATTTATTGACAAATAATGAAAAAAGGCAGGCACAATGGACAGCAAACAGGACCAGCTCTGAACACAATGCAAGCCTTTTTTGGACAATTGTGACTTTATTTCACAAAGTTGTTGAAAAAAGCAAAAAACACATACAAACACAACTTCTAATAGATAAGTCTTGTTTTCTCTCACTCTCTAACACGCATTCACCTATTAAACTTGGTAGATTAACACACATACAAAACTAATACATGATTTATTTTCAGTAACAACAAAAAACGCTATGAGATTCTTGAGGCAATCTGATTTAAAATTTCGAATCACAAAAGCTTCGAATCACAAAAGAAACCGACTCCTGTAGGGCATGAAAACACGATAGCGATGAAGTTTTTCACCAACTCGAAAAAAATAATTACTTTTTTTACACTACCCCAAAGAATGCTTTCCCCTTAACGAGGATGTAACGTCATTTTTTGTATGTTTGTATTTCAAATTATGAATTCTTGCCAATAAGGAAACCATCTGTACACACTGCTATCGTTTTGAAATCAATTTTGCCTTCATTCTGAAGAAACAAATCGCTGAACTCTATCATTTCTGGTATAAGGGAAAATTCAATGTCATCTTTTAATCTTTTTAAATTCGTGATAATTTAAGTTTCAGTTAATATCTACTTAAACAGTTTTAATAACTGTAAGCTACAATTTAATAGCATAATAAATACAATTTGTTAACACATATTCTTTATGATGAAAATTGCACCGTGGAGTAATCACAAAAACTCCCAACATCAACTAAGTACTTCTTCATCGCATACCACAAACACTTGACTAGTCAAAAACAGCAAAACTGCGTATTAGTGTATTCGTGCTTCAAACTCTTTGACTGACCACACGAAAAGAGCACAAATAAATAATTTGCACTCAAAACTCTTTATAAGAAACTGCAAAGATTACATATACGGAAATAGGCATTCAGCTGTTCAATATGTGAACAACCTTCATATGTGAACAACCCGATGGCATCGCGAACAATATTTAGATCGAAGCATTTACAAAGCAGCGAGAGAACTGGTATCTCAACCTTAAATATATGATGAGGCGAAATCTTGTCAAACATAAATCTATCACGTGCCATCACGGAAAAATCCGTGCATTGCCAAGATAACATCTCTCTCTCTCTCTCTGTCTTTTTTTTTTTTTCTTTAACTATACAGCTATCTTAACAAAAACAATTTTTCTAGCATTCATTTTATAATAAACAAATGTAAACAAACCAAACATTTCTCTTTGTCATTAAAGACTCGGAATAACGACGAGTTAATTTTTGAGACTGTTTGTGATGTTGTTGATCACTTCATGAGTGAACTGTGAGCAGGTGTTGTAGCCACCAACGTCTTTTGTCCGCACCTGAATTGAAACATAGAACAAATGTTAACTTGGTGTTGTATTTTTGTGTTAGTGAAAGACGGGATCAAAGCAATATACTCCTTATTTATTAATTATGAGTATCCCAGGAGTTTCCTTTTACATTGACCGGAGTAATACCAGTCGATACACCCAAAGGTGTATCTTTTAAGTTCCATTCGAAACAAGTGGATATGCTAACAATAACTTTACTATCATTCCCTCAGAACACTCGCACGTTCTTTCGCATGTTGTCGTCATTTCCAGTGACCAACTTGGAACGATCTAGTATCCTTTACATGGGAGCTGATTCGCTGCCTCGAGATATTAAGCCGTTCCCTCGGAATACCATGTTCTCGCATGAAGATGAACTTGCAACGTGGAGATAATAAGTTGTTGCCTTAAGATAATACAGTAGGTTTTTGCCTGAAAATAATCTCGACAACTCGAGATAATGAGCTGCTCCTTTAAGACACTAGGTTCTTTTCTCAAAATAAACTAAGTTCTTTTCCAAGAATGAATTCGATGCCTCGAGATAATAAGCTTCTACCTCAAGATACCACGTTCTTTTTCAAATATGAATTCCATGCCTAAAGGTAATAAGCTGCTCCCTCAAGATAAGGGTTCTTTTCCAAAGATAAACTCGATGCCTCGAGACAATAAGCTGCTCCCTCAAGATATTGGGTTCTTTCTCATGACTGAAAAACTACCTCCTTCGAGATGATAAAACAGTTCAATGTAAATAAGGTTATCTTCAAGCGTATCTTCCATATTCGACCCACTTCATATTTTGCGCCTTTGTTTGCACCAAACGCTGCGGTTCTCTCTCGACAAAACTGCCTGACATCGAGAAGAATCAAAATGTTAGATCATTCTGACAACTTGCAAGAACATTATGCGCATGTCTCTTGAAGCTCCCGCAAGATTAACTAAATCTCTCGAAATATCAAGAAAAAGACAAAATAAGTGCAAACCTTGCCGGCTCTGACAGTTTTCTCCAGAGCGCTTTCAATGACAGCCGCATGCCTCTCCAGGTGCATGTGTTTAAGCATATTGACAGAACACTGTAGTATAGCCGTGGGATTGGCCTCGTCTCGCCCGGCCCGTGACGCAAAGCTGTGGCGTGCTCCTGAGTCATAATCATTCAACGCCATCATCCCAGTCAAAAGTGTTATTAATATAAAATCGAAGAATTATGCTTTGCAGTAAAAGAAAAAAAAAAGAAAATAAAAACAAAACAAGACAAACAAATTTTCATGCTGAGTTTTCAAATTAAAATATTTAATACGTTGTGTCTTTTTAAACAATATATTTATTGCTAAGTGTACCAGGTTCAAAGACGGCAACGTCATAGCTGTAGCTTTCCCCGGGAACAACGCCCGCTCCGCCCACTAAACCAGCGGCCAAGTTATCCACAATGTTCCCGTACAGGTTAGGCATTACCATGACGTCGAACTGGTAGGGATTCGAAACCAGCTGAAAAAAAAAAAAAAATAACAAGAAGTTGATTTTGTGTTTTTTAACTAAATACTATGGTAATGATTATTAATCGAGCTAATCTGTAGTATTTCGTTAACAATTAATACATTTTATTAATCAGCGCGTATAGCTTTCAATCTGAAATTATCAAAAAACGCGAGCAGTTCCTTGCTTCAACAGGCATTCCCTTTTTGTTCAAAAATATGAATAATTCACTATCATGCGCAGGACGATGAAGCTATGCGCAAACGATGAAGCTACGCGCAAAACGATGAAGCTACGCGCAAAACGACGAAGCTATGCGCAAAACGATAAGCTATGATCACACGATGCTTTACCTGCATGCAGCAATTGTCTATGATCATATTCTCAAATTTTATTTTCGGATAGAGCTGTGATACTTCCTCACAGCATCGCAGGAACAGGCCATCTCCCAGTTTCCTGTATTCAAAGTTTAAAACCAATGTTTCTTAAAATTGCGGGGGTGTGGGGGAGCGGTTGCAGGTCTGGGGATAATTCATAAGTAAACCAAAGACTACTGAATCAGATCTGAAGTTTTTACAACAGTAAAACTACATGATTTTCGGTAAGATCGGCTTTACTATTTCTACCTCTAACACTGTGACCTGCGAATACACTTCAGGCAAATACCGGTATGTTCAGGAAAAAAATCTCACATGATATTTGCCTTGTGGACAGCCGTTACTTTCGATCTTCCGTGTTTTGTAGCATAATCAAAAGCAAACTTGGCGATCCTTTGGGAGTTCTCTCGAGTGATGATCTTCAGGGACTCCACGACTCCTGTCACGCTCTGGCAGTGAATAAACATAGTTTTCACAAGAAATATATCCTCCAAATTCTGGATTTTTTACTATTTACTTCCTTTTCACTAGCCGAGTCTGTTCCTGTCTCCTCCAATCAATACATATAAAATACTGATTTCTTGGTATCAACCTAGTAGATAAATTTAAAAAAAAGAAGAAAAACATACACATATTTTTTCGTGTCCCAATCACACGTTAGGTTTAGGCACACTTATAACTGCCCGAACAATTTGACCCGCAGATGCCCCATTCTACAAAATACAGCGACAAAGATGTATTATTTTACCTCATGCTCTAAGGCACTGTACTCCCCTTCCGTTTGTTCACGTATAATCACAAAATCAAGGTTGTTGTGGCGGGTTTTAATACCCGGCACACTTTTGACTCTCACCACATTTGCAAACAAATCCAAGTCTCGCCTGAAAACAACGGCACAGATCACATGATAAACGCTTCACCAACCCATAACTTGAAACGTAAATGAAAAATCTTTCAGCCACTGTACAATTCTCCTTCGGGTAACAGTAAACGACGTTTCAGCCGCTGTACATGGTCTGTACATGGTAACGGAAATCCACCTATTATTGTAAGATACAATACTTCTATTTATTATTTACATGTACTTTTCATTTGGTCACTTTTGGCATTTCTACCTGATTTTCATGTTCAAAGTCTGTAGGATACTGCCTTTAAAGCTGACCGGCGTGGCGATAATGCCCTTCAGGCACACCCTGTTCTTCATGCACGACTTGTAGACAGCTTCGGAACTGGCACTCAATGCTGGTTGCAGCTCGCTGCAATGTATAACAACATATGTAAAGTAGGTGCAGTCGTCAATAGTATCTTCTCCTTCATAAGGAACACTAGTATACAGTTGAACACTTCACCCATTCTACACAAGGAACTGACATGGTGAATAAACAGCAACACTTCGTAGAGGTTTAATTCGAGACCGGTTCCCCGCGATTTCCGTTCACAATGAATTCGAAAGGTAAACTTCTTACTAGTGTTCGGAACTCAGCCCAGACGAACAGTTCCCGACCGAAGAAATCGACCTCCGAACCCACGCTACTTTTCATTACAGGCGTTACAGAAAATTAAGTATTCTCTCAAACACTTCGTATTCACGTGTGTGCTCTGTTGGCTCAATATGCACAGGGGTGGGCGGAGGGTACAACATGGGATATAGAAACTGCAATTCAACCATTAGTGTGCGCTGTGACGAGCAGAAACTAAAGTCTCAAAGGGACCCGATCCTCCATGTAACGCGGATGACCTATGACCTATGAAACTGCTGCAAAGTGCCATACTACTGCCACTCCGATCACGTTTTCCACAATTCTAACAGTTTTTGCAATCGTAAATTTCGATAAAAGGTATGTTTTATATTAAAAAAAAGAAGCTATTTTGGCAATTTTCAACACCTGTTTAAAACAAGAAGAATAGTTCTGAAGACATGGCCTGGACTATACGTTCAATTACGCACATAAATTTACAGCAAAAATCGTGTCCTGCCAAATTTCAAAATACTCTCATTTTGACAACTTTTCATGAATCCAAACAAAAATACTACGTAGCACGCCTGTGGAAATATGTGCTCTATCCGTGTGTGAGATTCAATAATTGAAAAAACGAATCATCCATTTTGTCATTATTTCATTAATCAAAATAAAACTATGACCTGCACACCTTCCATATGTATTTTATCTGTGTAAAATTTCAAAAACAATTCAACTTACACTTTCGGAGATAAGCCTGCACGACGTTCGATTAAAGACAAAAATGTGTGAAATTTTACAAGATTTCCAAATGTTGTCATTTTGCTAATTTTTCATAAATCGGAAAAACACGAGGTTTGGGGAGGAGTGCATAGCGGGGCAGGATATAATCTACACCGAGGGTTGAGGGTCCAAAAGGGCTTTTCCTCTGGTAAATATCGGAGCCCAGACCGAACAAAAAAAAAAAATGCGAGCACCGAACCGAAAATATCCCCAAAATTTTGAACCCTACTTTCTACAATAGAAGTTCGAGTCTTTTCAATGCAAGACTGCGCACTTCTGTTGTTCTCGTAATATTAAAGGCACAAGTACCTTTCTTTGTCAATGAAAATGGATTCACGTGCGTACCTGGCAAAGAGTTCTTCAAAATCGACAGGAACACCAGCTGACGTGAAGACATCCCTGACAGCCGCCATCAACTCCGGCCCCACGCCGTCACCGGGGATCATGGTCACGGTCTGGCGGCCGGACGGATTGGCCACCGGTTCTGTGGCAGCCTGTCACAAAAAAATCAGTTGTCACGATCCCACATCAAGAGTCAAAACACATGTCTACACATTTTGCAAATATCTGTTTTGCAACATGGTTTGTTTGTTTTTACTCTTTTTTTTTTGCAACCGAAACCCGTTAGCCGATACCCAGTTACCAAACACATTTATTCGCTTATGCGATTATACCGTATATGTATTTTAAATGTGAACTGAGTATTTACAATAGTATACAAGTATAGCACAGCACATGCCTTATTTGAAAAGCAAGGCGTCCATCGAAAATTAGGCATAATTATATATTCAATGCTGTCAAAAAAAAAAAAAACAAAAAAAAAACAAATACACTTTACCACAGGATGTGCAAGGGCTGCTGTGCTTTGTATTCCTCTGATCAAACATTGTCTCGTCAACTACAATCAATTTTAAAGAATGATATAAAGTAGAATACCAAAAAGAGCAAGAATGGATTAACGTAGGACTAGAATTGGCTTATCAACTTTGTAAAAACATAGGCATTTTTTGCGAGAAGGCACACTGGGCAGAATTTCCACCACATGAGATGAAGGTTATGGAAATGTCACAGCGACATCACAGCGTAGCCGCCAACCCCATCTCTCTGTAGAAAAAGGTAACAGAGAGAATCCCTTGGGATTAAGACAGATAAGCCAAATCATACTTTTGGCGTTCCGAATAAAATGCGCTAATATTCTGCGTTTCGAATACAAACTAAAAAATGAAAGAAATGATACAGAGGTTTCGTCTAAATGTCAAATTTCTCTTCACCAAAGAGCAATCGTGTTTTTAACAACCAGTATGCAATTTTAACATTTTATTTAAAGCTTTAACATTGCTTTAAGTAGTCCTAGATGACTCTTGTGGTCTTCCTATGTCCTAGGAAGATAGAAAGGGTTAGCTCCAAGTCGGCTCTTCATTATTTATACTTGGTATATTTCTTTATCAGAGCTACAACGCGTTACATTGTATTGCTCATAGGGGTCAACTTTAGTTGCTCTGAGGCACTTTGTCGGCACAGTAATCCATATTATGTTGGAATATATATATAGTTCATGCAGTATGTACCCTTTGTGCAACCAAGGCCACATTTTTTATGACTTGTGTTTCTCAAAATTATACATTAAAGGTGAAAAAAACAGGCATCGGCCAGCTGTCAAATGTTTTGTTTATCTTCCGGGTTTGTTCTACCCAGCATGCCATTCGACCGTAGTTATAAAATATCTGACCTCTGTAGGGATCTGTCGATTCTGTATATACCCGTTTACACGGCAGGCCCATTGGAGATTCCGTGGAAATAATACTCAGTAAGAGGGAGCTGCTTCTTGTAATGTATATCTGCTCTGTATTTATACATAACACGCAGATCTCCTCAGAGGTCATATGTTTTATAACAACTCCTTGATGTTTCCGCATAAATTTACGCATGCGCATGAGAGGAAAACAAAAGATGTCTGCCTGTGGGAATTTGTGGTTTTTGCTAGAACTTGTTCTTTTATGAAAATATCAAGATATGTACAGTCTTCAACAACAATTTTTCTTTGAGGGCACTCCATAACACTTCATAAATGTAGGTATGTATCTTAATATACTGCAATGTCGCCACAGAGGTGCCTCAAAGCGAGCGTAGTTGACTTGCATATAGTTATATAGCGAGGATTTGAAGCCCTCCGCGAATCTCAGTAGCGGATGGCTTCTTGGAGCTAAGAAAGGGTCCGCTGGGACTATGCTTTAAGTTTTAAGTTCTTTCAAGTTCCAAGTATGAACTGTTTTGCCGAATTTCTTCTATCATTTTTTATCCGGTTCCCTTAAAGTAGAAATTTAAAATTCTTGCGCATTTTATTTGAAACACCCAAAGTTTGATTCGGCAGGATACGAGTAAAGCATCAGCTGCTTACGAGTACGATAATCAAAGGATTGCAAAGGGGTTTCCTGATTATCTTCAGCTAACTCTTTTGTTTATGTATTTCATTAACACGGAAACAAAATTATTGACAATTGTTGTATAATAACGTTACATCGTAGCAGATGAAAAACATAAAATTACTAAATTAAATCCCTTTAAGCCCCGCTGCAACCAAAGCGCCATGGTAGTTCCCAGGAGTGATTCTGTGACATGACGTCATAATTGATACAGTTTTAAAGTTCACATGGGCCGTTTCTGGAAAATATCACTCTTCTGTTGTCGGTTCTGTTGTTCAAGAGCCAATTCTACGATGGTTCGGTTTGTTGTGTACAACGCCTTTTTACTGGTGATTGTTATCCCCAGTAATAGTTATCCTAAACAGAGAGGAACCATTTTTTTTAGAAAAGTCGCTAAGATATAGATTAGCGGAGCTGTCAAAAATATTTTGTGATCATCTTTTCTACTCCAGGAACAGAATTGTCAAATACTTTCAAAACAATCACTTCACGACACTGGTCACAATAAACCTTAAACTTGACATTTACACACCAGTCAATCTCAATAATAAAAAATAAATACTCTACATTTTAGAACAACTTAATTGTTGCATTAACTTATTGACTGATCTTATAAATATTATGTGCAAGTTTTATTTTTTTTAAAAAAAGTCATAAAATGAATGTGAAGAACTATCTGAATAAATAATGCATCTTAGACAGATAAATATTTTACATTGAGTTTGTAGGTTTCGTAATTTAGGATTCTTTTTAAATAAGGGAATTTATTTCCAATTGCAAAACACTAAAATTTGGAATTAGGAAATATTTATCTTGTCAAACGCAGTGAAAAAATTCACTAATTTAAATGGAAAGTAATAAAAAAAGAGCAAAATTTTTCCTTACCTAAACGATATATTAACAAGTATTTCAGTAAATAAATAATATTTTTGTGTTCGTAAGACATTATTGAGAGCCAAGGTAATATGCTAGCAACATTGTAAGAGTTGCAACTTTTGAAAATGTTTTCTGCTCGACTAATAACATTTGAAAACTGTGAGAATTCCAAAACGAGGCTTGGATTCCCTCAGTAAACAATTAACTTTTAAAATGCGATTTTTTATACGACAGTTGTGCGCTGTTTATGGGAAAGGATATTCACGGAAACAACCGTTCCCGGTTTTGGTAGAGATCTGTATAAATTTATTTGACACTTGGTTTACAGCTCAAACTGAGTTACCCTACTAACTTCAGTTGCGCAAGTCGTACGGCGCTCTAGCTCCGAGTCAGCTCCGACTTAAATAACATCGTATATCTCTCTGTCAGAGCTACGAAGCCTTACATTGTCCGATTAATACGGGTCAACTTCATCTGATCTGTATTATGAGTGTACATAAATTGATGCTTAATTTTGCATCTGTCAATTACTCGAGTACATATTTAACAGATAATCGATAACCCCCTCGATAATCGATAACCTGCTAAAAGTGATTTTTCCAAGATGGCAGCGACTCCTTTTCTAGGCATATTCAGGGCAAAAAGTTTACTTTTCAACTTGGGGTCCCGCGGGACCCTGACCTCTGAGGCCAGGGGTCCCGAGGTTAAGTGGTGGGGTCACGACATTTTCGGGCAACAAAACTTAAATTCGATAAAATCAATTTTATTGCAACAAAAAAAATAAATAAATAAACGCGATTAGTGATATCATGCAAATAACAAAACTACTACTTCTAACAACAAAAATGAAACACTGACTGATGCTACATTAAACAATAAAAACAAGTTATCAGTGGAACTGATTAATGTCCCCGCCACGAAAAATATAGTCCCGAGTGACCCTAGTCCATCACCACTCTTCTACCCGGACTAGGCCCTCCTCTCTGGGGGTGGGAGTCACCTGGGACTACGAAAAATAATGAGACGTCGCACAACTTCAATATATATATTTTCACTGTAGCAACAATCAAAAGCCAGGGTTGGATAGCGGCTGAGTTATCGCGTGCACAAAGTTGCACTCTAGCTAACAGAAATACTAAAACATTGCCTATTTTCAACAAGTCGCCATTTCGTCGTTTTTTGGTCGAATCGAAAAATAATGCGACGTCGCACAACTTCAGTATATATATTTTCACTGTAGCAACAATCAAAAGCCAGGGTTGAATAGCGGCTGAGATATCGCGTGCACAAAGTTGCACTGTAGACAACAGAAATACTAAAACATTGCCTATTTTCAACAAGTCGCCATTTCGTCGTTTTTTGGCCGAATCGAAAAATAATGCTACGTCGCACAACTTCAATATATATATTTTTACTGTAGTAAAAATCAAAAGCCAGCGTTGAATAGCGGCTGAGATATCGCGTGCACAAACGTGTGCTTCCAAGTGTCGCCAGACGGACGGACGCAGAGACGGACGGACAGACCCGAATACTATAGTCCCGCGCTACGCGCTAGCGATGACACTAAACAGTTGCAAGAGAACACGGTCTTTTTTTCTGGGGTCCCGCGGGACCCCAGGGTCAAATTCCAGGGGTCCCGAGCCGATTATCAGAGGTCCCCGGGACCCCGTGAACTTTATGCCTTGTTATATGCTTTCCAACACTCGAACGTCACCAGAGCAGATCAACAAATCAGCTCTGAGGGATTTCCCATGGCAATAAATGGTTTGGGGTTGAAATGCATTTTTATCACTCTTTTGCAAGTATACGAGCAATTTCTCCCTTATCCGAGGATTAGATAAAAACCAAGTGGTTGTCAGTGATGGCTTCAGGCTGGTGATCGTTGTTTTTCCCCACTGTTTCGGTTTGGAATTTGGCGAAGGTCAAGGACATGTGTTGAAAATTTTTCATGTGGAAGGAGTAGGAGATCGAAAGGCAACAGTAGATCCAAATTGGTGAAATGAGAGGGAACATTTTCCGCAAATGAAAGCATTTTTATTTGTGGATATTTGAGTCGAATTTGCATCTGACTTATTCACTGGATTGTAGATGTTGTCACCATTTCTGATCTACTGTAACCAATTTTATCTCCTCTCGCTCGTACCACTTGGATGGAGTGAAAGCCTGCATGTGCTCAGTAAGGGGGCGGTAGGGGGTTGTTTGCACATAAGGTTATTTTACCTTTGGTGAAGGACGTTCAGTTCACCTTCGCCAAATCGAATTCACCTTCGCCAAATTAACCCTCTTACTAAAACTCTAACTTAATTTGTTTATTGCAAATATGGTAATCTGTTATCAAGTATAAACTGATATGCGTACAATTATGGTGTGTAAAAATGACCAAGTTGAACGAGTGTCGTCACTGTTTGCGTTTGTCAATAGGATAGCTGTGCATTCATTTCATGTTCACCTAAATCAAAAACAAAACATACTTTGCTTTTATTATAATAATTTTATAATAATTATAATAATAATTATTAAAATAATTTTGGCGAAGGTGAATCTGTTCACCTTCGCCAAATGGATTTCACCTTCGCCATGGCGAAATGCGAAGGTCTTATGTGCACCCCTGAAAACCCCTTATAAACGGGGCATGGGTTGCAAATTTTTGGCAGTAATTGTGTAGTATACACACTTTAGACCATGTTGATGGCAAATTCGTCCTCACACAATGACGTCACAAGTGTAGCTCAACCAATCAGGTGCTGGGGATTTTTTCTTTTTGTAACGGAATCCTTTGGGGGCAGAAACAAAATTTTATCGCTCTTTCTTTGCAAAGCTACGAAAAAATGTCTCCCTTATCAGAAGATCAATAACATGATTTTGTCAATTATTGCTTTTCATAGATGCTCCTCTTTCAAATTTGTAGAGATGCCTTCAAATTTTGTCTCGGTCACAGAAAAAAAACCGTTTTTGTAATTGTATAGCGTAGTGAAAAATACTCCATTGTTCTGGTTTGGAATTTGATGAAGGTCAAGGACATGTGTTGGAAATAATGCGCCTTTCGATTACCGACATTTATCGCCCAATAATAGGCCTGATGAGTGTAACTTTTTCTTTAGGCTGTGCACACTTGAGTTTGCGAAATGTGCTCCAGATTTATGTTTAAACTTACGTCTGTACCCCTTGTACGGGGTAGAGTATTTAAACAATAGTTATCCCAGTAAACGACATTACACTCCAGTTTCTTTACCCCGTTTTCCCAGGTTTCTCCAGGTTTCCTCCACTGTCCGGAAGAAATACCTTTTGGACTGGAAGAAACCCAACCCTGGCCTCTGATGTATCTGACTAGCACGCTACGGTACCAGCTATAGGGAGGTCGGGCCATTTTTTAAACCAGCAAGAATATACCCATATTGGTATCACTGGAAAGATTACCCACAGTGGTATACAAAAACACAACTCGGAAATTTTTGTGTCAACATAAAACACCTGACGCCATTTTGAAATTTGACTGAGTAATTCCGTCAAATTGCAGTCCGTGTTTTCTGTTCATGTTATCGGATGATGTTATCTCACGTACAGAAAAATTATGAACTGATTAAGATATGTAGCAACTAGATCGACCGAAGTACCTGTACATAAGTTAAAAGGACATGTTTGCGCAGTGTCATAAGGAATGTTCTGATCGCTTTGGTTGACAAGTGCAAACGTTTCCCTCAAATCAGTTACCCATAATGATGCAATTTTTGCCATCGAGTATCTATTTTTACAAATACAGTGGAAACCGGTTATAACGAAGTTTGTGGGATCTGGCAAAAGTGTTCGTTATACCGATATTCGTTATAACCGATATTTTCCAAATTTCCTAATTATACGGTCATTTTTTTTTTCAATATACCCATGTAGGACTTAAACTTTAGGAGTGCTTTGTGATTATTTGTTTGCCCTCAACAGCCACTTGTACAAAGCACTTTGGGCATCCTCAAATTTAGCTTGTCTGAAACGTTTACGTTCTGGTTCAAAACTGCTGTCTTGAAAATTTTCAATAATTGGATCTTTTTTGCTCAACCAGGTACTGAGAGTGCTTGGAAGAATTTGAAACTCGCTTGCAATTTTCGCCTTTGATTTTATACCTTTTTCAACTTGCTAGGTATGGGCATTAGCTACTCTGGGTAGTTTTGTTTGAGGGAGATGCTGTGGTATTGTTTGCAAGCGACCCGTGACGCGAGAAGCTCAGATGCCAACGATAGCAACTGCAATTTATATTAGGTATTAGTGGTACAGGGGATGAGCGGTTGATGTCTATATTTGCCTTAACAGCGCGACGACTAGTCCTTAAGGATAAGTAAAGTAAGACGTGTCAATAGAACCCCAGTGCACTGTTGACTTTAACGCTTTCCAAAAAAAAAAAAAAAGGTGTTGGCCCAAAATGTGTTCGTTCTTACCGATTATCGGATAGTTAGTACGAATTTTATGCGTTGAAATCAATGGGAAAAGAGTTGGGAATTTGTTCGTTATAACCGATTTCGTTATAAATGGAGGCCGCTGTACTTTTCACGCAAACGGGCTTTAAACAACAATAAAAGTTATATTTCATCTACACATTAGTAAACTTTATTTTTTTCTTTAATGTTCTGCTGAGCTGTGAATCGCCGTGAAATCATAACACTATGCCATCACGAAAAAAACTATTTTCTAGTAAATAGAACACGATTTAAAAAACTGAAACGAATCACAGAATTCGCATGTGTAAAGTCGACATAAACATTGCTCTAACTTGGCAATAGAAAAGCAATCATTACGTCTTCCCGACCGCGCGGAGACGTAATGTTTGTGCGTTCTGTGTATGTGTGTACGTGTGTCGGTCTGTTGTAAACACAAAGTTCTGTTCAAGATATCTCGAAAACGAAAAGTCGGATTGACTTCAGATTTAGTGTGTTTGTGCCTTTGGTAGATCGGGAGGTTCTTTAAACTTGTGACATGTGTTACTCAGTTAAGAAAAGCGTATGACATCGTTACGTTAAAAAAATGTGTGCAAAATTTCTCAGCCGCCTAGCATCGAAGAAAGTTGAAACTTGGCGGGATTGTTGCTTGGTAGGTTGGAAAGGTTCTGCTAAATTTTGACGCGAGTAGAATGAACGAGTGACGCATATGCCAGTTATGTGAACTAGATCTTCTGTGCCAGATTATCTTGATAAGGGAAAGTCGCATCGACTGAACGTTTTATATGGATATTCCCCAGGCCAGTCGGAAGACTGTCTCAACTTTTGACGACTGTAGCGAAATTAACAAAGGCGTGTGACGTCATTACGTTAAAATCTTGTATTTAACAAAAGGTTGCCCCTCGGAGAAAGTTAAAACTTGGTGGGAATATTGCTTGAAATTTCCGAAAGATTCTGTCAAAATTTTGCCCGGAGTAGAACGAACAAAACGGCCTGTGAAGTCAGTAGGAGAATGGGCGGGTAAAAAATACATCGACAGTGGAAAGTCAGATCGACTTCAGACGTGGTGTAGTTATTCCTTGTTTATTTTTTTTTTGTTAAACGTTAAACTTGTATAGAAAATTAAGAAAGGTGCCATAGTGTAAAAAATGTTACGTGATACCTTTTGCAGTCATTGGATCTAACACCATCCCGCTACTGTCCCCGTTTTATCTTCTTTTTTTGTTAACTAAGAATAGTTATTAACTACGCTTGGGCTATCGTTTTCCAAAAGATTCTTGAATATTCCTGCAGTCTTTAGGCATAAGTGAAAATTTTGGCAGTACAAATATCGATCCATGGCTCTTTCTTAAATTGCCTGTTATTGCCATTTTTGT
The DNA here is from genome assembly GCA_949752745.1 of Protula sp. h YS-2021. Classification (NCBI taxonomy): domain Eukaryota; kingdom Metazoa; phylum Annelida; class Polychaeta; order Sabellida; family Serpulidae; genus Protula; species Protula sp. h YS-2021. The sequence continues at coordinate 51,386,281 of OX457029.1, read as the reverse complement.
GCGTTACTCACCTACAGCAGTTACGAATATGGTTGTATTTACAGGCCTCAGCAGGTCTAGTTGTTTTTTTTTTCACCTCATTAGTTGGGGGAGGGGATACGGTTAGCAAACGAAATCAGCAATGTATTGGGGAATTGATGATGTGTCGACGGTTAACTCAGTTAGTTAGAGCGTTGATCCAGTAATCTCAAGGTGCCTGGTTGATTCCAGCAAAGAAGGAAAAGCAGGGGATTGAGATGCGCTCCAATTGCCCCAGCTAGACAAATGCAATGGGTCAGAAACTTCGTGAAAGAGCTGTCGAGGGAAGCAGTTTTTTGTCGACAAAAAAGGGCAACTGCTGGCTAATAAAACTGTTTCACATGTTCGGGTATACTGCTGTTTGTGAGCTCTGGTCGTTCTAGTTTTATTTATTTTTGATTTTTTGACAGTGGTCTATGATCATGCTTGCAGAAATGAATATTTTATTTCAGTAAAGAGAAAAATGGAAAATGGTTATTGGGGAATTATTTGTTTAGTCGGGGAGACATTCGTTTTTGTTTACAAAAAACAAGCAAGTAAATAGGTGTGTGATATAAGTCTGTACTCGTATGTTTTGTGTGCAGTGGCCGCTTTAGTTGAATATTGCAGGAAAATGCCCAACAAGTTCATTATGTTAGGACATCCATGGAAAGCTCAGCATCTTACACACATATGCAGCTTCACTGTGGTGATTAATACAGTTGTGACGATGATATAAACTTTCATGACATTTCCGGGATAAAAGTCACTATCCATGAGCGAAATCGGAGCAACTATCATCCCGAAAACCACATTTATCACTTCTGAACAAATGCAATACCTACATAGCAAAGCTAAGTCACAAAAAAATGCAACAGTTACAATTGCTATATTTTATGTTGTTTTTTTTTAATGTTGGCAGCGGTTAAATCAGCAAGGGGTTAGGTTGTGCAGTGATGATACGAGTCAGAGGCGCATTTGCCGATACCCTGTGCCAAATGAAGGCGAATTCCACCCATCTGTTGTCAACCTTATCAGCGAGACAAAGGAAAAGGTTTGGAAATCAACATTAACTCAATAGTTTTCTGGGGGTTTTTTCGCGTCTTCAAAGACATTGGTTTGTGTTTAGAACTGTGACAAATGACTTACTCTTTTGGTTTATTGCATGAGGTTTTCCCGTTTTTAGGCAATACGACTTCGTCGGGCCGGTTTTATCACGTCAGCGGTGGGAAAGGTTGGGGGAGGGGGGGTCGAAATCCGGCGTCTGTAAAAGTATGTACACTTTTACTTTTTTACTTAAAATGCTTCTCACGCAGATTTATTCAGAGCCCAACCAGCTATAACTAGAGTTAGCTTACAAACTCTTCGCTATTGTATAATCTTGGAGATTATGTTGTGAAGACAAATATTTTGACCTTCACTTGCAGACGAAATTTATACCAAACGTGATGAGAGTATTCGCTCGCCGACCAGAGGAATTCAGCGCATTCTTTAACTATTACGATGTTCTAATGAATTCTGAACGAGGTGAACGCTTCACACGTTACTATCAAAACGCCCAATGTGAATTAAGTCTGTTAGCGAATCAGTCATGTTGTTGAGCTTGTAAAAGCGACCATTTCTAAAATTGTTAAAAATTTTCCAATCTTCTTTTAGTGTGCATAAAATAATATTTATTTATTCTGGAGGTAAAACAAGATAAAATAGATGTAGTGTGATGACAGTGGCCGGTGCCCTAAATGACGTGAGGCAAAACAAGTAAAGCAAATTTTCCTTACCTTTCAGTGCCAACACTTCTTCTGCCTGTAACGTTGGCACTGATACCTGAAGGAAAGTGTTTCGCTTGTAAGCAATTTAAGTGAGTATTGCAGGGACTTTGACGAAGGCTGAGAAGGAGTTGATCGTGGTGGCGACCAGCGCCGTAAACAACTGCTTGTACTGTGTCGTCTCCCACAGTGCATTGCACCGGATCTTCAGCAAAAACCCGTATGTAGCCGACCAGGTAATTAGACCCGGATGTGGGACAGCTTTTCATGTAATACCAAACGTATTCAAGTACCTAGCAAATTCGAAAAAGTAATCACAATTGCGGCATTTATCTGGATACAAAGTGTTGTGAAGAGTGGATTTGACACATAAATGGCATTGTTCGTTCAAAGACCTGGAAAGGTCCTGCAAAATGAAACGGCCGAAAAAAAGTCCTGGAAAACGACGAAAAATTAATTTCTATTTATTTTGTTTTACCTGGTAGAGCGTATACCATATTTGTTTGCTTGTTAATATAATCTTTGTAATCCTGAACTGTTTACCATATATATGTTACAGGGAATGTGAAATTAGGGATTTCATGAAATCCCTAGTGGATTCGTGTAATAATTTGCTCAATAAATTTCGATGTTTTTATTGAGAATTTTCATGTTTGCAATGTAGTATTTTACCGAAATTAATAGTAGATTTTGAATTGATATACTCAAAGCACTCGATTGCCAAGCTATCATTCATGAGATATTTCAGTACCTGAATTTAGCGATATTTTTTATCCTTTGTAACTCATGTCACATTTCACGCCAAATTCTGTTATTTTGGATGGTAATGTTATAAATTCCAATTCCTTTCGATGTGAAAATGGATACACAGTTTTGAAGAACCATTAAACAGCCTTCCTGAATGGATAATTTTTCAAAATAGTTTTATAATCAATATAAGCTTATTCATTACACGAATACCCTAGGGGTTTCATGAAATCCCTAATTACACAGATTCCCTGTAACATACATATGTGGTAAACAGTTCTGGAAAAGTCCTGCAAATTGGTTGTCTCAAATTTGCACAAACCGCGTAAGTGGCAAACGAAGCAGCGAATGTTGTGGGGGAAGTCCTGTCTGGGTTTCAGGTTGCCGTGAATCCAGATTTTGCGGATCTCACTGGACGCGAGAAGGCCATCGTAGAGTTTGCCCGGAGTGTCGCAGAAATGGATGATATAACGGAGGAAGACTTTGAGGAGCTTGCAAAGCATGGTTTAGACCGCGAAGACGCGTGGGATATCGGCGCCATCACGGCTTTCTTTGCCCTTTCCAATCGGATGGCCCATCTCACCGCTATGAAGCCGAATGAGGAATTCCACTTGATGGGGCGCGTACCCAGAGAGAAGGCGTGAGAAAAAAGGGAGGGGAAAAAAGGAGGAACACTTCCCGGGCGTGTGGGTATTATGGGCCAATGGTGTGCTCTTTTAACAACGTTTTGGGACAGAGCGAATGTAGAGAGAAAGAAGGATGGGATATTGGTTAATATTTGGTGTGCGGAGTTTTGTGGCTTTTTCAATCAGATTGAAGTACCGTATTTTAAGTTATTGTATAGTTACAGTCGTTAAAGGATGAGTCGACAGTAGATTATTCGAATAATCGGTTAATCACCTGTGTGATTTCATTAAAGAAGTTTAGTTAGAAATCCTTGGTGCTACTTCAGTTTTTATACAGAATATATACGTGGACAAAAACCATATTCTGGTCTCTCGGGAGAATCTTGAGACAGTTGTTTCGAATGCTCTAAGGGAACTTTTCAATTTCAAATTGGTGTCAAATTGTGCCGTGTTATTTTTTCACTTTTTTTTTAAAGTTAACTGACGCAGAGTAAAAGACGTTTTCGTACACATTTTTTTATTTCGTCACATCAATTGATGACTTTTGTATGGATTTACGATAAAAAAATGTAAAAAAACAAAACAAAAACCAAAAAAAAACATATGATCCACACAGCTGCCATTAGTACACGAAAAACGACTGAGCTTTGTTCTAGTTCAACTGGTTAATAGGCTAAATTACCAGGCTAAAAGCCCGATAAAAGGCTAAATTAATGTTGCTTTTTTCAAGAACATATTTGAACGTTTTGCTGTGTTGAGGCTTGCGGCTATTTGTGGTATTACTCACCCGGTGATTAATTTTAATTCATAAATTTTAATGAGCCAATTGGATTGGTTCTGTTCTGCTATGGCCGTTTTACCTTAATCTGTGATTTATGCGGCTGAGTCATTTTGAAGCTCACTAAATTTTCAAGTACTCATTGAGTAGTTTCGCTGAAGAGGAGCGATATATAGCTGCGTGATGAGTCATTTTCTTGTTCTGTGGAAAAAATCTTTGATCTGATCTGAAAATTTTCACCGCAGAATGAGCAGACAAGTCGCATTTGAAGTGTTTGAAGAAGAAAGTATTGAAACCTTGGTATTGCTTCTCACCCGGTGATTAAATTTAATGTTGTTATTTTTAAAGAGCCAATTAGATTAAGTTTGTTATGTTTGGGGCGTTTTGCCTAAAGCTGTGATTTGGTTAGTTGAGTAATGTTGTTGAGAAAAATCACCTCACGTGTAGTTATACTCGTTGACGAAACCGTCTGTTTGCAAATATCCTTCAATAATAGTCGAAAGTGGAGTACTTGACGCTAATAAAATGTGGAAGGACAGTGTACTTGTTTTAGTATGCTTATGCTCAGTACAAAGATACATAACTAAGCTTACTGAATATATCTGTTAAATTTCAAGTTCACAAGTGCTTAAGTTAAATTGTATTTACAAAATAAATATAATATCGACAGAACTAAATGTAGAGGCAGACTAAACTTAGACCTCAGTTTGGGCGATAATACAGTTCCAGGCCGTTCCTTAAAAAGATACTATCCGGCAAACTCCGTGTGTGGATCCAAGATGGCGATTGTGCGCATTCCAAACAACGCCTCAATTATTAATTTAATTTTCTTTCAATGCACACTCGCATACAATGGGGCATTTTTCGAGGATACATGGTGGTGACCTGTTATGTTAGAAAAGCACGATGCTACCACATTGTAAACACACAGTATAGTTTAAATTGTTTTGGGACAAACTGAGTTGATTTGAATTCATACTGCTTGTGCAGAGAAAAATCATACTTTGCACGACATGACTAGGAACTCTATTTACATGTTCTAAACATAAAAAAAATGTTCATAAATAATTGCGTTAGCAAAAATGAGTACATTAACGCTATTAAATAAATTGACAAACCGTAAAAAATATACACTGTACAATAAATAAATACAAGCTTTCACAGTTGTTGAAATTCAGACAATACAATACAGTGATGTAATGAATGGTAAAAAAATCACCATATTTAAAAAAACGGCATCGGCGAAAGAAGCGTTGGCTTTGCCGTTAATTGGGTGGGAGGGGGTGGTGGGAATTATATAACGGCCATGCCAGTGAGACGGGGGTGGTATAGCCACTTGTGAGGTGGGACGGGGAGGGGGTTAAATGAAAGTCATACCATTGAGACTGGGAGGGGTGTGGGGGTGGTATAAAGGTCACGAAAGTTCTACTCTGAAATTTGAGAAGTCCTGGCGTATTTTGTGTGTTCTGAGAGCACCCTCCCGCCCCACCACATCCAAACATGGGCATTGTCAGGCGGAACTTCAAGTACCGGTATACATTTTGATTAAAACAAAGTGCAACTTATTGGCGTACTGAGGTATAAGACTGTTGTATTTGGTGATCTTGGGACTTTGCCGTGACCGCAGGCGAGGTGTTAGTGGAGTTAGCAATGACCACAGGCATGGTGCCAGTAGACTTTGCAATGACCAAAGGCGAGGTGTTTAGTGGGATGCCTGGGTATTCTTGAGAAGTGCACAGTTCTCATTTATTTTACGGTGAAACATTATTTGAAGCTCTTAGCTACGCACACAGTTTGGAAAGCGTATGTGGTCTTGTTTTCGCAGAATAATAATTATCTATGAAGAATCTGGAAGCACCGCACCGGAAGAGAAGGAAGTTTATGGCGAAGTTTTTCAGAACAGACAGTGAAGTGCTCGAACTACGCTTCAGCGAAGGGTTTTTTTTTTTTTTTTTTTTTTTTTGCTCTCGCGTTCGATGGCTTGGGGAGCGGTGCTAAGGGACAGCTGAAAAGAGATCCTATGTCATTGCTCTTGCAGAAATTACGTTCGTTTGAAGTGGTTGCCTTTCAGTTTCACGTCCAGTAAATCATTCATCTGTTTTAACAAGTTTTTTTCAGTGCGTCAACAGCTAAATGTAAGCACCAGCCAGTATGACAAGTGCAATATCACACGCCTGGATTATTCTAATGTCGGATCCAGAGACTTGAGATTTGAGAATGCTATAAAACAATTAAAAAAAACACAAAATCAAATCTTTTCGTTCTCGTCTTTCAAGTAGTTCCAATCGGAAGGCCAATCACCTTGATCATTGTCTCCGCCAAACTGGCGTTTGAGTTCTTCTAGTTCTTGAGAATCCATATTTAGGCCCCCGGACAGGCCAACTTGTCCGGTATCCTGGTCAATTAGTATCGCACGAGTTCGGCCATATTGGCACATTTTACCGTAATAATACTGTGAACATTTGCAATGTCCGTGTTTGCACACGCCCCCGTGAAAGCAAGGGTGGTTGCACACGGCCCTACGTTTCGTGCATTTCTCGCCGTTGAATGTATAGCCACTTCGGCAACGGCAGACCCCTGGTTTGATACAGTATGAGTTTGGTATACACCCTCCTGTGCAGATTGCTGGAAATATAAAACATATACGAAAGGTTGCGTTATATGAGTATTTCTATTTTTGCATCATTTTTAGAACTACTATTTTCAGTACTAAGTCCAACATACGTGTTTAGGTGTACTTTTGCTGATGTTCAACTTAATTAATCAAATCATCACGAAGAAAAGATGTTTTAGTATCATTCAGCCAGTTTGGTCAGGTCTCTTTCTCACTACATCAGTCATTTTACCCATCTTTCATTTCTCTATTTATATTTCGTTTAGTGTGCTATTGGGCTAGTATTCACACTTACGGTGTTGACACCAGGCACCCTTGTAACCATGGCGACACTGGCACTGATTGGTTCCCACACAAATACCGCCATTATCGCAGCGCGGTGTACAACTGACGAAATGCTCCCAGTCTGTGACGAACGTTTTGTTTTTCTTGGGTCGCTTGCAGCAAAGCACTCCTGTGGTGATCCCCGCCTCAAACTGACAACCGTTCTTGGTCTTGTAAAATAAAAGAACCATTTATGGTAGTGCAAATGCATACAAACAAGCAAAACCATGATAAAGAAGAAAATCGAAGTGATTTCGAAGTTTTTCTCAAGTAAGCTCCTAAATGACAGTATATATCATGGAGCGCAACATTGGCAGAATTGTGATCGAGTTCTTGCAGCAGTTTGACTGGCTCCTCCTTCAGGATACACTGACAAATCGGGAACCAACTCGGTAAAAATATTAAGGTCGTAAATTCATGGGGGGTGGGTGGTGGGGCTCCGTTTCCCTGGGGTGTAGAGCGGAGGATCTAGATGTAAACAGTCACGTGTGAAAAAGCAAACACGACAGGTTGGCCGTTTGACAAGGCAAACAGCATGCAAGCGATCCCCATCCCACCTCATAGACAACCCTTCTAATGGTCAACACACGAACACAGGCGAATGAGCAAGGCGGACTTATTTTGCTCCAGTTATAAAATTCACCATTTTGTTCTGTTATCTTGACACCGGTTTTCAGAATAGCTATTGCCGTATGCCTAACACCTGACTTCAGGAGCAGCCCTTCCCCCATACGTACGTTGCCTTTTAGGACGTCCATGCGCCCCAGGGCTAGGCATGAATTGTGGGACTTCCGCCATCTGCCGCACGTGCTTCCTATGCCTGCCATATCTTCACGGTGACATCTATAAATAGGACATCATAACATCATCATACACAGTGCTTTTCTATCACTCTCTGACCGACCCAGCACCTTTCCCCAGGTTGTCATTTGGAGAATATTTGCGGAAATACAAAGGGAACCCAGTGAGCATGCGACGTTGATAAATGCTGGATAGACGTCCGATCAATGTCGTGATTTGTATGTATATGAAAGCAGAAACGTCTTTCTCCTGACGTTCTATAGCTTATAGTTAAGGAGAAATTGACATTCCTGAGATACCATGGCCCTCTTCCATCAAAATACACTCCTTCTCCTTTCTCGCCCATGTGCCGGAATATGTACGAAGCCATAGGCCATAAAAACCCCTGATTCTTTTGTTTAAATCATTGTTTTCTAAACGACTATTTCTTGTGAGCGACAATATAAAAGGTTTTAGTTGTGTCCGTGGTGAATCCGCGACAAAACGCCTCGCGACATAACGCCTCGCGATAAAACGCCTCGCGACAAAACGCCTCAAAATGTAAAGTGCGACAAAACGCCTCACTCGTATAAACTCCCTATTTTTCCCCCATTTTTCTTACTTTTTGTCGTACACTCATTGTTCACCTATTACACATTTGTCATTGAACTTGTTTCTGAATTTTTGCTCGTACTGTTTTTCCATTTTTTCTGACATTTTTGCTCATTTGTTTCTACTCCAAGATACTTGTTATATATGTTATTCTACAAAGGAAGAAGAGCAAAAACAAAGAAATGCTTCCTTTGCTGGTCTTGCATTCAAAGAGTAGTCCGATCAGAGTCACTGAATGTCAGAGATATCGGAGTATTGCATGGCATCTAATCCTCGAAAGTCGCCAGACTGGCTAAAAAACAAGTCATTTAGTCAAAGTAAGAAAAATGGGGGAAAATAGGGAGTTTATACGAGTAAGGCGTTTGTCGCACTTTACATTTTGAGGCGTTTTGTCGTGAGGCCTTATGTCGCGAGGCGTTATGTCGCGAGGCGTTTTGTCGCGAGGCCTTTTGTCGGGATACCGTCCATGGTATCTATAAAACAGCTGGAAATTAGACGAAGGAAATCGTAATCTCAAACAGTCAAAAAAAAAACGTCGCAATGTTTACGTGGGATGTAAGGAATATACTTGACGCGTTTTAAAATGAACGGACAACTGAGTTGTTGTTGTTGTTGTTTTTTTTATTTTTAGGTTTTTCTTGCTCAGCAATATTCTCACGGCGAAGTTAACTTCTACTGTTTATTCTAGAACCACAAATAAATGCAACCCGCACCCGTGGAATTCCCATACCCGAATCCATATCATGAAGTTACCTCAAGCAGCCGTTTAACGAGTTCATGCCATTGTACGCATAACATCCCGGTGTTTCTTTTATATCGGCTACCGTCAGCATTTTTAAATATGATTCATGGCGTGGACTACATACGTGCCATCCTTTAGCACATAAACTCCTGCCTGAAACCAAAATATGAGAAGCTATAGACATCAGAGGCTTAGGTGTGCGTGAAATTCTGCCAAGATGCCCTCTCTTTTAAGCCAAGAAACATAAACCTTGTTAACCATCTCTGGCCAAGTCTTTGCAAATCGCAAAATAAAAATTAATTGGCCCGGATGGGTCCAAAAACGACGAGTATAAAAAAGAAATGGACCGCCAGCCTGGTGTACAAAATGTGGAAATAAAAATAAAATACCCGAAAGACAGAAGAAAGTATGGAAAATTACCACTTTGGAAGTCGACGCCGCTTAAAAATAACAACTTATAAATTGATGCTGTATGTACTATTCCATGCAATCATTTTTCAAACCATCCAAGTATCTTTCGAGTCACTGAAATTGTCAAAAAAGTTCTGCACTGGCTTGGTCTAAGTATTGGGAGAAAAACGTGAAAAAGATCGTCGCCCGGCCGGGTCAATAAAAAAAATGGAATAAAAAACAAGACTATTTTTCTTCCTGGCCTCAGGTGGAACGGTCAATATGCTGATGTAAAAATGTGGGCTACTCGCAAAGCCAGCATTCTTCACACGATGTCTGTGTTCCAAATACCTCACTGGAAAAGATTTACAAAAAAACCTTGACTGCTCATTTATCAGTTCACTCATATTTTAAGTACTTACTGAACTGGATAAGAAACTGACTAATAAATCCGAGAATACCTCTTTTGACGTGGCCTTCCCAGGTTCCTTTACAGGCGTGAATGTTTTCATACTGTTCTAATCCATCAGAGGTCCCATCTGCGCATCCCGACGCGTGATCTACCAACAATACACAACAATGTCGCCACTACAAGAAATGTCCACTCATTTGCAATCTCAACAATAAAACCAAATAAAAACTAGAACCGTATTTCGCTAGCGAAATTTTAAACACTTGATAAAGATTAAAACGCAAAAATACTTCCTTCAATGGGTTATTTCTTGAATAATATAAAGTATTTTACAACATGCATAGAGTGTGTTATACAACTATGTACAGAGCTCATGGCACGACATGTATGCGGCTTATAATATTCTAAAAAATCGGACTACTGTCAAGAAAAACACACAACAGGTTGATAACTTAATGCCAGCTAAATATATTAGCAAACAACACAGCTTGAATATGTCTTATAAGCCGTGTAGTGTTTGATTTTTGTTTACTTAAGGTTTGATTGACTGATCAGGCATACGCTGTGTTATCTGTTTACGCAGTGAGAGCTCGCACAAACTCAGCAACTGTGTGGTCTTCTCTGCTCTACGTTAAATGCTCTGCATTTACTTGCAAAAATACACTCTTTTCACATGGCGTTTTAACAAAGAAAACGAAATCGAAGACGAAATAAAAATTGACATGCACACGTTCAGATCAAACTCTTCATAAGTCGCAAGTTTCATGGTCCTAGGGCCCATAGTGTCAGGGAAAAAGACAACAAAAATTGGAAAACTATCAAGAAGAAAAAAGGATGAACCTCTGCTCGCCCAAATTCATATAACCCTTGCAAGCCAACAGCTTGTCAAGTGTTAAAAGCCGTTATCGTTTGCTGTTTATGTTTGAAGCCAATACAGATTTCGCACATTCGGCTGAAGGAAAAGTTTGTCTCGTTTCGGGTCACTAAAATCTAGTGTGGGGGGGGGGGGGGGGGGTAGGGGGCTAGAGCTGCTCCCCAGCTGTTACCTGTGACAAGAACTTTGGCAGTGGATGTCGCCACACCAGCTGTGTTTGTGACAACACACTCGTAGTTCCCCGTGTCTTCCGGTGTGGCTTCGGATAATAACAAGTAACCTGCAATGGGGAGATACGACTAAACTGATCATACAGTCGTCCTCTTTTGCATCTTACATAGTGTCTCGCTGTATTTGACTTTCAACCCTGTCAATCACTTTATACTTCATCTGTGACGCATAGACACGGCTGGTAATGGTTTTTTTTTTTACTTTAAAGGGTACGTCATGAAAACAAAAACAACTAAACAGAGGCTAGTATATTTACAAAATCTGAAAATGCTGCGTTCCATTTTTTTACATTTTTTTTCAATTGCCATAGTCTATGCGCTTTGTATGTGCTGTATTAAACAAAACCTTTTCCAATTATAAATCTAATAGAAGAATTTTGAACGCAAATAAAAGATTTGCTAGTTAAAAAAAAAGAAAATAATGTGTTCACCACTCACAAAGTTTTTTTTTGTTTAAATGGAAATCGCAGTTTACTTCAGAAAAAAATTAATGTTAACTTACCCGATTCAAATTCTCTAATCCGAGAGATGTTTTGGGGCAAACTCCTGCCGTCCTTGAACCATTTTACGGTCGGTGTAGGGTCACCCATGGCTTGGCAAGACAGGACAAACGTCACGCCGGACTGCACGTGAGTTAGGGCCTGAGGACTAACCAGAATCTTTGGTGGTTCACCTACAGTAAAAGGTAATGAGCAATTGATTAAACACGCTGTAAATATGGTGTTTCAGAATGTGGCTCCCACTCCAGATAAAAGTGCAAAGATATATCCGAACCCGTCACATTTCATCTACAGGCATGATGTCAGCGTATTCGCGATTCCTTTCTCCCTTCCCAACAGGACGGTTAAGACGAGTATTGCAAATCCACATGAGAAAAATTAAAATAAAATAGATTAAAATGCATCATTTATTTTTCAAAACACTGCAAAGACTCAAAGCTTTCAACCGTTCATTTAATAGAATTTCATTTGTTCTGAGCGGTAAATGATGTACAGCAGATGAAAGATGTGTTAAATGTAACATACACACACCGGCAAAAAAAAAAAAAAAGCGAAACGACACTAAGTGGCTTCTGTAGCATGTGGGACAAGCAATTCTGATTTCCGTTTCAGAAAAACATATTATCTAAGTTTTATTTTCGTGATCCGGTCGGTGATCTAGAGTTTCTATATGAAAAGTCATTGTTTTACTAAGTAGTTGTCGAAACCTGTCTAGTTTGGATGCATGAGTATCAAATCAGCATATTACTTGGAGGAAAATCACTAGCATCCGGTGTTAACAAGTTAATTTTTCTTTCGGATTAAAAAAAATCATATTATCAACACTTGACAAGCCTTTGGCTTGCAAGGTTTATATGAATTTGTGCGAGCAGCCGTTCGTCCTTTTTTTTCTTGACAGTTTTTCCGATTTTTTGTATCTTCTTCCCTGACACTATGGGCCCTGGGACCATGAAACTTGGGACTTATGAAGACCTTGATCTGAACGTGTGCATGTCACTTTTTATTTTTGTCTTCGATTTCGTTTTGTTTGTTAAAACGCCATGTGAAAAGAGTGTATTTTCTGCAAGTAAATGCGCAGCATTTAACGTATAGCACAGAACACCACAGAGTTGCTTAGCTTTGTGCGAGCTCTCACTGCGTAACAGATAACACAGCGTTTACCTGATCAGTCAATCAAACCTTAAGTCAACAAAAACCAAACACTTCTCGGTTTATAAGACGTATTCAAGCTATGTTGTTTGCTAATATATTTAGCTGGTATTAAGTTATCAACCTATAGAGTTTTTTTCTTAACAGTGGTCCGATTTTTTAGAATATTATAAGATGCATACATGCTGTGCTATAAGCTCTGTACCTCGTTGTATAACACACTGTACGCATGGTGTAAAATACTTTATATTATTCAAGAAATAACCCATTGAAGGAAGTATTTTTGCGTTTTAATTTTCGTTGTTATAGCACAGAACAACGGTTCTAGCTGTGTTTCCATAATGTTGAAATATTATGAAATGGAATCGCTTCCTCACGGTTAAGTGGAAACAAGCCATGGAAAGTGGTGTACCCTACATTAACGAACCATGCAGATCCTTCAGCTAATTAAAAAAGCGGGAGGGGTTTGGGTTGGGCCAATTAAATCCTTCAAGTGAAAGTGAAATGCAGTCAAGGGAATCCCATGCGACTATTCTTGTACAAATCGGAGAAACTACATTTATTCAGCATTCCTAAGAAGCATGGCTTCTGGGTATTTATACTGCGCAATGTGTTTTGAACGAACTTGATTATTTACACTTCCCTCAGAGAAAACACCCGCTTTCTAATCCGCATTGGCGAAACGTATAGATTGTGTTTCGGTCTTTAGAACAACTGCCAGCTTTTATTGACTTGGTAACAAAAAACGTTAGGTAGGCTGATTTCGCGGCTACGAAAAAAACAAAACAAACAAACACCAAAGCGGCTGTGTCTCAAGATGGCCAAACCCGTTAAAAAGTTCACGACACCTGTTAGAAATTTCATCAAATCGTGTCTGAAGAGAAAATCAATAACATATTTTGCTACAGTTACCTTTTTACAACGGTGTAGAAAAACAGCGTGACAGACGGACATCAATTACTTTACAAAACAAGAAAAAAGTCCAAGTATATTTTAATGTCAGTTGGTTGTAAAAAAGAGAAAAAAAAGGCAGGAAAGTGACGTCTAATCCATATCAAACCGCTGTCAACATCTGACACCGAAATCCAGACTAAAAACCGACGCCCTATCGACGTCGGAAAACAGCTTATTCCTACGCACGGACTGAGAAGCATTTTTTTAAATGTTTTTCCAGTCACTGAATTTGAAGTTGAATATTCAAGCAAACAATCGGCCAGGCGTAATGTATTTGTCCGGCATAACACTTTATAACTTGTCCCAAGTGGTGTTCCAGGTTCCAAGTGGTTTTCCAGTTTCCAAGTGCTATTTTGAGCCTAAGTTTTACTACTGAATGCCTGAAGCTCATACTTTCCTCAGAGTTAGAGTTTGGGCGTAAGTTTGAGTTTGGGTCACGCTATTAAGTACAGGCGCTGAAGTTTTTTCTTACAATAATACGTGTGTGAAGTACTTTGTTTCAGGCATTTTAAATTGTACAAGCAAATATTTCTCCCGCTACCCACAGAAAGGGTCTAGTGTTAAGCGGAGTTTCGACGCTCAAAAGCTTAAACTCACATTTTGAGCAAATGCTCAAGTCGATTTGAAACTCAAATTTCAAACGTCAAAACTACGTCGAGATTGGACGTCGGTGTAGAAGGCTCACACGGACACTCTGTGGACTCGTTTACGCGTGTTTATTTTCTTACTTTAATCACACGACAAATTTGTGCGATTCGATGGGTTAATACGGTAGAGAACACGGTAGGGAGAGCACGGTAATACTGTAAATACACAATAAAAATACTTAAGTCTGTGCTAAATAAATCGATAAGACCACAGTCGAAAAGACAACAGTTAATTTGCAATAAAATGACCTCCGTTTAAAATCCATTAATTCGGCGAGAAAACCTCAGACATTAATTATGACAGAACTCGTTAAGAAAATTAAACATAACTAGACCGAAATTCGCACAGCGAATTAGCCCCACTTGGAATGATAACTTAAAACGGAAGGTAGATGATATTGCTGTTAGCGTTCTTAACAGTCGGATTTCTTTCACTTATGACCAAAAGCCAACCGAATTTCGATCAGACTGCAGTTGTTTGTTTCCTGGTTGGCGAACAAAAAGGCTTCACTTAGCAAAATGGTTCCTTAATAAATCACAGTAAAATAACTAACACATAAAGCATATGTAAGTAAAGTAACTGTGGTCTGAGGAAACAAGCTTTCTGTTACTATGCAGTCCCAGGGGTGTGGTTATGTGAGTGTTGTGGTTTAAAACCGATGTTTGGCAACTTTCCAGGTTTTCCTCATGAAGCATAGACCTAAGCCGAAGGTTTTGTTTTATGTGAGAAACTCTTCCTACGGTAATTGTCAGACAATATTGCTTATGAAACAGCTGCACAAAATGCTTAATAAATATTTTCTCGCCGCTCCAATCTTTTTTTTTTATGACGTTTTCATGAAAGTCAGATATCCCCCTTCCCAGGAATACAAATCATAGCTCTCAGTACATTGTTACGTATTTTACAACAAATGTTTATTCAACTGAAAAGAAAAAGCGGAAAAGATAAAGCATTTAGGGCATAGTAATATTGACAAAAATAAAAAATTACGTCATTGCCATGTCCTGAGGTTTTAGGATTATGCTTGATTTAACAGAAGTCCCAATTACTAGTAAGGTGATATAAATAGAACATGTATATCACCTTAAAACATCGTTATGTACCATATTTGTTTGCTCTAAATCAGGTGAGAGAAGACGACATTTGCGCAGTTCTTTTTACCAGAGACATAATGATTAGACGCCGCTTGATATTAATTTTCCATGGTAGTTAAATGAAACTGCGACAGTTAAATACACACCATGATGGAATAAAAGCAAAATACAATTGGAAATATTGTCAATATTTGTGCAATACACCCCAAATCACGGATTGTTAGCTCACTTCTGGTAAAATTTCTTCTGGTGTCATGGTGAGTGGTTTTAGCTTTCGAAAGTTCTCATTTGTGAAAAGAAAAGCAAGACAATGCATCATACTGTAAAACACTGCTGATCCTCCACTTTGCTATTGTCTCGAAACTTTATTTTGTCTTTTAATATTAATTAGTTGTCGACTTGATAAAAAATTATTTCAACTTATTAAAAGACTGTGAGTGCAAATAACCGCCAGTTCACAAATCTTTTTAAAAGGTGTGTCTGTCTTGCCGCATTATGTCAATGCCATAACTCTGGAAATAACCACAAGTTAATTAAAGTGGTAATGGAGTAAAGAAGAAGTTTTTTCAGCCACCATATGGTTAACTCATCTTAAAAGTCCAGCCGGATAACTTTGTTGATAACAGTTTATGCCTGTAAAAATTCTGAATTTATCAAAAGAACTATGTGTAAAGATAGCTATTTTTATTTAGCATCTTTGTTGTTTTACCCCGAAACGTTGTCGGCGAATGACAAGGTATAAGAGATATGTGGGTACCATATGGTTATCATATGTTTATTTTCAGATATTCCCGTTGATGTCCGGCAACAAGTGTAATGCACAACGAGACTTTTAAAATGGATCATTGTAAATTTCCAAAACCTGCACGGATTGGGATACAAGCCTTGAAAGCATTAACACGGGACCATTTGCGTCCTCAGCAAAACCAGGATCTTACTTCTCGATTGGCCAAAACCTTGAAGTGGACCGAATTACACAGGGCATCTTACAATGGACACGCCCAAGAAGTGGAAACACTTTTAGAAAAGCCTGAAATCGCTGTGAATGCGACGGACGTACAAAATTGGACCGCTTTGCATTATGCCTTGGATAATAAATCTACATACATCGTGCTACTTTTGTTGAAGAATGGTGCCGATGCTAGCATACAGACCAAGGAAGGGAAAGATGCCTTTGCTATAGCAAGGGAAACCCAACAGATCGACTTCCTCGTGTCAGCGATTGATTTAACCAAATCGCAACATGTCCATAAATTAGAAAGAGAACAACTTGCAGAAAAGATTCAAGATTTAGAAACACAATTAGCAGAGCAATGCAAACAAACTAAAACTGCAAGGGAAGAGGTGGAATACTTGAAAAGGAACATAACCGAGGCTGAAATGACCCTCGAGAAAGAACGAACAGGCCGACAGACTGCGCAACTTGACCAGCTGTCATTTCTAGAGCAAGCTTTATCCAGTACTAAGATACAGCTAGAGGAAGAAAGAGAAAAGAATGAGCTTAAAAATATCATCATCAATTCTTTGACCAGAGTGATACCGGGCTTGACAGGTGGACAGCTTCCATATCAACAAAGGTCTGTGTCTGTGGAGACAGCACACCCTTGGGAGAAAGAAGACATTCCTCTTGATTGTCTCATCGTGGGGAACGCAGAACCGGAAGGAGCACCAGTCCGCGAGAAAGACGACAGGCAGCCCGTGGCCGAACAGCTCGAAAGACTTAAAATCCAATTTTCCGAACTTCGTCGTGCCGTTAGCAACCATGACTCAGAACTGCATCGGCTAAAGACCCCTTCTTCCGGTCGAAGGTCTGCGTGTTATACTGCATGTTCAGTTTGTAAATGTTGTGTGCCTGCCATCCAGACGCTACCAGAAAGCATATCCCCAAACAATTCACCAGTAAATGGTGGTTCTTTTACAGTTCAGAGGAGTCTTGGTAGTAGCGACAATGTATGCTTTGACGAACTCGGTAGTTGCACTTTGAAACCATCAACATTTGAAACCATCGGCAGCGCTTCTACCTCCGAAACTCCACTTAGTGACGATGTCTCAAGTGTCCACCAAAGCAGCAATGTCCGTTATTACCAGGGTCTCTCCTCTTCAACTGCACCAGCAGTCTTTGACGGCAGCATACAAACTGCCACAGAAGAAGCCGCCGAAGTTAGTGAAGAAGGGTCTTCTCAAATGCAAGAGATATACAGAATGCTCGACAAGGAAACGAAGCTGGCAGGTAACGTTTACGCCCCGCTTTGCGTTGTGATCAATTTTCTTCTCTTTTTTATATCGTTCAGAAAATGATTTCCGGTGTAACAGTATATCTTGCCCCGTATACAGCCACCCCCGGGGGAAGCTAGACTAGTTTATCCCCTACCTGGTATTTTTGCCCCCTGTTCAGCTTCCCACCACCCAGGCTAGCTTCCCCCCCCCCTCCCCTGCAATTTTTTTCCATTTATTTAGTCTCCTGTCCTCCGAGCCATTCCAGCTTCCCCCTGTTTTTCTCCATTTATTTTTGTTTCTGCTGCTCAATCAAAGGCACTTTCTGATCACCAAAATGAGTAAAGTTAATCTGGTTGTCTAATCCCCGTTGTGTTTAAGAATGGCAATCACATCGCCGCTGTATTGAAGTGAAACGAATACACATTTCTTTTGTTTTTGATTTTTGTTTATGTTTTGCAAGAGGCGTTTAAACAGCTGGATAAGAAATCTCGAGTAATTTTAAGTTGCGGCATAAGATTGAGTCCTGACTGTAAGTGAAAACTGGAAGCTTTTTCACCACCTGGTATCACCTTATAAATGTGGAAATAAAGTTGAACATACAACAAAGAGCTTCTTGGAAAATGTGGATGTCATTTATGATTCCTGCTTGCAAACAAAGTTTGCAAATGGGTATGCTTTGCTAAGAATTCTGGCTGTTTATTCTTTTTTTTTTTCCGTCTCGGAGATTTCCAGAAAACTCCTTTACTATTTTGACCTCTAAGTGGTTTCTAGAAAACTCCTCCCACAGGGTTTGTCGTAGAAAGACGGCATTTGGCAGAGATATAGAGAGTAATAAGTTGTCGTGAAATCCGCAATTTTTTTTACCTTGACCTTCAAGGTCAATGTCAAATTGAGGTCGAAATATTTTTTCAAACCCCTATTCAACACGTAAAAATGACTGGAAATAGCAATCAAAGCCTTGTTTTAACACATGTACGGTGTCAGCAGCCATTAACATCGTTAACTGAATCTCGACATTCTGGGTCAAGGAAGGTCAAGGTCATGTGACTTTTGTATATCGTAATCCGTTACAGAAAGATTGTATCTTATCTCGAAAACGGTTACAGACAGCTTATCTTCGACCCTTTGGGTCTTAAAGACGTTTTGTAAGAGGTACCTCGGTGATCTTGTCCTCCCTGTTATGGTCAAGGTCAAAATCAGAAGTTGACCATTATCTCGAAAACGGTTAGAGATAGAGCGATTTTGAGCTTATTTTCAATCTTTTGGGCCTAAAAGACGTTACATAACAGGTACCTCGGTGACCTTGACCTCCTCCGTCATGGTCAAGCTCAAAAACCAGAATTAAGATGACCATTATCTCGAAAACGGCTAGAAAACTGAATTTAATTATTTGTGGCTGAAAGACGTTACATTATATTTACTTCGGTGACCTCGTTCAAGATAATAATCCGGAAGCTGATAATTATATCGAAACACTGAAAGATTTGTCTTGGACCACATATGTTGTGTCTCTGGCCTTCTGCAATTGCAAGTGAGTGCCATTTCGCTACGCGTAGCGAAATTCGGTCTAGTTGTCTCAGCGATCAGAAATCTCCACCCAGCTCTCTGTCTTAAAATGCTAAAAATGATATTAAGAGAAGAAGCAAAGACCTTTCTGATCAAGTATGCCTTATTGCATTTAAACATATACGTAAATGTGTGAGCCTAATGATTATTGGTGATTTTATGTACAACAGATTTACACAGCTTCATTGCACTTCAAATACTACACGGTGCTCAGACGCAAAGCTCTACGGATCACCCACAAAAGAACGCAGATTCTGGTAAAAGTTAGCATGTTCTGCCAATAGCCATTTCACTCGTCTATTTATTTGAAAAGAGACAAGTGATTTATTATTGTTGGACGCTTGCCAAAAAAGCTGATTTCACTAGTAATCGAGTGTGGTTCTTACGTTTGGTGAATGTAATAAATAAAACAGACACACTTGAAATGGTGAGATCAATGGCGCAAAAAAAAAAAAAAAAGCGTCAGTCGACTATACCCAGTACACAATGTGACGTCCATACAACGTCGATTTGAGGTTGCGACGACGACATGACCAAACCACAATATTGAATCTAGTTGTAATTTAGTTGTCGTTGGTCTCAACCACACACCGACGTGTAATTAACGCCTTTGACACAACGTTGAAATGACGTTGGATAAACAACGTTGTTCATACGTTGCTTTTGCATTTACTCTGACTTAACTCCGGCTTTGTACAGATATGGAAAAATCGACATTGTTTGGACGTCGGGGGGTAACAACCAAACAACAATGTCACGATGCTATCGGTTACCGAAACCAGATCAAAATGAGGACCTGAAATAAGGGAATTTCAGGAGCGCGCAAGCTTTTCCCCGCTTCATGCATATTCTGAGTTACCGGATTACCCCAGGCAGGGGGTACTTTGATGGAGGTGTGACCACGACACCTTATAGTTTGTCACTGTCTAGATGGTGATTCTATATTAATATTTTCCGACGTCTATACAACGTCGCTCTGCCGACTTCTACACCAAGTTCAGAGATAGACATTGTTTCGACTTCCATATGCAACCTCTTTGCATGTTGATTGGACCTCGGATGATCAACATCTACCTAACATTGTTGTAACGTCACAATGTTTACTGGGTACACTGTAAATCAAGGTATTTAAAAAAATGGCACTGATGTTATCACTATAACCATTGCATGTTGCGACAACTCTTAACAAGCTTTATCTGACAATTTCCAAACCAATATTTGGTCGTAACTTTTTTACGGTGTAAGATTCAATTGTCTACCATGTGTTTTGTGAAATTCTGCTGTAGTTTGCTAGCAATGATGTGCCAATGGCCAGGGACTTGCCATAGAGTTAGC
The DNA here is from genome assembly GCA_949752745.1 of Protula sp. h YS-2021. Classification (NCBI taxonomy): domain Eukaryota; kingdom Metazoa; phylum Annelida; class Polychaeta; order Sabellida; family Serpulidae; genus Protula; species Protula sp. h YS-2021. The sequence continues at coordinate 51,365,926 of OX457029.1, read as the reverse complement.
AGCATAAAAACTTCTTTAATAATTATCTGGTCAGCAGAAAACGATGGTTGCTTTCAAAGAAATGTTAATAAGACGTGTCCCAGTAAACGCTGCAACGTTTTGCACCATCTATCTGAGGCCGTGACGTCTACTTACACAATTCCATTTTGGCGCAGAGTGGGCCTTTCATGAAGCACCATAATAGTTGACTTGAACATGTTCACGTTCATAGATATCACAGTGACTAAGCTTTCTATATAGACTTTACTTTGCAGTTGTGTAGTATATATACACACCTATATTTCATGATTATATCATATCTTTAAGCCAGGGGTTTCTCGTTAAAAATGAAGCTCGAACTTGAAAAAAAAACATACAAAAAAGTGATCGTTGCATGAAGCAGGCGTCTATGTGTGTAATCTCGGGTTCTAACACCAGCAGGTTAATCGCTCTTACAGGTCAAGAGAATCTTCTTCCATGTATGAAGTAAGTGAGTTATGTCGCTTGTCTGTCAGAAATGAGACCCAAGGGATCGTCTCAATACCGCGCCATATGCCCACCAACTCAGCCTATGAGTCTATTCCCTATATCCCCCCAGCACCCAACTCATATTAATATTTAAAAAAAACGTTGTTTAGGAGGTAAGGAAGGAGCGCCTATTCCCCTTCTTCGTCGGCTAGTGGACTGGACCCCGTCATCGTCTGGCAGTTCCCTCGTTACCGGAAGTGACATGAGCGAAACACAAGAGAGCGGCGAATGACAGGGAGAGTATGGCTCACCGAAGTGTTTTCATGCCCCAAACGTACAGAAATGAAATTATTTACATTCTTTGATTTTAAGCATTTGATTTAATGCTTCGTATTTATCAAAGTTTAAGTAGAAATGATAACCCAGTTAATTGTCTAATTTAAAAGGAAGGGAACAAGGGTGGGGTACCCTCGCCGATTTGGCTACAGAAAAAAAATGGACAAAACTGAAGCCAAAAATTGAAGGTTTTTTTTTTGATAACATGAATGTAAATTTATCTTAGAATTTTTAACCCCCATACCCGAAAAACGTTAAATTCTCGCCTGAGGTTGGAATAACAACACAGCAATTAAAAGATCATGTATTTAAACTGTATGCAAATCCTTAAATATATAAGGTTTTATCATAAATTTTCTGGATTTCCATAGATTTTCTTCAAACCCACCCCAGTTTCAGGTGTTTTCAGTCATCGTGCCCCCATACAGGCCACTGATAATTTTTCTAGCCGAGCGCATAGGTCTTCTCCACTCCGGAAGAAAACATCCCTCTCACCTGCCCCCACCCCCAACTCACCTCACCCTGCCTCAAGCACTACCTTTAACAATTACACCAATTCTTTAAAAACTCTTCGGGTGTAAATATAAAAGAACCTGATATACTTTACCTAAAACTAACTACATTTTAATATTTTTATTGCAGTTTTTAGACGATGAGACCGAAGTTAGAAAGTCCGAAAACTATCAGAATAACAAGGAGATTAAGGGGAAATTCGAAATACCACGCAACACCAGAACTTGCAATTTTGTGTCTGTTTTCATTATTATTATCATTTACAAGTGCAATATTTCTTTCAAATGATGATAATATTTTTTATACTTCTGCAACGGACTGCCACTTCTTTTTAGCTGTTCCTTTGTGTAAATATCAACGATGAATTTTCAGTTTTTATGGAAAGAAATAAAGGTACGGCCGAAGGTATCACAGTAATTTTCAGTTCCGCTACGCACATTGCAGTTCAGCAAATACGCAGCTTATTCAGATTACTTTTTTTATTTACTGTTATTTTATGTCATTTCAGAGACTTATAAGGACAGTCATTAAAATGAACTCGAAATATAGTTCATATCCATCATTTCTTTTTGTACATATGTCTACCAAAATCAATGATCACGAAAATTTGTTTTAAGTGGTTTTAAGAGGCCTAATAATCTTCCTTTATTGTCAAGTGAGACATGTGTGTATAATTTTTAAAAGCTTGCATTTAACTTTTTTTGACAGAATAAAATAAAGCAAAAAAAAAAAAAAAAAAAAAAGTTTCAATTGTCCAATCACATCGTTATCGAAATAACACCACATTACAACGAGATTTTATGTGTGCGCTTCGGTCGGCTCGACGTTGCATCGACGTCGGAATGCTTACTGGCTAGTGGCTGCTTTCACAAAATAACTTCCCGATAGCTCTGTTTTCAAAAATACTTTCTGTTTGTAGGCGACAAAATAAGAAACTTAATTGTGATCCGATTCATTATATACTGCCTTATAGCTAATTCGTTTTATTTATCACGATTTAATATTCAACTCATTCTTCTTTAAGTAAACTCCCTGCCACTTTTCTGAGATAGTACACTTATATTTGAGATTATTTACGTATTCGCTAATTGTGACTATGCCAAGTGTTTATTAAATTTTAATCAGTTTTCGATTTTTGTTGAGCTTTGCCAGCACTTGTTAATTGTAGTGTTTTTCTAAGAAGAGGGCGGGAGTGCCATTCTTTCTGAGTGATTTTAGTTAGTCGAGAAACAATAGCAGCCCGTTTTATCAAGCAATTTTCAGAATCTGAGAATATTTAATAAATAAGAAACTGAATTATATCGTGATGTCGGAATAAATCACTTTTATGGAGACCCGTTCCAATTATGCCCAGCAACAATGAATAGGTATATGCCACCAATAAAATTTAGACCAATACTAAAATAAAGTATACTCTACTCAAGTGCATGTTAAAGGTTAGCTAAAAGATACCACTCAGTCAACAACAAGAACCTTAATTGTTAACCTTAACTAACATAAAATAAATAAAAAACCTACCAGATACTCTGCAACAAAGTACACCAGACATGAGGGGTGTGTACGAGCATGCTGCTTGGGGCGTGTTGTCGTTACGACTGGAGAGGATGGTACCTCCACTGATGCACGAGTCTTCCCAACGGCGATGGTACGGGCAGGCGTTTCCTACCCCCACCATCTCAGTCTGTGACGTAATTAACGTTAAAAATTTCAATGCATTAAGTTTTATGCAGAACATGTAAATTTAACTGCAGTGATTGCTCCATAATGTGGAATTCTATAGTGCATTGTGGATTCCCCTTTTAATTTCCATAAAGAGCCCTTACAACCCTGCATGCATGACCGTATGATCTCTAAACTAACACGCCTCCCCTCCCGCCCCTCTTAACGTCCCCCGGCCCGATCGCTAGATATTCTGCATGTTTTATGTTGAAATGATTTTCAAATAGTGTGTAAATTAAATGAAAAATTTTTAAATTAATACAAAAATCCCTTTTAAATCATTTTAACTACTGATCAATTCTTGTCCCAAAATATGTTCATGGCGGATTTTTTTGGCATTTTGGTGGAACATGGGTTTCTAATTTTTATGAATTCTACCTGTTGTGCAGATGAATCGCAAGGTTCGCATTGACCGCTGTAATGAGAAGCGCCTATGGCGTAGCACCCGGACACGTTGATGGCATCTTCCCATCGTATTGTCCGGAGAAGGTCTCGGTCACGTGAGCTACACACTCTCCACCCAGCGGCACACAGATGCGAGGCATTGCTCACATGGCCCGTCCACTCGCCAGGACAGAGTGAAATGTTGCTTTGACTGCCTATAGATCCGGATGCACATCCATTACCGGAGACATCTGTTGGCAGAATGAAACATAACAAACATAAATCATAAAGAAAGAGCCATAAAACAGTTACATGATCCTTATGTCATTTATCTAGGTCCCAGTTGATAAGGCGTGAAGTGGATACTTTCAGATCGTTGAGTAAAAACGTTGAAATCCTGAAAATAAGAACAGAACCAGAACAAAAACAGAAACAAGAAGCGACGCGTTCCCCCCGCTCCCCCCCCCCCCCACCCCCTAGGACTTACTCATGTGCGAAGACTTTTCTTGTATCTTGCATTTTTGTGATACTAAAAGAGGCAGCAGCAACACTGGGAGATCATTTGTGAGAGTTTTCGGTCTCAACCCACCGTCGTTCACCCAGTTATAGTATCAAATTAAGCACTTGTTAACAAAGAGAGGGTGAAAACTACAGAAATATTTCGCACTTATTATAATCCTGTAGCACACTTCAACATTATGGTGTCCGACAGAGTGACCGTAAACTAACAAATATTAAATTCATTTCATTTCAACGACGGCAATGCTATAGCCAGTAGAACTGATGTTGCCTGCAGTTTTGGCTAAATCTGAGCAAACTGGCAACCTATTGCAAAATTCCAAGAAATATGTGATCCGTTCCGCTAATTTGACTGGTCAGCAGGAAGAGATATTTTTCAAGATATAGATGACAGGGTGTTCCTGCTGGTTGAGCCTAACTAGATGGGAAGGTGCCCCTACTACTTGAACTTAAACGGATGGTAGGCTGCTCTTGCTGGCTGAGCTCAAACAAGCCTGGGGCCCCTACAGCTCCAGTCCCAATCACTTTGATTCGCTCTTCGTGTGAAAGGTGTGATGAGTTACCACAGGTCTTAAAAGTACGAGTTGAACCAGTACGTCATTAATCCGAGCGAGGAGTGAGGTCAAGAATGTGTAGAAAAAAAACTCGAAAAGATAGTAAACAGATAAATAATATATGGGAGGGATCCTTTGTTTGTTTACAAGCAAAGCCTGAGAGTGACGGGCTCAAACAATTGTTTATACCAATAAGCATCTTGGGTTGTTTTACCTATAGCTGAATGAAGATATCTCCAAAATATGAACGCAAAGGTGTTGCACTTATAGCATTTTGCAAATATAACTAAGGTACTTTGATTTTTTTTTCTGATTTACGCAGAGATATGTTGAAAATATCCCCAAACCCCCGTTAAAACCAGGGCGGGGCGGGGGGGGGGGGGGGGTGGCGGATCAGAGAGAGAGGAATGTAAGCATATTGTTTTTTAGTTCAATTCTCGTTAGAAATTAATAGTTTGTGTGGAAAATGAACTGGTTTGGAGTTTTCTTAAAAGTGTCAAGTCATACTTTACTAGCCAAGGAATTGGGTTACCAGATAAATTATATCTTGAACGACAAGAAATCAGCTTTACATTGAGATTCATCATCTGAAAGTTTTCTTAATCTTTAGGTGAAACTTTGATTTTCCGATTAATTTTCAGTCAACAAAGTAATGTTGATAATATCACACGTGTAAGTAACGCTATCAAATTAACCCTCTTTAAAACTGTCAACCTGAATTGACAACAGTATCGCTTTTAACACATCAAATTAGAACCATTCATTCTCATTACATGACTTTTCTTAAGAGATGTCAACCTTAGCAGTCACAGGAGAATGCAATGTTTGTGGGCATTAATAACATGTTACATGCTTTATCAAAGCAAGTTGCTTCTTTTACAAGCAAAATTCAAAACCTACAATGTAATATGTGTTTTGAAAAGTATCTATAGCAAATAGAAACTATTTCAATGATTATCAAAATAATTACAAGCTATCAGTGATAAAATCATGTAAAGGCATGCCTTTAAAAAAAAGAGAATTCCAAAGTCGGCTTAGTTAAAGGGAAATGTTAACAGGTGTTGATGTGTGATGCGAAGCAAGGAGAGAGAAAGAAGGCGGCCATGTTTGTAGCATCACAATGCGCTGCGGTGCATAGCACAAAGATGGTTTGGTGAAACGTTGTTCTGACGTCGCTGTGACGTCTTTTACCGTCAAAGCGACGTCGTGAAATATGTACTGCCGTTTTAACTTTTATTCCTTTATTTTTGATATCAACAGTTAACCTTTGACATCAAAAATTAAATTAATGGTATCAGAAATTCAAATTTTGATGTCAACAAAATAAGTAAGATACCCGGATGGTCTGATAGTAGAACGTCATTTTCGGTCTCATGTGATATTAGTTCTTCCATAATTTACCCCTATTTAGAGGACATCTGTGTGTAATGACCAAATTTTAGAATGCAGAGGTTTTTCTGTATAAATAAAAATTTCTGATATATCCTTATTGGTAAACAATTTCCCATGTGTCCTGTCCAGTTCATGATATCAATAATTGAAATATTTACACCACTTTTTTACTTGCAGCCATTCAATACCCGGAGGAGTGTATTCCTTTGTATGTGCTAGTTTGTTCAGTTTAGTCAGTCATTCAGTTTTTGATATCATAGAATAATTTACTGATCTCAAACATATTTTTTATATCATAAATTTAATTTTGATAGTAGTATTTGAACTATTTGTATCATTAATTTAATCGCTGATATCATCAAACGAATTTGAGACATAAAAATACAGCAGTTTTACTGATATTAATGAAAGAATATTTTATATTAATTTTATGATATTAGAGATTTTATTTGTGATAACGCTTATCTAATTTGTGACATCAAAGTTAAATTAATAACATCATTAAGAGCCCATAAATGTGAAAATGGAATTCAGCAGAAAACGGCCTTTCAAAATTAACAGAAAAGAACTTTTTGTAAAACCGAATTAAAGAAAATTGTGAAGGGCAAAATATAGGTATCTATTTAATATATACAATTTCATTTGCTTAATGACCATCTTTATTTCTCTCAACATATTAACTGTCAATAGATAATTACTAATTGATAATTAAACTGCATATAGATTTTACAGTTTCAAAATTTATAAACGGGAGGGGCGGTGGGTAGGGTTGTGTGTGTGTGTGTCGGGGGGGGGGGGGGTGAGGGGTGTTAGGCTATGATTTCAGGGCAGGGCGGGGTTGGTGTATTAAAATAACATCATCAGAGAAGTAATATTAGATGCTCTTGCGACGCCTCCATTGTGCACAAGGCAAGGACACACAACATACCACACAGAACTAGTCAAAATCCCAGGCACCAACTCTCAATAAAAAACGATAAAAGATAAAATACCGGAATGAAAAATAGAAAGATAAAACAAACGAAAAGTGCTACAAGGAAAATTACATTAGATAAAATTATCACAATTCTCCGCAGAATGAAATATTACAGCCCATCGGGCCTTTTATTGTTTGCTTGTTTTCTATTTTTGTGTGATCTGGTAAAAATATGTATTTTCCAAAACAACATGAATTTTTGCGAGCAATAATTTGCTTTTCCTGTGCAAAGATTATAAAGATAAAACCTTCTTGTTCCAAAAAGGCTTGGGCAAAATTTCCGACAAAAAGCTAATCTGTCTTTATTATTACCCTCTGTCCCTGCCTCTCAATCAATGGCCAAACCGAAGTTGAGTCGACGTTGAAACCTTTTTCTCTTTTTTTCACACGACCGAACAAATTGCTAGGCCGCATCGATGTCAAGATCACTCATTATCACTCACCATTGTTCAACTGCGAGGCGACGAATGCACTGATGTATATAAAAAATATCCAGACCAGCTCTAAGTTTGATCCATGCATCTTTGCAATTACCTTTGATTCATTTGATGTTATGACTGAAAAAAAAGAAAAAAAAAAATAGCGCATAAACTTAAACCAGAAGACAAAGTATTTTTAAATACTTGTTTAAACATTTACAAATATGCCAAAAGTTTAGCATTGTTATAAAATGGTGTATTTTTTTTTTAAAAATAAAGCATATCGTGATGCAATTAACAACTGCTGTAGGCATCATTAATTAAATAACTGAAAAACAAATTGCCTTTAAGTAACACACTCTATAATTCAGTGTTCCACTTTGATTCGCTTTACTTCCAAATAGTTATACTTCGGCCGACCAGCGCGGGATACATCCCCTGCAAAGTCGCCGAGTGTCTATAAATTAATCATATTGTAATAAAATTCTCTCCCTCAAGTGTTAAGCTTTACAGTTTTTTTCCCCGTTAGACTCGGTCTAATTTTGGGTAAAATTTATTTTGATAACTAATTACGGCACCAAAGCAACGTTGGGGGCTGAGAACGTTCTCAGGAGAGAATGCATATTTCAATTGACAAACTCAATAGCCATAAGCATAATGCTAGGTAAACATTATCATTTGCTAAGTGGGAAATATTTTTGCACCATAAGTATCTCAATCCTTGCACGAAGAAGGGGTTTTGTTAAAACAATGCTGGTACTATTCTGTAATAGGTGTTTGTTTTCGCTCTTTTGGGTTACACACAAGAATTGTACAGTCACAAGAAACATCGGATTCAGGTAAAGGTTGTACAGCATTGCATGCTAGCCAAAAACAATAAGAAGAAAACAAAAATACACTTTATGCGCTCTTACCAAAACAAAATGAAAGAAATACATGTATCATGTACACGTTATTTTTAGTAAGTTTTAACATATTCTTGTTCCAAACCAATTAGATTTGGGAACAAGCTCACACACGCCCTCAGGCACACCATTACTCCGAAAATCCTTTTCTTCATGAAACCTATTCAATTTTAAGCTATTTGCAGTCACTGTTGACTTGATCATCACCATGCACACAAAAATATCGATGAAATCAAGAAAACCTCGTAATGCGGCCAGCAATAAAAGATAGGACTACACAGTACTGGAGACACAACATTTCTTTGTTTCAATTTAAACGGCAAACAGCACACTTTGTTCACGTTTCTGATCACTACAGAAATTAACTTAATCACGACTATTATATTAACTTTTAAAAATGCTAATACTGGCAAAGAGCATCTAGTAGCTACAGGCTCGTATTTTATTTTGAGTTTTTAATTTTAATGCAGGCAAAATAGCTATTTGATATCATAGCTGAACAATTTTTTCAAATAAGCTCTTTTTACTCTTAACCACAAATCATAACCCTATGCGAAAAAGTATGGGCAGCCCCGTAGATAGCACCACGTGGTCGCCATTTTATACAGCAGTCACAGACACTGCTCCATCATTTATCAGCCTTGTAATCTTCCCTTAACTGTAACTCGAGTAAAGCCCGGGATTTTTATTAAACGACAGCATTGAAATTGGAAATATTGGTGTATATGAAACACGAAGAAAACACAAATCAGCCATTGTGCTGTTCTCGGTTGTGTCTCAGACAAAAACACAAGGCTTTTCTGTGGTTTCCTCTTTCAAAGAATATCATACAAATGTTGCGAACAATAAGAAAATAAAGCGGCCCTGGATCCAAGATCCTGAAGGAGGTCACACCAAAGAGAAACAATTTAAATTTGTTCTTTGCTAAATAGATGTAATGTGATATCTATTTTGACGAAGCCTCGGGGAAAATTACGAAGGAATGCCCATATTTGTTAGCGGGTGGTAATAATTTTCACGTCATTTCACTTGATTTATTGAAAGCAATTATCCAGAAGAAATCGCATTTATCTCACTGAAGTTAGAGCACGATATTTATTTTATTACTTTAAAAATCATGGACATTTTTTTAAAGCTGTCATTGTATGCTTTTATTTCACAGGTGAAAGTGTTATTTCCGTCATTTTTGTTGCATGCAGGTGTTGATCTGAAGTTAAATTCATGATCAGGTGTATTTATAAAGCTCTTAAATTTATAACACTGATGCTTCATATATCAAGAGCCTTATTATACATTTATTACTATGAACAGTGTTTGATTTGATTGGTCAAGCGCAGAATGATGGAAAAATGCGAGGCAATTGTTACGTAGTAGTCTCCGAAGGGCCTCTCACGAACAGGTCGTTCATATATGTAGACGCAATATGAAAACATTGTAACTTAACTAAAAAAATTTGCGATTTCGTAACGTTCATCAAAAGGCCCTCTATCCAACGTTGCAGAAGTCTACGAATAAACGCTAGGTGCGGAAGGGGTTGGGGTGAGCTTAGGATTTTAAAGGGAATGTGCACTTTTTGCCTCCAAGTCAACAATTTACTGTCATTTAGTTTCAACAAAATATCGGGCAGGGAGATATTTTTGTACCCATCCAACCCTGTGCCATTGCCTAAGCCTGATATTTGAAAGTCACAAAACAAAACAACTAAGAGAAAGCTAAGGTGCTTTTTCTTTCTGTTTCTTTCTTACTGTTTTCTAAAACATTGTTACAAGCTAATGTTTAAAGAAAGTTTTATTTAATGCATGAAATACTTTATGTATTTAATGTTCATATTAGAATTTCCTGCATTTGTAGGCAAAATTAGTTAATTTATTTATATGGTCTTTGACGGTTCAGGCGACATGCTCATCACATCGGAACACAATGCATTTTTATTTATTTATGATAAATTAAGTATGCACAATAGTATAGATATCTCCTGTAACTGCACTGAAAACTCGCTGACCAGCAGTTGCTGATAGCGCGATAGCTAAAAGCTTTATATCAAAATACTAATAGTATAACACAAAGATTTAAACAATGAGTTTCAATCGATTAGAAATGCAGCAAAACACTATGAAATGTTATTTCAAGGACTGAGCTGTCGTGAATGTCCTGAATGTCGGATAATGACAGAGGTTTAAGTTCGAAGAACACCGTAAAATCTATCCATAATTTGCAAAACCTATGCGCGTTAACTTTGCGTATTTTCGTGGCAGAACATAAAGCGCTATAGACCAGTTTAACAATTAAACAGTCTGAACACAGTGAAAACTCGGGAATATGATCGCCTGTAATCTGAACTAAAGTGGGCCTTTTCTGTCCTGGTCCTATTTAGGGGGTTCTCTGCAATAGAAGGCATCTGGAACGGAATTATGGAAAAGTTGGTCAATTGTGCCATTTACGGGGTGGCCCCATCTCGGGTTTCCTAGTATACAGATTAAACTTTTTTAAAAGAAATGCATGTTGTAAAGCGCAATGCCTACTTTCGCAATAATACAAATGGTGTAAGAGATCAATATTCAAACTGCTTATTCCAAGGATCACTTACGCTAAGTTGAAATAAAAATTACATTGTAAGGGTATCAGGATACCTATCTATTTTCTAAATGCATTTGTATTGATGCTTAAGTATTGATGTCTACTGCTGCAGCAAGTTCCGGGGCAACTGGCTCTATACGGATTATCCCACCAACTCTTCCCACCAACCCACGCGATAAAATGGTGAGGCTCAGGATGTTGTTTCTTACCAGGCACAAATTTTTGCTATTTTTTGTATAATTTTTTATTACCAATCATATAACCAACTGTATATAAATGCACGTTGGTTTTGACAAATGTAAATAATTATTTATGAAATCTCGGCTGCTGCGTTACCTACCCTGTTGTCACCTGTCTTTTTGGCATTAGCATAAACTGTGGGATTGAAAGTGTTAGTGAAAGGATGATCTTCCCATCGACTTGTTATCGTAGCTTCAAATGCAACAAAAAAACTCCACAAATTAATACGCTGCTCAGGTTTTAGTTAATATCTAGACTATTAAAGTCAGGGTTAGATTAAGCCACCTAACCGGAAAATCGCTTAAATGCATAAATACGGACAATGGATATAATGTCTGATATGTTTGCCAGGCGTATACTTCGAGTCATTATAAAATCTTGTTTTAAAAGGAAAATTTATTATTCTCTGTTCTTGTAAACACACATTTAAAATCACAAATTATGACATTAAACTAATATTGAAACTAATGTCCGTGGCTTATACTGGAAAACAATTAACGGAATCATTTGGTTTATGTGTATCGCGCTGGGTCGGAATTGGAAGGTCGGAATATTAGTTCAATAATGACAAATGACAATTAAATATGCTATTACCAGATAAATATTCAAAGGGAAAAATACCAAAACCATGGAATTCGACCTCAAATAGTCTCAACTGGAGTTATCCACAAAGTTTGTGCATAATGCGTTGATGCATATGCTTAATGTTTTTATGCGAATGGATATGTAGTACTTAAGTAAAGCGTAAGATCTGCACTACTTCAAAATTTATAAATATTTCCTGTATGGGTTGTTTTAAGAGAAAATATATTAAGCAATTGCTATTATGCAAATGCATTCAGAATTGCAATCTGAAATTAATTATCTGCAATCTGAAATTAATTATCTGTCTGAATAAGCAAACAAACGTCAACCAATGAATCTAGGCATACATATATTATTTTTTACAGCCTGGGCTTGTCTTATATAAAGGTGCAAACATATTCTCCTATATTGCTAAAACTGATGGCTCTGGCCTCTTAAGTATAAAAATTAGTTTTTATCCTATGCAAAATAAATTTGTCAAATTTGCTTATTCATCGTGTAAATAGTTTGATTCAAAACGTGCAAGCACCAAACAAAATATATCATATTATAGAAGACTAAAGTAGCTGGTTATATCCTTAAAATCTCAAAAATGAAGTGGTCCGATCGAGTCTAAAATTACGATTGTCACTGGACCTGAAGCAGAGATTAAAATCAGTAATTTTCGTATCAATTAATACGCGTTCACCATTTGTGTTTTCTGAACTTAGAAAATTTATTACATTTTATGAATAAAATTACTTTCTTTGATATTGGCAATATTTAATTGCACTTTATTCTATGAAATACAAGTTTCAGTCATTTCAGGGTCAAAATAAAAACTCTGGATGTAGATGCTTTTGGGCCCAGAGAGTAGCGACTGGATACTTTGAGCTAAATAATACAAACTAGCACAAATCTATCGCATTGCACGGTTCATATTTATTCAACCTAATAGCTTTTAGTTTAGCAAAGCAGATCGGCCACAAAATTCTGAAGAATAATTCTAATTCTGCAGAAATTTCCGTTCTCTCTCAGCCTTCATCGCTGTCGACACTCGTATTACGTACTCCATATTTTGTCATGTGCTGTTGTACAATCATGCCCATGCGTACTGGTCGCTCTACTTTATACCCTTTTTACCGTATACTGATGTTATGGGCGATTTGTTTTCTTATAAAAAGTGAAAAACCAGTGCGTTTGCAAGTTTTAAAGCTGGTATCCGTTTAGCTCCAGCGTTGATTAGGAAAAGAATGCTGTAGGCTGGTGCCGATGCCAAACCACTTAGTGTATCTGAGAAGCAAACTGTAAGCCATTACAGCAAACATGTTTCCAATACAGGCTCATTTGCTGGGTTCCTAGGCAGGCATTCAAATAGGTTTCACACTTTTTGTCCATAATTTTTTGTTAACCTTTGTACGATAAGTAATGAAACTATATATTGGTTTCAGTGATTTTGTTGATGAACAAGGATATCTGTCATATCTCATCCTGCTTGGTTATTAGGTTTTTCCTTGAAGGCAGGGATCTCGTGGTTGAATGCAAATCGTTTAAATAAACAGCGTCTTTCACATCAGATATTTGTCGTTTAAAACAATCGCACTGCCATTCAGTGAAGTATAGCATTAAAACCCACAGTGCTTCAATGCAGAGGTGCTTATTATTAAAGCACCATAACTTCTATCGTTCTTGACCGAAATATAGATATATTAAGTCTTATCTGTCAAGCTTTTGATATCATAATACAATGTAATTTATATACAGTTCTTTTTATGAATAAAAAGCATCTTGTTATTGAAACTATGATTGGCAATAAGACCAATTTTGGCATATCTATGTTGAGTTAGGAATTTATAATGCAGCGTTTTAAAATAAGAATTCACTCAAAATTTCCCCCGTTAATACATACCATGGGTGGTTATTATCCAGAGCCACAGGTGAGATCTTCGTCCAAGAAATACCTATCGCTCACTTCTAAGCGTGTAAATGTCAGTCCTTATTAATGGTGTTATCTTGTATGATATATCCGTTGGTGTATTGTGGCGAATAGTAAGTGCCAGCAAATTGCGGGTTATTACATCTCCTTACATGTTACAAGAGAAAGAAATTTGCACCTTTTATTAGCATTGTAAAGCATGTAATTCTCGCCTGGCGTGTCGTGTTTCTTAAATATATACAATAAATAAAAGAATGTTATCAATAATAAAGGATACCTCACTGTATATCGCCTTGTTCTGGAATTAATCAGCACAAAATAATAAATAGGTCACGAATTACCAGGAATAAGTCAGTTTTGCAGCATGTAAAGATTGATCTTAGTGAACGAAATCACCTCAAAGTGTTCGCGCCCACTACCATCAAGATATGAAATTTATATACAAATTATCTTCACTTCATTTTTGCTGACTCATGTTTTAATCCTGTGTTATTCACTACGCAGTTGACTGAATATATACTGTCCTAATCTTTGGTTTTTTCTTATGGTTTTTTGGGAATGGTGATATGGTCAGTTGGGAGACATAATTATCTTGTTATGCCTTGAGCAAGACAAGCCACCATAACCTCGGAACCTTTTTCTGTGAGATAAGAGAGCAAGTTAGCCCTTTGGGAGATGTATCATGTAACCAACACAGACATGATATCTTCCAGTCCATGCCTTTGCAGTATTTCTACTTTTTTACAGCAACAAAAGATTGCAAAGTGTATAATTTCCCAATAATTGCTTATTGGTGTTTGGCTAATATACAGCACCCTTGGCACCTGACTTGTAAAGTAACGTTTCTACTCAAATGATGCGGGTATTGGTTGCCAAATTCCAGTCTAATATATCATTGTGATAAGGTTTGTTAGCATTGGATTGCTTGAGCAAGCATCTTTTCATGAACTCCATCCGCAGAAAGGCTGTATGTCTCGCATGCTATCATTGCACACTGTATGGTAACATAATTGCTGCTAAGTGCTGCACTTTATGTTATCTCTGCACGAGTCCATCTGCAGGGAGATGGGGGAGGGCTGAGGAATTAGGGGGTTGTACTCTGTATCACTGTTCATTTCGCTAAGGCGTAAACCACACTTAAAGCGGTGAAATTTCACTTGGCTGTACGCTATAGACGACCGGGACAGTCTCTCAGCTATATTTGCAAACTATGTTGTAACATGTAAGGCTACAGAACATGCTGTTCACACTCGCTTCAATAAGCCGTGCACATTTTCAAATTGTGCGTTCACGATTTATAGTTTTCTTTCCGGGGCTATTCTTGAAGGGATGGGGTTGGGGGTAGTTCGTTTGTAGAGGGTCCCTGTTTCCTTATTGATAGTAGGGGCTGTGGTGTCTCCTAAAAATAGCGGATTTTTACGTCATTTTAATATTTTTGGGGCGGGGGTTGCAAATTTAGAACTTACACATTGGATTTAGCAATACTGACGTAAATAATACACTATTATTTTCATTCTGATTCAAAGATAAGTGGCTATGGAAATTCCTGTGATACGATAATTAGGCACAAATTTACCTGTTAAAAATACATAAAAGCAGTTGCACAATGCTATGAAATTTATTTGATGCAGATAACTAATACCATGAATCATTTAAAATCCAATTAATTTACTAGTTTGACGACACGAATAACAAATAATTGTTTTGCTTTACTGTAATGTGTCATACGACTTTTTTATGGAGACAGCAATCAGGAAAACCGTCAGAACTAAACCACAAAATTGTAAAGGGAGCCGCTAACGGGCCCTTGTGAGACCCGAGAACACCGAGCAGACTAATTACTTCAATGGCATGCGGTTAACAAAAGTTCAGTGATTTAAGTAATTGGTAAGTAGCACTGTGACTGACACAAGTTCCTATTACACTAAAAACTCAAATGTCAAAAGCTGTAATTCATAGTAATGACCTGCAGAAAACTAAAGGCAAATGGCCATAACTTTCCATTTCAAACATGTCTCTGGCCCGAGTGAAATTCAGAACGAAACATGGCAATGGCCCGAGTGAAATTCAGAACGAAACATGGCAATATATAATGACAGTGTTCCCCCGAATAACAGCATTGCAATCTGTTTTCACAATCCCGTTTCGATTGTTACAGCGCGTTTTGTAAGTGTTCAATCTATGCTATGACTTTTTATAATGCCACACTGCTTGTGCAAAATATTGAGCCACTCTTTTACTTTTAGGGCTCATAATAAGACCACTTCAGAATAGAGAATTCTGAGATTTTTTTAAACTTTTACTTTATTTACTTTGTAACTGACTTTCAAATAAAGGGATCCTCGAGTGAGTATCCGTTTTGAAGCTCTCTGGGGGAGATGTAGGAGCAACCTACAGAGGGGAACACGTCACAACTAGGACCACTACCTTTCAATGATCTTATTCTAGATGTCTTCCATTAATCCCAGAATTCCAGACTTAGCACCACACCGGAAATGGAACTACTTTTGTTTGGTGTCATTGACGGTCCAATTTCCGATGTTCCACTGTATTTGGTGCTTAGATATAGCTATATTTACTTGGTAACTAATACTGAGCCCAAAATCAGACCAACTCTACACAATGTGCACATTTGCAGCCTCCAGGAGCCAATTTTGTTCCTTTTTGTTTTCCTTGTTCAACAGAAAGAAAGACACATACTTTTTACCATACCGGATTTTTCCAAACCAGCTTCATTTTAGGAATTTTTATTTTGCCCATTGGGGAAGGTGTGGACAACTGAGTTACAGGTGTAGTCTGGTGCAAGCAAACACCCCTTGTATATCGCCCCCCCCCCTCCGTTGCAGAAATATGTCCTCCAAATATACCTTATTTATAAGAAGCATGAATTATAGAGATTCACATCCTTTTTTAGAAGTGTTACTTAAAATTTAATACAACAAATTTTAAAATATTGTTGCTCATTTCACATATTAGCAATCATATCAAGCAGTCAAGTCTTAGAAAAGAATTGCAAAGTGTTTTAGTTTTATTTTTGACTTGATATCTGATCTTAGATGTGGTGGAAAGGGGCGGTGAGGGGCCAGAAAAACTACTCCCATGGTTTCTCATTTGCGCCTGAGCAGCCAAAGAAGGAAAAATGTGTTATCTGAATGTGTTTGTCATGATTACGGCATGGTCCTCCGCTCGTGAAACATAAGTGCAAAATGGTCTTAAATGAGTTTAAAAGCTAAGTTCGTAATGGCCTTCACAGACTGATTAACAACATTCTCAAACAAATTGCTATGAAATTCAAAGTGAAATTCGATAACAATATGCAAGCAATGAATGTTTAACACTGGATCAACTTCTTTACAAGGAAAAATTTTTTTTCATAAATTAACATATTTTTACAATTAAATATGCAAATGCTTACCTGACTAATATTTATCCTTACTGACTATTAAATACACGTGTTTTACTGTCCTTAAACAGTTTCTCTCCTTCTTTTCCAGTTTAACATCTCCCGCTTCAATAAATATAGAGATGTTTGCAGTTCAAAGCCTAAAGAAAATACTGAACAATTAAACAACTGCATAGATGAAACAAAGTGTTGCTTGTATGTTCCTGATATGTTGAAATTAAATTTTAATTAATTTGTGTGAAGGCATTTAAGCCACGAATTTCAAGTGTCTAAAAAGACTTTCATGCCTCGTGTTATTTCGCCCTTCATTTGTGATGGCAGTTTCCGATGTCACTGTCACTTGCATTTAAATATGTCGCCCGTTGTCTCGATATTTCTCTTTAGTTCTGTTAAAAGTGTTCACATATCTTTAGCTATCTTGGAGACAGTTAGACAAGAGCGCTTTGCGTTTTTGGCCCATGTTTTCCACTTAATTGCAGTTTTTATTTTATACCATAAGCACTGCTTAACAATTAGCTTTTGACACTCTCATCGTATCATGTTATTGTACTGATCTTTTTCCCTGGCGGTGATCGCTTTAGTTTGTTTAATGTTGCATGCATTGTTGTCTCCAAACTGTTTGTGTTTTTCGCCCACCAGCCGAGATTTGTCTCTCTGGGTTTAATATCATCTAATTAGTGTGAAAACTCCAAAGCATTTTCAAGCTGAAACTTTTATTTATTAACTGGAAAATTGTTAGCCAATTTTTTAATTACTTTGGGTTAGTACAAATTATTTGTTTTTCCATATCCCATTCAAAACAAATAATTTCTTTCGACAGTTTTAAACTTTCGGCAGACAGACGACTTTGGTGAGACGTTGTTTTTAACCACGTGTAGATTATAGTAATTATGGTGTTTACTTCTTCTTGTTGTTCTGTTCTTCTTCTTTTCGTCTTCTCCTTCTTCTACTAGTACTACTACTAGTGCTGTTACTACTACTGCTACTATTACCACTACTACTGCTATCATTACTACTGCTACTACTACTATTACTACTATTACCGCTACCACCACTACCACTACTACTGCAGCTACTACTGCTACTGCAATAACTTTTTTTCTTTTTCTGCTTCTTCTATGTTTTCGTCTTTTTCTTACTCTTCTTCTTCTTCTTCTTGTTTTGCATTTTATATTTCATATACACTAAAACTGGCACACAGCTTAGACAGTACTTAGCCAATTCGTCTACAATACAGCTGGCATACAACTGGTGTATGCTGCACTGTGCAGGCAACTTATGAACACTACAACTAGCACACATCTAGTGTATGCTGCAGCATGCAGGTATTTCACATGCAGTACAGCTAGCATACAATGCAGCTATAATAAAACGCATATACGCTGCAGCTGGTATACAGCTGACATATGTTACAGCTGACATATTATCTGCTACTACTCAGCTGCATTTTGGTGAACACGAAACCCTGTTTGTTATTATAATAATGCTTCATAATCATAACAGCGCTTCATCTTGGTTCAGTTACACATGAAATGCTGTACCTTTGTGTATATATTTATTTAGTGTAGTTACATGCACAATTGCTTTTTGGGTGGTTTCGTAGTTATTTAAATAACCAAATCTTCACTAAATAACCCGTTCCTCTAACGACGTGCATGTGATTAATTTGATTCTATGACAAGGGTTTGATGTATCTGCACAAATTAAAAAGTGAAGTGATGTGATAAACGAACTTGGTGTGGATCAACTTCTCACTTTGCATAAAGTAATGAAAGAACGCTAGGACGCACAAGACACAATATGATAGATAATAAGCTTTGTTATATCTGATATGAGATACGGTAAAATATTGAATTTAACATGCCTATACTTGATACATGCATTCTATTATCGTTGAGTTTTTTTAGACCGAGCGACTTTATTCAAGGTGGCCTACTGCTGTGACTCCTGTCTCTTTGTTTGCCCCATGGTAGTTACAAGATATCTTGTTAGAGAATATTGACTCGATCGAGTGTAACCTTTGCTAAATAGGTCCGCCATATTAATGTGCATAACACTGGCATTGTTTTTTTTTTTTGCAAAATCTTTCAAATTTGTACGTTGTAGTGAGTATCTTTAAAGATTAATATCACATTTCAGTAATATTACCAGTGGAATTCTGTAGTTCCCAAAGTGGTTGTTGATACGGGTTTCGTATGTACAGCAGACGCATAGTTTCTAAGATATCTTAAAACTTCGTTCAATTTGCTACCCTATAATCTTTCTACATCGATCGGTGAAATATTTATAAACTCTCCTCTAACTCTCCTCATTACCCTGTCAATGGCAAACTTTGTAATAGCCATCAACGGCCACTTGACGGTATTATAAGACTTTTTCAAGAAAACTCTGTGTTTTTTGCAATATTAAGATAAAAGAAGAAACCATTGAATCTTAGTCTGGTGCAAACGCCTGATGCAAACGCATTTTTGCCAGGAATTCTCTTATAATTATCTTTACAAGTTTTATTTTTCCTGAATTCTTTTCTCCCAAATTATTTGCATGAAATGTGGCACCAGAATCTTTCCTGCTTGATTATTTCCTTTTTTTGTTTTGTTTTAGCTTTCTTATAGATTGATTATTTTTTTTAACCATGTAATTAAATCATCCGGAACGAGTCGTGCCTTATCGGCATACATGTGCCAAAAATAGGAGAAAACTACTTCGCGAATGCTTAGACAATTTGTTTAATTGGTCTTGAAATATAAAAAATGGCTTTTTTGTTTTAGTCCAAGACTCGGGGATGGAACGAGAATCGCATCTAATTAGTTCAAATAGAGACTGTCTAGGTTTTTGGCGAAATAATTGCTTAGTCATACATTTGTGCCTCAGAAACTTGCTTAATTTTCTTCACATCAAAACTTCTTCAGCCATGGTATTATAATATCGACGTTAATTTATTATTAGTTTCCATAAGCATCATCACATTTATACACAATATTCTATGTCCAGTGATACTTGCAATAGTATACACAACCCATGATATTTATAGCTTCTGCCCCTGCCCTCAGAAATATAAAAACGATCAATGAGATAAAATTAAATTAGTCATTTGCTATGGAGATTACCAGTTTACCAGCAGGATCACACAATATCTAATAGTATCCCGTGCAGGTCAGTACTCTGCTGTATCTACTTAAATATATGCCGACCACGGATAGGCATACAATAACAGACTTGCTAAAGCCTGCTGTAATCTAAAAATAGGAAAATAACCTTAAAAACACCATTTAGTCAATATTTTTCTAAAGATGCTGTATCAAATTAAATGAAGTTTTTATTTAACTTTTGGTCGGCTTTAGACATACTGATAGTTCTTCAGATGAAAAGAATTAAACGCTTCATTGACACTTGGCACAGTTCTCAAACAGCCGATCGAATAAACTGATTCGCCTGTCAAATATGGCTTTATACAAATTATATATATATATATATATATATATATATATATATATATATATATATATATATATATATATACAGAGAGAGAGAGAGAGAGAGAGAGAGAGAGAGGGAGGGAGGGAGAGAGAGAGAGAGAGAGAGAGAGAGAGAGAGAGAGAGAGAGGGAGGGGGGGTGGGGGGGGGGGAGGACAGGGAGAGAGTATTTTATGTGCATATCAAAGCAGAATTAAGTCTAGTTTATCCTAAAAAATGCGAATGCCATACACTATTGCATATGATTTAATAAGAGTTGCAATAAAGGGATGAATAAATAACTTATCATAAAGTAATGGAAAAGTGATTGAAACTGTTTAAGGAAGATAAATCAACTCGCAGGCTACGCTTTACGATAAGTGGCCAGTGGACACTTATAGATGTTAATAAATGCTTGCCATGTCGCTTATAGGGGCCGTATTAATGTCTTCTTATCGTGTCACCCTCGCGTGTCCTTCACCGGTGTAAGCAGCTCGTTGGGGTATCTTGTATAGCATTCCAACGTTGCTAACATTGTACTTAAATATTGAAAAATTCCTCGTTTTTAAATTAGATTACCAGTTTATGTTCATCTCGTAGGTTATTTTCTCTGTGATCAACAGTATATTTCGTCAGACTGTATAATTAACTGAAATGGACTCCTGTCCCTTGATTGTCGGGTTTTAACAGGTTAAATGTTGTGTGCATAAAATAATCATACGTCCCGTTGTGGGATTTCGTGCCGAAAAAACTACACGTCTGTCATTGGTGCGGGGCAGTAAACGATTCCCAAAGTAAGTGCAGTGTATAGATATTTGAACGCAACAGAAATTAAAGCGCTTGAATGTTATAACAGCTACAATTGATTTCTTTCCACAAACTCCTCTAATTATTGGTCATTCCATCGGTTTGTGCTCAAAACATGTGCAGTCCGAGCTCTACGTTTTTTTCGTCAAAGAGAGTTACTGACAGCCAGCAATTTAACTTACTGACACCGCATTGGAAATAACTTTCAGAAAAGGGGTGTGCAGTTGATGCACTGCTGGTAGAAAACCAGCAATTTGTCCCTGGCACAGGACAAAAACATGGGGCATCATGCGACGTCACTGCTTGTTAAAGTAGCGAAATATCTACACCAAACTGACACCTCACACCACAGGCACGTTTTTTGAAAAGAGAGTAGAAAATAATTTGATATGTCCATGTTTTTTTTTTGTCTATCGAACCGGAAGTTAACGATACAATGTGGCCAGCATTGCTGTTTACTTCGAGGCTTCTTACTTCTTTCTTGTGTCTTACTAAGAGGTTTCAAACTATCAAACTTAAAGAAATAATAGTTTTAACTTTAGAATACCAAGCAAATAATGCAACACTTATCCATCTATCGATCGATTCATAGACGTTTCTAAAATTAACGGTTTTCTTGTTTTTAATTTATATTATTATTTTTTCATCGTGGTAAAAGCACAGCGACTCTCCAACGTACTTTCACCAGCAGGGAATTGAGGGGCAGGCGATGTTATCTAATCGTCGTGTTCACAACTAAGTAATGTCATTTAAGTTATTTATTGAGCTTCTGTGAATCGTCGCATGTTTATTGGGATTTATATGGCAACGAAGGTTGCAATACTCACAGCGTCATACCCCGAGGTTTATAGTTCAAATTCTGCCAGTTTGGAGGCCCTTGAATGGGAGGGGGGAGGGGGGATAGGTAAAATTGTTTGTAATCGTCTGCTCCTAAGTTATGTGTAATACACGTTTTTGACAAGGAAAGAAGTTCTCTTTTTTGCATTTATTAAGTGAAAAATTGTTATCTAACAGCAGTTTCTTACCATTTAAAATGATTCTCCTTCAGTATCATCCAAAATGCAAGCAAAAAATGTAAGCACAGAATCTCGATGTACCATATAAAGGGGGAACCGTGGGATATGACCACATAGCAAATTAGACCACCTCACAGATAGCACCACTTTTCAGTAAGCTCGTTCTGGGTGCCTTCCATATAAAGAACACCCCCTTTCCCCCCTCACAAATAATAGGACCACTCCTAAAATCGGGACTACATTAGTTCACTCTCACTGGTGGTCCTATTCACTCAGCTTGGCTGTATATAAATGCTCAGGCTGGTGACTACCCTTGATGTCAGGCCTGTGTATATATGATATAATATACGGGGTAATGATTCGATGCTTGGTCTAATATTTACGGATTTCTGGCAGTACGTAAATTTATATTCAAAATGTTCTGTAATCGTGACCAAGAAACTTGACTCTAAAAAATCGTTTCTTTTGTTGATAAAATTTCTAATTGCCGCGCTTCAGACATATTTGTGACAAGGAAGCACATTTGATTTCGCTTTAAATGTGTTTAATTGTATGTTTTGAAACCGATAACAGAGACGTTGAAAACATGAGACATATTCTTATTTCTTCCGCTGAACTGATAACGCCTGGTTTTATTTATTTATTTGTTATTTTTTGGGGGGATAGGGTGTGAAAATTTTGATTTCTTAATTAGCAGGTATTAAGTTTAATCTTTAGTTTATAGAAAACACTGTGACGACAAATTATATACACACATTGATGTGTCTGCCTATTGATGTTCTCGGTTATTAATAAATCTATGCATGTTTTCTTTAATGTGCTGGTATATTTTTTCAAACCATAACTGTGACGACATTTCATTCAGAAGGCAGGTTTTAATTTTCCTAGCAAATCTTGTTGTTTTTTTTACTGGCCAGTCTTTTATGTTTCCCACAAGGGATTGTGATCAGCTGGACATCACCCAAACAATCAAAGAGATCCCTCGTTATGGACCATGATTAACTGTGTCAGACTGAGTTTTAACAAATATGGATATTCTTTCGTTTTAATAAAAAAACTGCAAGTTTTTCGATCGACGCCTCAAAACAGGCACTAGTTTTCTTTTTTGTCTTAAAACAACTGCCTGAAAATTTAAATAACAATTTTTGACAATGCTCAAAAAGATCAACCGGGAGGAGTTATTATTAAAGTTTTAACTCTGCGAAAGAAATAAAAACATATTTCACACCGGTGTCAAAATTATTATCAAACAGAATTTTAGACTAGGGCACAACTTCCAACTGGAGACTAAACAAAGCAGACGAGAGTAAAGAAAGTTTGAATTGTTTGCTGCTGTTTTTAAATCAAAATCTATTGTCTTTGATCAATTAAAATGAATGTAATTTAATTTTAATTAATTTGTCAGAAACAGGGTGTCTGTCTGGCCACAAGAAACAGGAAACTTTTGATAGGATTTTTTTTATATTTCGGGAATTGTTCTTATTTGGCTATGGAATGACTAGCAAAGGGTAAGTGACTATCAAGTCAAATCAGTTGAACTCTTAACGGAATCTGCACCCAAGTTTGTCATTATAGACAAGCGAAATGACGGACACTCGGGGTGTTAATCACAGCCCATGCCATTACACACCAGTCATTCATCATTTCTATGTCTCTACAGATTCGATTATCTAAATTTGCTGCACCTGCTGATACTATCAAATAGAGCTAATAATATGTGGTCACTCTTCTCCTAGTTTATGGCGATATATCACACTATTTGATAGACAACAGTATCCAATGGCCCAATGGATTCAATAAAATGCTGTAACTCAGTGTCTGAAGATGGCAAAAACATCCCTTATCAGGTTGATAATGAGAGTTATATATTCAGAGCTTTTTCCAGTCTTGTTCAATGTTTCACCTTTAATATAAAGATAATCCAGGAATGAGTGATTGCAGGCAACATGCTATGTTGGATTCTACATGGTGACTGCTCAAGCAGTTATATTCTAGGGCAAAAAATGGCGTTTTTTCCGGGATGGTGGTAATCATTGAATAGATCAAAACAGAGGCTAATCAGTAAATGTTCAGAGTTTGGCGTGGGTGTTAAATAGGGTTTGGGTTGTTAACTTACGCCCTGGAGTTATGCTTCTGTCCAATACACAGCTACAGGCGGCAGATAAAACATGAAATTATCCCAAGAACAATTTGTAGCCATAAAAAGGAAGGGGAAATCAACCTCATCCTAACATAGACTTGGAACAGCCCTTTTGCGCAAAATTCAAAGTAGAATTAATCATAATTGACCTCCAAGGGTTTAAGTTCTGGATTGTTGTTACTAAAAAGGCAGACCATCTTAAAGCGGGGTGGAATTTGCGCTATTCTTGTTGAACAATGTTGTGTTGTGTTCGAATAATAACTTCAAGGAAAATAGAGTCTTCACTGGCCATACATCTTGGAGACAGGAGGTTGGTTGTGCGTTAAAACCCCTGTTTAGGCCATTCTCCTTCTAAATCAACCCTAGTTTTTCCAAAATAGGCGACGTCGAGTAAAATAAATAGCTCTTAAGAGAAAACAACTTCATAAAAATGAGAAGTTTATGGGGTTTAAATCTCTGCACATCCCTGAATGCCTCCCTGTCACCCCACAGACCCATCGAGACCCTGGTAGAGAAGGGATGTAGCATTTTCAATTCAGGTCAGTCCTCTGAATGAAAAAAGTTTAATTCTCTATTAACACATAAATACTTATTGTGAGCTGCAAATAGAAAGTTAAGCTATTGAATTATTCACTTTGTCTCCAAAATTCAGAGGCGTTTAAAAAAAACGAGTTCTCTTTACAACTTACCTCTTTTGAACTGAATATATCTGCACTCTGTTTATTTGATGGCATCCAGATACCCTTTAATATCAGTCCGTTGGTTTATCATTTACTTCAATTATATTGTATTTTTGTGACGCAGATGTGCACTTTTCCTTTATGTTTATC
The DNA here is from genome assembly GCA_949752745.1 of Protula sp. h YS-2021. NCBI lineage: Eukaryota > Metazoa > Annelida > Polychaeta > Sabellida > Serpulidae > Protula > Protula sp. h YS-2021. Next base: position 51,340,796 of record OX457029.1, on the reverse strand, counting down.
TGAAGTAGTCAGTGACAATATTAAAACACGTAGCATGCCGTTTTATATGTAGGTTATCCTAATAGCAATAATATTAAGCACACACATAAAAAGTGTATTAATCTTCAGGCTTATTTTTCATTAACTACGGTTGATTAGGAGCTGCAGCAAACTAGAACATTATTTAAAGTTGATAGTACCAAGCCAACTTTGCATTCAATTGTTGTAGCTGTGTGTCAATATCCTGTATGTATTTCTTGTTTTTCCAACCAAAATATCTTCCGCAAAGGCATTTAGGAGAGATAATTGCAAATTGCTATCGTGTTTTCTAAAATTGGTGTTGCTTGTTGCTGTTTAAAAGGCTCTTTGTAGAGTGTTTTGAACCATTTTTTTCTGTTGGAAGGGACGTGTGATTGGCAGCCTCGTTTTGGAGCTTTGTTCAGTCTGTGTTCCTGTTCAAGGTTCTTATACAATTAGATTCACTTGGAATATGTGTAGTTCTCATGTTAAAGGAATACGATTACCATGGATCCATGAAATTTTTATTGGATCGGTCAAGGTAGTAATAGGATGGGGCTAGGCTTGATACAAATAGCTGGAGTGGGGGCTAATAAAAATGCTAAAATATTCATTTTATGAAATTGCCGAAACGGAACGTTTTAAACTGAAGAGGGGCGAGGGCTCTGGTCTTTACTGGCTCCGTATCAAATAACTATAGAGCACATGGGTAGCCATTATTGGTACCCTGAATATATACAATCATACAATCATATTTATCATTGCAAATCGAGTTCAGAGATGTTTGCTTGGTCTCGAAATAATCCTGCCTCATTTTCCCCATGTATTTTTGCATTTGAGTGAGGCAATTAGCCCCGCACCCCTTCCTGCGTCAGCGACTAGTGGGTGGTAGGGGGGAGGGGGCAGACTGGAGATTAGTCCAGGATCCTCCAAAGGATTTAAGGTTACATATAGCACCTCTCGAACCCTTTAACGGACTAAACATTGCAGACAGTACCCTTGACCCCCAACGGATTAGGTTCGTAGACAGTATCTTGGATCCCCCAAGGACTTAAGGTTGCAGACAGTATCATAAATATATTCTTTTCTATGGAATTGCGTTTTCACATTTATTATTGAATTATTGATATCAAGAATTAATTTTTGATCTCAAAAATTGATTTTTTGATATAAAGAATTAATTTTTGATCTCAAAAAATCTCTATTTTGATATCAAGAATTCATTTTTGCTATCTGTGATTGTATTTTTGATATCTCTAAATGTATTGTTGATCTCAAAAAATAATTTTTGATATCAAGAAATATTTAGAGATATCAAGAAATATTTACTGATATCAAAAATGATTTAATGACATCTAAAATTGATTTTTTGAGATCAAAAATTCAATTCTTGATAGCAAAAATGAAATATTTGATAGCAAAATATCAATTTTGAGCTCAATAATTGATTTTCTATATACTGATATCAAGAATTTATTTCAGATATCATTATTTCAGACTGATACTTTTTTAATTTGTATTTTGAAATCTGCAAACGATTTTTTGAACTCGAAAACTGATTCTTTATATCAAAATATCAGTCTATTTTTTTACATAAAAAATTCAGAAACACGCATCTGTAAATAAATAATGGCTGTCCTTGTATATGGAATCTTTATTTTAATTTTTTACTGTACAAAAAAGAAGCAATTCTTGAGATCAAAAATTGTGTTGCTATTATTGAACTCAATAATTCAAATTTTCATCTCCAAAATTTAATTGACGACTTGTTATATTTTATGTGAATGTGTGTCTCCCGTAAGATTTTTTAGGTTTTTAAAATTGATTTTTTGATCTCAAAAATAAATTTTTGCCTTCTAAAATTCAATTATTGGTAGCAAAATATAAATTAATGAGATCTACATTGATTTATTGATATCTCTAAATATATTTTGATATCAAAAATAAGCATTAAATGTTAAAACGGTATTCCACACTTTTCATGGTTTTCCCGATAGATGTCTTCTCAAGCGCACTATTTTGTACACGTAGAACGCAAGGACATTGGCTACACTTTGAACTCTCATAAAATCTCGATAAAATGTAGAATACCGAATTCTCCGACTGAACGAACCGAGTAATGCGACTAAACGTCAACATTGTATTGGGTTATATTATATGAAAATATGCGTAGTTTAAATGTTGATCAAAAACAAATTTCAATATTCTTTCTTGTGTTGTCATTTTTTATGGTTAATGTTTACTTGGCCACTTTGTTTTGAAAGTCAGTATGCTGGACGGTCACAGCTCAGGGGTAATTAGACCTCTATGGGTTTTTGACCATGAGATTGCAGACGGCAATTGAATTACAACTGTAACATTAGGACAAGTTGCCACTTCGAAGCCCAAGGGGTTGACGTGGAACTGTGGAGTCATTCTCGCTTTAGACCACGAGGGAGGGAAATGTGGTAAGACTTAATAGGAAGACATTACCAAAGGTTGCGCTTGGATGTAGTTGCTTGGACAGAATTAAAACCAGTTCAAATGATAACTGAATCAACAGATGATTCATTTATACGTTCCAAGTGATGGTAGAAGTTCTTTACTAATGATGAACTAATTCTGCAGTTGCTCTACAAATTAAGTTAGGAAATTAAATCCAGCGGAAATTACCATGGCTTTGTGTCATTTGTTGACTAGTCTATGGAAATTTACACAGCTGTCAACAGCTGGTTAATAAAGTCAATGAAAATTTACAGCTATTACAGCTGATTAATGAAGTCAATGGAAATTTACGCTACTATTTACAGCTGATTCATAAAGTCAATGGAAATTTATGCAGCTGGTTGATGGAAATTCACATGGCTTTGTACAGCTTTATGTCAGTGAAAATTGTTGCAGCTCAACTGGCTGACGTCAGTGCCAGCTGATGCAGTATACAGCTGTTTCACGGTGAACACAACTTAATATGGCTTCCATTCACGTAGCCTTATGGAACTGAAATCCAGTTTGTCATTGGCCAAATTGTGAAGAGTTGGGTCAGTTAAAGGGGTGAATTGAGGCAGTCGGTGGAACTTGGAGGGAAGGGAGGGGGGAGCATTTAAGGCGATGCATTTTCAAATATGATAAGGATGACAACAGCAAGTCGATGAAAAGTGCTGCGGTCACCTACGTAATAGAAAGAGCGCAATGTGGGGCCTGGTGACGGCGGATTTTAAGTAAAACTGAGATATAGCCCGTTTTTGCACAGTCCTAAGACCGCCCCCCACTCGCACGACTTCTTGGCCCATGGGTTTACGAGCTGGTACTAGTACCTCCACTCGTGTCTATACAAGTACCCAATCGTCTTAAAAGGTCCATGTCAGCAGTAGTTAAATGTATTCATATACAGAACAACGATGTAGACAACACAACTTTATTTATTAAAACATTGCAATTTGACATCCACAATATTCTATTTTAAACATTATCACTACCAGCTCAGTCACACGTAAATGCAGTACTCAAGTTTTAGCTGAAAATACCCGACACATTACCAGATTGTTCTTATAGGTTTTTTTTTCTATTACTGGGATTTTAATAATAAACTTAGTGTAACTATTTACACAGTTTTTTCCTCTCAATGAAATTCACTAAAATCGCAGGGAAACTTATCGACAAAATGCAGTGCGTATTTGAAAACCGATGCAATATTCGCCGTCCAAATACTTGTAATTACAGTACGTATATTTTCGTATTCGACGTCTCCCGGTTTTTACGTGGCTGTCGTGGCTCGAGGCGTTAAACACTTGCTGTAATACAAACGACTTTTCAGTCAATATAAATATCTGTAATTTCGGTTTATGCAGTGTATGGACATGAACGAAAGAGCAGTGCCCTGTGATGATCATAAAGGTCAATTTGTTCAATATCACAACAGTGCCAGAACCCAGTTTCCTCCATTTCATTTAATATTCTGTAAAACACTCAAATAATTTTAAAATACAGCATTCATATGTGAATTAATCAGCAGTCCGCAGGTTCTGCAGTATGCATGTTCTGCAGAGAACACGTTCAGCAGTATTCACGTTCACGTTTTATAGAGCACACGTTCGGCACTGTACACGATTCGCAGTTGACATGTTCCATACTGTGCACGTTCATCAGTATGTACAGGACGTACAGCACAGTATTGACAGCACGTTCATCAGTATGTACATTCCGCACAGCAGACGTTCAGCAGTATGGATGTTCCGCAGTGAATACGCTTAGGAGATGCACGCTCCGCAGTGCACATGCACAACAGATGCACATTCCGCACATGCACGTTTCACAGTGCACAGGATCAGCAGATGCACGTTCCGCATTATACAAGATCAGCACATGCACTTTCTGCAGCGTGCACGTTTCTACGGTACACACGTCCAGCATGGTGTGATAAACATTACCTCCAGCAGTCTACACGAGACTTTGAGTGTCCACCAAAGATCCATCATTACAGCACGTGTGAATTCTTGAAACACCATACACAATATCCTGTCTTCCTACTTCCCTTCGAAATACCCGCTTATTTTTTATTTTTTTTTACATTTGAAATTCCAATATATATATACACGAGATGTATATAACCAGGAATTTTATAAAACCTGTTTGTGAAACTAAAAATCTACATTTGTCATAAAATGTCACAAGATTGTGTGATATTTTGTGATACTTTGTGGTGTGGCTCTACTGTTCTGCATGCGCACTGCTTTTCGTGTAAATTCCACTGCGTAGAAATGTGCCCAACTCAGAAAGGTGTCCACATTCTTGTGGAAACACATTTTCCTCGTACAGTGACGTCATGGCGACATCACAATGAGTATCACGTGACTTGCAAACCGAAAGTCGAACAGACTACAACCAAATCGTTGCAAATTTGTTAAAGCTAAAAACAAGGGGCGCTCTAAGTTAAAACAAAAAACACAAAAAATCCTGAAGCTGTTTTAGTGGTACTTCACCAACATTACTCTAGAGGAAAGCAACGATACATTTGTCTTAAACTGGACGGAGTTCCACTTACTTGATCACAGGCTACGTTCTATCACAACATATATACTGACTAGAAGTATATCTGAACCAAAAAAAGGGGAAAAACAACCCGTAGATACGACACTGCATGCGCGTAATCGATCACAGCTATGCATATATTTCATCATCAACTGAGTACGTAATCGATCACAACTACGCATACATTTCACCAACTGCATACGTAATCGATCACAACTATGCACATATTTCATCAACAACTATGCTAAACTATAGAAAAAGACGTGCACAGATAAGAATCTTCATGAGATTCAGGTGACTGATCACAAACTAATATTAAATTAAATAATCACTTGAGATCGTGGCATAAAAACTTAACAAGATGATGTTCACACTGTGGTTTTAAAACCAAAGTTTTACCAAAGCATTAGATCCTATTACTATACAAAGCGTTAAAAATAACGACAAAATACACCATGACAAACACATGGATATTTGCAATAGCAATATTCTACTTCCTCTATCATATATATTTCCGAAGGAGATTCATCACAAAATATAAGATTACCGCGAGATAAACTTAATTAAACATAAGGACAAAGCGAGGCTGATTTTCTGCTGTCCGATGTTTTATTTATTCATTCGTTCCCATGAACAATCTTCTATTCCCTTGGCACGTTCACTCTGTAGGCGTCTAATATGGAAAGTTAGCGAGGTAAGTGATAATGAAATTGCACATTTAAAATAAAATTCGTTTAACATAGGCGGCGACCACCAGCGCTAAATGCTACATTATCAGGGTGGGGTTTTGCGCGGGGGTTGGGGGAGGTTGCGTCTTCAGGCATCATCCATTGTTTTCCTGGCACCTCTGTAATCATACGGCGTTGACCAGGCCCCTCTGCAGCTATCAGACGTTGACCTGGCCCCTCTGCAGCTATCAGATGTTGACCAGGCCCCTCTGCAGCTATTAGACGTTGACCTGGCCCTTCTGCATCTGCTTGACGTCGATCACTTCCGGTCTGCCCTGGTGAGCCAAGCTCTGTTTCCTCATCATCATAGAGCGGTCGCGCAGTTTGGACGCCTCACGCTTCGCTTTCATCTCCTCCCTCTCCTTCTCCTGTTCAAGGGCAAATGCATTGATTTATAAGACAATGACTTACTAGGTACTGGTAAAATGTAAGCTGTACTCAAAGCCTCTTCAAGTACTCCTGAATGACAAGGGAAGGGAAGCATGTTTCCATCGCTTTCAGTCAGCTGTTGAAAGAAAAATCCAAGGTTGTTGAAAGCATGGACGTTCAATGGAAATTAGGGCTGTTCTTGAGTTGGGGTGGATGGTAAAAATATTTGAAAGAAAAAAACTGTGGAGATCGCAACAAACTAGGTGAGAATCTATTGGGGTTGGCTTGCCGGGCAGCTCGCTGCAAGAAAAGTGATATCAAACGTGCGCTACACCGGGTTCGAACCCGAAATATCTAACGATGTCATTATATCATCACTCGAAGCGGGCTCTGCATCGCTTCGCATGTTCCCTTTTCCCCTCGTCGCTGCAAAAATAATCACCACAAGAAACCGATTGCTCAGAAATGATACTCAAAACGGTGGTATTTTGGGTGCAATAATATTGTTTATTTACAACATTTTACAGGCATAACTATAGTTACGACATCCAAAGACGTACTGAATTGTTCAACGGTTCGGCTAAAACACACATATTTTATGGACTTATACCCCTCCCCCTCCTCCCACACACACAAAAACAACACACAAACTTACAAAACAAATCCAAACTTTAAATAAACAAAGTAAAACGCAGACATCTATTTCTAGCTATTGACCGATAGATACATTACATATCTACAGGAATTCAACTTCAACTACAGCAAACTTGCTCAAATTTTATCGAACCGGTATTTTTTTTTCTTTTTAAAAACCTCTACGGAACAGGTTTCACTGAGTGCGGAGAAGTATGCAATTGTGACGTCACAATGAAATCACACGTGCCTTCCTGGTTCTGCCTATCCCTCAAGGCCATCAATTTCTTGTCCTTGATTCGCTGAATTCGGTGCCTTTCTTCTGCCTTCTCCTTCTCTTCCTCCTTGTAACATGAACACGACCCGTGACCTTTGCGCACACGACAAGGTCACACTCGCCTGACCTTCTATATTAGCACCACAAAGCCAGGGAGAAAAATTAGTGGAAACCGAAGCGTATGTAGAAAATGCCAAGTACTGGATCAGCATAGGTATAAGCTGAGTACATGATTTTATAGAAAAGCAAGTATCGCAGTACTGAATTCAGTATTGGAAAAATGTAAAACTGTTTTTGGTTATTTCTGATTTGGCTTTTCCCGCAATGCTGGCGTGATGTTTATAGTGATGTCTGAAGTATTGCGCACAGAAGACAAACATCACTTCACCAATGCGCCGCTGTCTTTGAAGGCAAGCATTTTCCAATATCCTCAGTTGCAGCCAAGACCGAAGCATCCATTAACAACAGAAAAATATATTCTATTATCGGTTTATTAGAAATAGAAATTAGGTATAGAAATCCAACGTCCGAAAGTTTTAGCAGGCGCAGTGTCAGCTTAAACACCCGTCGGTGGATTTCCACGAAAGCGAACAAATCTTCGAATTTGCAGGTGCACCGTAACACCAACTGCCAAATGGGTTAACACTACATCTTATTAGTAGAATAGTCGCACAACACATCGAAATTCTGAAATCCCCTTACTTAAATTTATTTATTTATTTGGTTATTTATCCCTTATTTTTTATTCATTATTATTATTTTTTTTTTGCTAGCGTATTTTTCCCCACCAATAAGAAAGTGTAATCGGGCTATAGCAACTGCTGCACTACAATTTCGCACTCTTTCAGAACTCTCACCACTTCCATCATAATTATCACAAAGAGCAAATCGGTCTTAAATTTCACTTTAAATTTTAAGATCTAAATTAGCCCGCTGAATAAAGTGACCCAAATTTTATTAATAACCTATTTGACTGTTGTTGTTATTATTTTATATTCTTAGTTTGTAAAAATGATATTCCGTTTATTTTTATTTTGTTATCGTGATGTTCCGCATAGTTTTTGGACACCGTGATGTGTCGTACACTTTTTTTAAGCTGGCGTGATGTTCCGTATAATCCGCCAATTTATGCAAAACCACTGAGCACATTATGCGTAATTTGCATACTTCAGAACCATCATGTACTCTTGTACGTCATGCGCCAGCCGGCACCGTTAAGTGCTCGTGTGAGTCCCGGACGAGTGGCGCTCCAAAACGGCGCCAAGTTGTTCCCACTGGGATTAATAAAAACATGAAGTATTAATACCCACATTACTATACAGAAATTACAAAGTGACAGCAGACTGTAGGAAGCTTGTGTTAAAACTACATATCAGAAGTAACTGCAAAGCAAAAACCATACATGCAACAGCAAGCAGAGTACCCACAAACATCAACATCAAAAACAAAGAATTAGCATGTGAACGGCAAGTAAAAACACAGCTATGTGAAGAAAAATAAAAACACTGACAGTCAACTTTCTATACAACTGTACACGCAAATACACATGCAAAATTGAAAGTTTTTTTAAAACCTTGAAATCAGTTTATGTGTTTTACAAACACCATAGTTTCACAAAACATTATTTACATTGCACATTCATACTGCATCAAAACTATTGGAGAAATGTCTATTTCAAACTCCAGAGATATCTTTTAAAACACAATCTCTTTCAGTGCAGCTCATTTAACATCATTCTCCAAACCGCCACATTACTGTCACACGTGCGCCTCCTCAAGCCCTTAAGTTCAGGCAAGCACGCGACTTACTATCTCATGTCTCGTGATCAGCATGGCCCCAATACGACCCCTTAAGCGCCTTAGCGCGGACAAGCACGCGACTTACGGCCTGGTACCACTTCAGGAGGACAAGCACGTGACTTATGGCTTGGATAGCACCTGACTAGTACAAGCACGTGGCTTACAGTCTGGTACCACTTGATCAGGACAACCACGTGACTTACGACCTGGCACCATTTGACGAGGAAAGGCACGTGACTTGTGACCTGGTAACACCTGACTAGTACAAGCACGTGATTTACGGCCTGGTACCACCTGACTAGTGCAAGTACGTGACTTACCGCCTGATGCCACGTGATAAGGCCAAGCACGCGACTTACAACCTTGCACCACTTGACGAGGACAAGCACGAGACTTATGACCTGGTTAAACACCTGACTAGTACAAGCACGTGACTTACGGTCTGGTGCCACTTGATCAGGACAAGCACGTGACTTATGACCTGGTTAAACACCTGACTAGTACAAGCACGTGACTTACGGTCTGGTGCCACTTGATAAGGATGGCGCGGCGACTGTCCTTGAGCGGCAGCGAGTAGCTGATCTGCTGCTGCTTCCGCGCTTCCGTCGTCACCGTCTGCTCAATCACCAGGATGATGTTCGCCCACTTTGTCAACAAAACAAACTTGTTTGTCCATGGAATACTGTCTCACCAACGTTTCGTTTTTCCATTGTTACGATACAGATAATAAACATGGCAATCGGACTGTAAAATCAACAAAAGTAGTTTCCACAGATTTAAAAATAAAATCCCAAATCGTTGCCAAAAACGGTATATCGAGGCATTCTTGAAATGAGCTTAAACTGCATGCAGATGGGCGGGTGGGTCACCTGTCGTAGCCATTCTCCTTGCGTTTCGTTGACCATCTGATACGTGTTACCCATCATGGCGATGAGCAGGTTGACCAACAAGAGGGTCACCAATATCATGTAGACGACGAAAATGGCCTGAAAGTACAAGACACGCATGCGTGATTGTGATCCGTTGCTAAGCCTCGGCAGTTAAAAATACCACATGGTACGAGTATAATCAGCTTAATTTAATGGTGCCAATTACTCCCAGCAGCACTTTTTTTCTTTTTTTTTTTTGGGGGGGGGGGAGGAGTTGGGGGTGGGGTAAGAGGGAGAATGCTTAGCAAATCTGGCACATACTGAAGAATAGGAGTCATTCACTAAATGGGGTCAAACTAAACACGAATAGCTTTTGTCAAAAAGAGTTTATTTAAAGGAAACAGACATCTGTTTTTTTTCCCGTAGTTGTAATACTTGGTCCGTACTTTGCAGAGGTCTGGGTATCTGGTGAAGTGGAACGTCTCATAAATGTCCGCAAACTCGCCCAGCGACATAATGAACATGCCCATCATGGACTCGATCGGGTGGCTGAATATACGGGACTCCACGCCGCGATAGATGATGTACATCGCTGCACATACACAAGTCAAGTACACACTTTCATTATTGACACTCACAAGCATAATCGGTACCGTAGTCCAGTACCGCAATTAGCCAACATCGTTTAACTGAAATGTACCCAAAATAAAACCTTTACACATACAGACATATATATATATATATATACAGTTGTTTAGACCAACTGATTTATTTTTCATGTTGTTTACTCATCGTTAAAACTTTTTGCCATTTTAAATGGCAGTCGCATATTGGTTAATCTTTATTGGAAACAAATTACCTGCATCACACGTTTTGGCTGAAAAAAATCCTTGAAATTGTACCTTATAGAAAATGAACTAGGATCAAGCAAAAACGAGAACTGACCTTGAGAGAAACCAACAACAAAGATGGAATAAATGATCATAAACTGGAACAGATCCGTGCGTATCATCTTGTATATCATCACAACGAATGGCCCCACTTTCTTTAATCCGCTGCAAATATAAAATGGGTGAAATAAAATTTTAAGACCGAAAAACGAAATCGTCAGCCACTCTCATTCGTTCTTAGTTACTTTTCGGCAACAAGTATTTCAAATATTTACCTGATATATATGTGGTTATTCTGATATATGTGAAATAAAATGTAAGTGAAAGTCATAAAAATGCAAGATGGCGCTTTAAACCGCAAAACAACACGAGAATTTGCCAATGCCGTTTGCCATTTCATGTAATGGTCGATTTCTTCCCATAACAGATCATCAGCTGAGTTATGTCATTAACTTGGGAACCCAACACACAGAATTTCCCTTTCGCAATGAGTATGAGGTCGTTTATTCAGTGGCATGCCATATACCAGACCCCCTGCGGATTCACGGACCCCACAGAGCGACATACACAAACAAAGAAAGCTCACCGGCAGAAGAAGAGGAAGTATGGCGCCGTGCACAGGATGGCCATGACCCCCATGACGTCCTCGTACACGTAAGCACACGCCGCCCGCCCAGGCACCATCAGGATCACGAAAATGTTGGCCATTTGAAACAACGTCTTAGTCGGGCTCGCAATCTAAAAATAAATGTCAAACTTTGGATCAGCACCATTTATTTCGTTGGAGACCACCAAGTAACACGGAATAAAAACGTGACCATTATGCACAGATAACTCAGTTATTTCTATTCATTCAAATACCTCTTAACTATTGTTTTGGCTCAAATACCATTTTTCACTATTCTCTACACTTTCAACATTAACCCACCGGCGGTTACTGAACACCGAGACAGGGCGACCGGAAATTACCGAACAGTTATGAATTTCCGCTAACTTCAATGTTAAGTTATTCTTTGAGTATCACGAAAATGTGACGTTGAGAAAAACCAGGTGATCGAAAACAGCCGTACCAATGTCTGCATAAAAATTCGGAACCCCTGGTGGTAGATTTCCTTCAGCGAGAAGAATATATATATGATGGCTCCTATCAACGTCAAGGCTTCTAGTACTAGCCGTGCCTGGGCAAAACAAAAGCATGCATCAAATAACCACATCGTTCTTTTTTATGACAAATCAAAGGAGAAACTGCAGTGAAGAAAGGCCCGTGTGAGAAAGTGACTTGGAATATGCCACACAATGAGCTCATATAGGGAGTTTTCCCATACATTCGGTGACTATGAATTGATGTGCCAACGACTTACTATGTTCTCGGCCGAGTCGGCGCGGAGTAAGTAGCACGGGTCTATGATCGTGTAGTTCTGTGTCTTGTTATCCGAAATCTCTCTCTTGAAAAATAAACATCCAGCGTGCAAATGTTATACTTCAACGGCACATGTAATCGTAAAATTATTCCAAGAATTAACAAGCCTAAGTGTAAGTATAGCGAAAGAAGCACCTGCATCAGGTTTTAAAACTCTGCGCCAAAATAAATGCCACCCTTTCACAAGCCCGTGCTCAATGCACAGGTGGGTATGAAAGCCAAAAATTTCTTCAGGAATTTCGATTCCCTGTATTTTACTGGACCCATAAGTCTTACACTATCTGAGTCTATTTCGAAATTTCTGTGTGTTTTCTCATATGTGTGAAACTTAAACGCTGAGCGCAAGTACAGGCTTTCCTGGCTCTTAAACTCCCGTAAAATATACTGAACAGGTCCTATTAATATTACTGTGTCGATTTCATATTTAGTCTGACAGTGATACGGTCTTTATTACGCTTCTTCTCAACAAACCGCGCTTACAGTCTCAAATTTCGGATCTTTGTCTGTTCCCGGCCGGAGGTAGAATGCGATGGCGAAGATGAGGAAATACAAACAGAAGAGCACGAAGCGCCTCATGAACCTGTCAACAAAAAGGCAACACCCCGTGATCCTTCCAGTAAAGATGTGACGAACAACTGTAAAAAAAAAAAAATCATACTGAACCTCAAAATACATCTGCATCTGGAAAGGTAACATGTCACAAGGACCTCCACATGAACACGAACCACCCCTCCCCCCCCCTAATTCAATCACCAAGGACCGCGGCATGTACATGTACCACCCCTCCCCCAATGCAATCACCAAGGACCTCTGCATGAACATGAACCACCCCTCCCTCCCCCAATGCAATCACGAAGGACCTCTGCATGAACATGAACCACCCCTCCATCCCCCCAATGCAATCACCAAGGACCTCTGCATGAACACGAACCACCCCTCCCCCCCCCCCCCCCTAATTCAATCACCAAGGACCTCGGCATGTACATGTACCACCCCTCCATCCCCCCAATGCAATCACCAAGGACCTCTGCATGAACATGAACCACCCCTCCCTCCCCCCAATGCAATCACGAAGGACCTCTGCATGAACATGAATCACCCCTCCTCCCCCTAATTCAATCACCAAGGACCTCGGCATCTGCATGTACCACCCCTCCCCCAATGCAATCACCAAGGACCTCTGCATGAACATGAACCACCCCTCCCTCCCCCCAATGCAATCACCAAGGACCTCTGCATGAACATGAACCACCCCTCCTCCCCCTAATTCAATCACCAAGGAGCTCGGCATCTGCATGTACCACCCCTCCCCCAATGCAATCACCAAGGACCTCCTCGTGAACATGTACCACCCTCCTCCTAATGCAATCACCAAGGACCTCGGGCATGAACATGTACCACCCCTCCCCCAATGCAATCACCAAGGACCTCGGGCATGAACATGTACCACCCCTCCCCCAATGCAATCACCAAGGACCTCCTCGTGAACATGTACCACCCCCCCCAATGCAATCACCAAGGACCTCCGCATGAACATGTACTACCCCTCCCCCAGTGCAATCACCAAGGACCTCTGCACGAACGTGATCACCCGCTCCTTTCCCAAAACACTGAAATTCACATCAGTCATTGAAGGCAACACAAAACAGACCGAATGCCCCCTTGAAGACAGAAAACGTACAACAACGGATTGAAGTTTCGGAGTTCCTCGCTCAAAGTTACTAGATTTGCTTGCGCATGGCTAGACATTCAGAAATTCTCTCAGAACACGAAATGAAAGTGGAAAACACTTCGAGTTATTCGTATTTTTCAGAATTAGTTCTTCATGGTACCACCTAAGTAATTGAAAACTGAATGAACCCCCCCCCCCCCACCCTCCCCACACTCCTGACCTTCCCAATCCATTTCTTTGCAAGGTTCATTACCTCCACTTGGCAAAGGTTTTCCATTTCTCGGTGAGAAGATGAAACATGACACTGTCCAGCATGCTCAGATGGCCCTCCTTGTCCTAGGTCAGAAACAGTGACACTTTAAAATTTATTGATTATCATGATTCCTTTGCCTAACGAGCTTTTTATTCGTTCAGTTTGTTTACAAATTTCATGAGACAACCGTGCATTTCTTATTTTCAATTTTTCTCGTTGTTTAACTTTAACGAACGCGCATCATGGACTAACATCATGGACTAGCATCATGGACGAGCATCCTGGACTAGCATCATGGGCTAGCATCATGGACTAGCATCACAGACTAGCATCATAGACTAGCATCATGAACTAGCATCATGGATTAACATAACATCATGGGCTAGCATCATGGACTAGTATCATGGACTAGCATCATGGACTAACAATATGGACTAACATCATGGACTAGCATCATGGACCAGCAGCTGTACACGCACCCCATACACGATGTGATACATGGCTGAATTTGTGTTGATCTCGCCCGTCTCCTCGGAGATCGTATCAATGTGCTGCAGGGGGTAGGCCGCGCACGTCACGTTGCCATAGATCCAGAATACCTGGCGCTCAATCTCCAGAATGTGCTCGTACATCTGAAAACCCCAAAACACCATAATATACAATCAAAAGACGCACCCTTCCATCCCCCTCTCCCTCCCTTCGATCCCAGAATATAACGTGGGGTCTTTCAAAATCTCGCTTAATACTTGTTCGGCACAAAGAACAGATATACTACACATTATATACGACTGGTATTCTGATCACGCAACACCTCTTCTACTCAAGGACACACACAATAATTTGAATGATTATTTTTGTTTTCTGCATGCTCAAATCACATTTATTTCCGGCGTTTTAACTTTCTGGTGAAGTAACAGCCCAAGACAATGAATAACTGCAGTTTCCCGGGGTAGGGGGAGGGGGGGGGGGGGGGGAGTAAAGGGTGTACTTGCATCTTTCCTGGCCAGTTTGGCAGCCAGCGTGAGAGGTGTCAATCCCTGCCTGTTCTTGACATGTAGCTCCGCCCCCATAGACACCAGCAAATCAAACATCTCCTACGACACAACATCAAGGCCACTTTATACCTTCAGCTTTTTACCTGGATTATTATTTCAATAACGACCGCAATTGTGGAGCTGAAAATGACACCATCTTATGCATTTACACCCCCTGAAAATAAATATGATTACGACCTCAGACTTCTGGTTAATAGTTGTACTCTGACCATGGCATGACCATATCTTTTCACCACTACTTAAGTTCAGTACAGGGTGGACAACAACACCAGCTCCACTTTCATCAACTATCTGTGATGAAAAGACTTAAAATGCACTGAACAAATGTACAAAACTCTAATAACATGAAACGTTACCTCTGGCGGGGTGTAGTTCTACAATGCCCATGTACGCGTGAAAAGTAAAGCACAAAATACAGCTCGTGTAATCACCTGCTTAGCTTCAATTACCAAATAGCCACAGCGTTTTAAATTTTTTTAAATTAAAAAAATATATTATTATTATGCTTGGAAACGACTGTTATCAAGGACTTATTTTAAATCCGTCAACATTTCGTTGGTTACCATACACTGGAGAACTAAAATGTGAATTTTTCATGTTCTATAAAAACATTTAGGCAAATACCACAATATATCTTAATATTCTATTCGTATATCCTCAAAATTCGACCTTCAAAATAATAATAATAATAAAATCAAGTGAATAAAATCTCCCTTACAACAACATACAAGCACATTTATAAATAAGAGACATATAACATCCATCAAAACAAATAAACAACATTATGAAAATCGAAACAGTTGATTTGCCTCAAGGACGGAACAACAAATAGTTAGGCCCTCACCCTTATACCGTAATAACTGAACATTTAAGAAACCATCGCTGGCGAATGAGAAATCCTTGCCACTATCCAACAGTATTATGACACAAAACGTTCATTTTTTTTCAGACATGTAGCAGAAAAAAAACAAGATTTTCTGGACTATCGAGAACTTTTTCCGCAGTTTACTCGAGTAAATATTCTACACCACATCAAATAATCAGGGCAGAGAAGGATAAATTCCACTTGTCCTAGCTCCAGCCAAAACCGAATCTTCAAATGAATATCAGGGTTCATAAAAAGAGAAGTTACAGAATAAACAGGTATAAACTGCAGTGTTTAAGAACAATCAATTGAAGATAAGCAATTCTGTTGCCAATACATACATAGGCATCACTACTGTCCCACTAAAATACACGATGGTCAAAAACACAGTTAAGAAGAGCGATACCATGATTATCTGTTCCAGTCATAATTCGAACAGTTACCTGAATCTAACTGCCAAATCCCCTAAGTTACCCATTATCTTTTTTTTTATGACACAAAGAGATCCAGGGTTTAGCTATACAAATAGATACTAACAGGCTTGAGATTTCGCTCTCGCCCGGTCGCCCTAAGCGACCAACTTTTAGCTTAGGGCGATTAATTTTTTGTTCAATATTTCAAAGTAAAAATCAGTAAATTTCGTGAAGTCTCAAAGCTGTTACTAAAATACATTTTCAAGATAAACATTCGATAAAGCATTCTGTGATTCTCATTCAAACGACATCGTGACACGTCGGGGAGATGTCCGGGAGGGATTCACGCGGTGCTGGTGTTTTTTTTTTTAGCTAACATCACATAAGAATCTGATACAATTAAATTCAAACGCTTTCAAAAAATGTGCTTTCTTGCGCCAAACCTTAAAAGTAACATGGCGTTCTCTCATCTTGTCAGGAAAACATGGTGAAAATACAAAGAAACTTATTTAACAAACATATGAACAAATTACTGGATTTCCGCTTTTTAGCAGTCGAAAATTTCTGTCTTAATTGATAACACTAGCAATTAGTAATTTAATCGCGTGCTCCAATGCTTATACAAGGTGCATCACTCAACTTCCTTTTCTTATTAATATCTAAATTTTCAAAACACACCTGATTTACTGATACCACGATTTGGCTTGTGGTAAACTCATCATTAAAAATTGCTTTTTCAAGACCACGATGTAGTGATGTGGAGGAGCATTTAATAACATGCGCCCGTCCACCAAGCCTCTGGAATACGTGCCCAACGACTGCAGCGATTGATTACGTGCCCGTCCACCGAACTGCTGGAATACGTACCCCACCACTGTAGCGACTGATTAAGTGCCCGCCCACCCAGCACCTGGAATACCTGCCCACATTACAGCGACTGAACGCGCGCCCTTCCATCCAGCCAATGCGTACCCTTCAATTAGTCCCTTGAATACGTGCCCGTCCACCAAGAGTCGGTGAATACGTGACCCACCACCCCCCCCCCCCCCCCCTCTTCACTACACGCCCGCCCTCAACGCGCCTTGACCCCGCCCCCCGGAGCACCAACCTTCTTGTCGTGTATGACGAGCATGTGTAGCACTGTGCAGCCGTTAGTGTCCTGTTTGTTGGGGTCTGCTCCCTTAGCGATCAATAAGCGCACACACTCCTCCTGGCCGAGGATGGCCGCGAAGCACAGCGGGTACTCGCCAAAGTAAGTGTACCTGCCACATAAATCAGTGTCAAGGGCCCTGTGCACTTGCAAATTGTTCAGTGACTCTGGCACCGATGCGCATTTTTTTTTACATTTTAAGTATTTCCTCCATCAACATTTTGTTTTTTTTTCTGATCATAATTTGCAGTTCTACTGAATATAAAATAGTCCAATAATACTAAGATTTCTTAAGCAAGCATAACTCTTGAGAGTTGAATATCATTACCCTTCGTAGTTGGTTTCTGCAGGCATATCGAAGCATTCCGAATCCATCTTATCTTTTCTGTCACTTTTCAAATCATCCGGGGTAAAGAAAGCGCCACACGCGCGCTGATGGTAATCCGCACCGTTATCCAGCAAGAACTTACACATGGCCGGATCTTCGTTCACGATTGCCATGTGTAAAATATTCTCCCCTGTGAAACAAAAAAAAAAAGGTCTATGGCCGAAACAATGTCTGCAATACAAAACCTATACTTTAAAAGGAAAAAAAAAGTAGAATTAGGAGATACATTTTCTGGAGTCCAATATAAATTCTACTACAATTCTAACTCTTGAACACAACCGTCCACGTTATGCTGCCATACCTCACTAAACCCACCGTAATACATGTCGCTGATATAAATGTCGCAGATTAGCATCGGGTAATTCCGCAACAATCGCTTCGCTAAATCGGCGTGCAGGGACGTGGCATTGAGGAGACAGACATGCAGTGGTGTCTCTCCCACCGCCCCGCGCTCTTCTAACTTACAGCACACCATCTTGTACATCGAATCTACAATTATTAATAGCTAGGTGACAAAAGATGCTATAACTAAACCATCGAGCTCACGTTTCAGCTACATTTCCTTACCATAATTAAAGATCAAGTAACCGAACGGTTTTTTTTTTTTAATATTCAGGTGTTTTGCATATATGTATAATTAATTGCTAGACCACCAGTATCGGAAAAGTAAACTGGAGAAGAATACCTATCCGTAGCCAGACTCTTTTCGTTAAATATTTCCCATTCATTCACACAACCACATTTCTAAATATAATTTCAGGGAGTTTTTTTTTTTAAATTTACCATCTCTTCCATTCATGTCTGCCTCCGGGTCATCTCGTTCTTTTCTATCTGGGGCAGACAGTCCTTTGTCCTCCAGTCTTGCTTTAACAATGTCTCTGCAGATGAGAAAAAAAAACACACACACACACCAGTAGATTATGCAAACTGGCGACTACAGTGCAGAAAGAATGGTTAACCACAAGAAAGTAAAACATTTCAAAAGTAAAATTTTACACAAGATAACACAATAACTTTGGTAGTCCCAGAGTAAGTAAATACTTCTGGCACCCTGGTCCCATAGCTGTATTACAATAAAAAAAATCTTTTTACATTAGCTATAGCACAACAAATCTTCAATGAGCAAGCATTCCGAGCTACTAAAGAAAGCTCTGGACCGTAGCTCCAAGAAGCGGCCCGCTACTGAGGTTCGGCGTGCCCGCTTCCAATCATCGCTGTATAACGATGTGCCAGTCAACTACGCTCGCTTTCTTTGAGGCAACTAAGTGGCCATGTTGTGCAAAATTCAACGATCCACAAGTCTTTATTGGCATTAAAACAACGGTAATGACACATAACCTCTGTGTTACGCTTTCTTTAAAAGAAAACAATACGGAAATAACCACAAATCTCCTGCAATAACTGACAATTGTTCACATCCAGGGAGCATGGTTTATTACGTGAAAAATTTAAATAAATTACGTAATTAATCACCAAAACTGGTATTGAATTGTATTTCAAAAAGCATGGAAGAAGCTAGAGAAGTGAGATATTTTGGGTATACAGACTAAATTTATACGAAATTCTGCATCTATCAATTATTTGAGCATACAGTCGGACCCACTTAATATGAATACGGTTAATATGAAGTTCGCGTAATATGAAGTGATTTGCTTGGTCCCAATGTAGAATGGCTTGGTTCCTATGGACAGAAGGGCGATCACAAAAGGGTCGCAACACCACTTTGGCAGTCTTTAAGCGGATAAAACAGTCGTTTGATTCAAAGCTATTGCGTACCAGTACCGTAATCAAACACTCGGGTATTGCATTGTAAAGTTCGTGTAATATGAAGTTCGCGTGATAAGTATTTTGCTCGGTCCCGACGACTTCATATTACGCGGGTCCGACTGTATATTTATAAAAACTCATTAATCTATTTATTTAAATTTTTGGTCACTTGACTTCAGTCACACGACATTTAAAGCGTAGAAAGTAAACAAACATTTGACAGGTGATTGGAGAAGCTGACTTTTCTACAGTTTAATGAAGAAATAAAATACATGCAGCCAAATAAAAGTGTGCCTGTTTTGCAAAAGGGTATTTTGTGTATGAGCGACAGACATACGATGTTATTTCACTCGGAGCTCTCTGGGCCGATACGTACAGAACTTGCACGAGTACAAAAAACAAAAAAACGAAACATTAAAAACTGAAATTTAAGTCTCAGACCTGATGTGAATCTTTTTCCCCCTTCCTTCGTTGTATAAGTAAGGCTTTAAACCTTCTTTTATTCGTTCGTCTAGTTCCTTATAATTCTTCGTTCGATTGGCTTTCTTCATTAGTTCTATGAGCTCTCCGCCGCCTTTTAAATCCAAGAACTTGTAAATTTTTGTTTCACCAGCCGCCTGCTTCTTAACACCACTAGTCACGTTACTGTTTAATTTATTGCCCATGTTTCCTTCTTTTATTGCGCGGTACTATTACAAAGAGTTCTTAATTTTGCTGTAAAGAGGGCAATTAAAAAAATCAACACCTCTTAATCCAGTCTTCAACATGGCGGCGTAAACAAAACCACTGCGCAAACTCAGAACAATCAACCATTCAACTTCCGGGTTTGCCATAGCAATTATGACGCTACCTGAGGGTCGGTATTATTGACATTTTGATCGGATCTTCTTGGCTTAGCAAACGATTGTGAATCTTTCTGATCCAGTGCAAGAAAATCAATAGGGTCTGCCTGTTTATCATCTAGCAACGAGCCACAATGACAACAAACTAATATCGGCACCAGTGTCGTGAAATTTGTCATAACATTATAACACTGGAGAAGTTTTTCGTTGGATATTGCGTTTTCCTAGAATTTTGGATAGCGTAAAATTTTAATTTAGACATGGCAACTATAACATTTGGTGGTGGACCCAATTTAGACGCTAGGAAACAATTTTCTAATTTGAAAGACGGCACCCAAGTGCCAGGGTAGGTATTTGCAACATTGCTGTTAATTTTTATATGTAACAATTAAGAGGTAATAGGCAGACACCCCTTTGTTTCGAAAAAAGTTTGTTTGCTCGTCATAGATATGGGCACCCCTCCCCCCGTGACAATTCCCCTTGCAACTATTCACCTGGGGAGGGGGGGGGGGGTCACTCATGAACCAACTGGTTACCATGCGTATCCATGACTTTTTAAAACAACCTCTAAACGCGGGGTGCTTTGAAATAACACTCCCTTTTTTAACCAAACGCAGAGTGAAATTCCAAAATAACCCCCTTTTTGTAGAAACGCGGAAAAATGCCGTATATTTTTAACGATATTTGCATTCGGCGTGGACCTCCTTTCGGTTCAACATTACCCCCCCCCCCCCCTCCTTTCTCCGCATGTTTTGGACACGCTTTGTAACACATGAGATACCAAATAACCCCTTTGGGGCTATTCCTCACGCCACTATCGCCTCTCCCGGCCATTCTTCCTGGACCCTCCTTCACTCCCCCCCCCCTACCATAATAAAGATCGATTCCTGAACAGCAGTTCTGCTTTAACTAAAACGGTGAATTTGGTTATTATTGACTCGCAATAATTTTAACAACTGCAAAACTGATTCAGAAGCCTTATTTTACTTGACTGAAGGCAACCAGAATCTCGTCGCTTCCTGAGTAATGTGGAACATGCCTCAGATGTCACGGCAACTAACTGCAATTAAATAATATACGGAATATCAGTTTGTTCTGTGTTGCTTCCCGCAGTTATTGCTAAATTGCCCTGCGCGTTTTTTTTTTAATGGAGTGTTAGTCACGGGAGTAGCAGTAGTTCTGGGGGGAGGGATGGGGAGGGCGGGGGGGGGGGGGGTGGAAATTGCCAAATGCTCACCATACATACCCATGAATTTTTAAAACGACCCCTAAACGCGGAATACTAGTCTTGAAAAATAGCGATTTCTTAACCAAACGCGGGCACTGCTATAATTTCACTCCCTAAACACGTGTGTTAATCTAAATTTAAAATCACTCCTTTTCACAAAATGATACATTTATGAACACAGGCGCAGCTAAAGCGCACGCTAATTCGTTAATAGAACGAAAACTATAGAAACAATTATACTAAGATATGCTAGCGCTAACTTTTTGGGTTCCGCCTCTTGCGAAGAGTCCAGTTTCATAAGGATGCTCCTTTTTATGGAGAACGCTGAATGAAAAGTGCCCCCTTTTTCTAAAAAAAAAAAAAATCACTCTGCGCGGATCACGTTTGACCCCTAAGTTACCCTCTCCCTCTCCTTTTTCTGCGTTCTTGATATCAGTAAATAAACGTATTTGAAACCAACGAAAATCTTTCAATATGTATCTGTATCCGTGGGGAATAGGTGATCACTTCATTTCACCAAAGAATCATTGAATTGTTTTTAAATTAAGACCGAAGAAATGCTGGAATTCCCTTACCCCACCAGAGACTAGTGATTTAGTTTAATCAATTTTAATGGGACCTTTTTCGTGTTAAATCATCAACAATCTATAATAGTATGGTAAAAAAGAGAAATTAAGATCACCATTGTGTGTGTTTTTTATGTTAAGTGGTTATGAAAGCGATTAACTGATAACGATATCCAAAACATAATGTCTCTGAAACATGTTACTGTTATAATTATAGGTACAGAGGATATATACCACATCTCAAATATGCTATTGGCAAAACATACGGAAACGACACCCACGATCTTGCTCAGGTAATATCAACATAAAAGAGACCAAGTCTTTCTTTTTTGTCTTTTTTTTTTGTTTGTTTACAACAAACACTGTCGATTTTTGAAGTTACAGACTCTTAAAGTTTCTGTTCAGTTCTTATGAAATAATAAAATTGTTTAAAACATAAATTAATTTAATCACGAGCATTTCATAAAATAGGCTTTCATTTTATCTTGAGTTTTAATGTTACTTTTCCTTTCGTTTAATCGCGTGTTTTAATATAATATAATATAATATAATATAATGTATGATAGAAACAATAATAATATAATATAATGTAATATTGCATTTAATAACTCATTTTGTCAAAGAGTTGGGGGTAATCTATCAGAGTTTTCAGATTTTGTAAACCTGAAAAGGCTCCTATCACAAGTTATTCCACTTAGGTAAAACCAAAGAGGAACAAGTTGTGGTATCAGCAGAACCGAATGCGGACTCCGCGAAAGTGATATCTAGCAGAGACATTTAAAACACCCGATAGTAAAAACGTACTTAGCTGTTACCCCAATTAAAATGTAATGTGCAGTATGTTGTATTGTATAATACATAATTACACCTGAAAAGAAAACGGCCCGCAAATGTTTATCACGTGACAGCGTGGCAATGCATGTCAAAGTTGGATCCATAATTCTGCCATCATTTCAGCCGAATTCGTATTTTTGATCATTTATTGGGGTTGAAATCGAGACCGAAGTACATATAGTGATGCAAAGCATCATTTCTGATTTCAAATTTCACCAATGCAAAGGTATCACCCAGCAGACATTATTCGAAGTCTGTGGTGGTCTGAACGACGTCAGTTGCTGGGAAAAGTATCTGTTACTTCTAATCTCCTTCTATACGACTTAAGAAACATGGGGTCTAGAATGCGAATTTAAACTGACGTCGCACAAATATTAATCCCACAAAATGCAACTATGAAAGCTGATGTAGGAATGACTGGAATAATTGCAACTTTAAATGAGGTAACCCCCTCCTCCCTCAAAAAAAAAAAAAAAAGAAAGAAAGAAAAAAAAAAAAAAAAGAAAAAAGACAAAAAAAAAGAGCGATATCCTTAACGCTGTCCCAACGTTATATCAACGTACACCACTTGACGAAGTCAGTCAAAATTGCATTACCGATCATCTGGTGCGGAAGCCCTGTCAAAACTAGAGTGAAAGCAGAATGGTTTTGGCTGAAATTTCAAAATTTCTTTTAACACTGGAAGTGGGAGCGCATATTTTCGATAAACTCGGTTGGCTTTCATTTACTCAGTTCAATAATTAATTTAAGTTTACTGCGACCTCTGATAAGATGCTACATTTAGAAACCACAAGTGTCAGCAACATCAGAATTCATCGTCCCATTCCTTACGTTAGCGCCTAAAGATCAAGCCAGTTTCAATAACATTTTGCCGTTTTGGCGGTGTTGCAATGTTGGGTGATAGATACGGAGGTCCATGCAATAGCGCAGCGAGATGCTCGTGTTTTAACCTTTTGTATATGTATTCCCAGTCCAATTGTCTATTCCATTCAATATTTGAGTTCTGGTAATTTTGCATGTTTAGTAATTTAAATATTAATTTTTTATACTATATTTAAGTTTTTAGTTTGTTAATGTAATTAAAAGTAGACTGAAAAGCATTTATTTCAGACGTATGAATTTCGACATCCGCTCATTCCGAAAGAGGTTAAGTCTGCCAGAGACCCTCTTCAAAATGCACTCCCAAAATCCACGGGAGACAATAAGTTAACAGAAAAAATGGTCCCTGGTTACACAGGTATAGGAAAATGGTTGATATCTCACAATTATTCGTGTTTCTATGTTGTAACTGCATACTGTTATATGTGCTTCGCTTTTTCCCGTTTTTTTCACCCAAACCAATAACCCTATGTTCTTAAGCCAGGTGAAAAAATAACATTGTTTCTCACCTCCTGGTCGGGTCACTAAAATCGAAAATAGCAAAAAGAAGGGACCCGGCCGGGCAAAATAATCGGAAAAAAGAGGAAACTGACCGGCCGGTCTGTGTGTGTAAGATCTGAAAGTGAAAAAAATATTCCCGGAAGTCAGTAAAAGTACCTGGAATTGACCTTTTAGAGGAGAAATTTAAACACTAAAAACGCTTCAAATTAGCGACTTATATATCGATAATATTAAATCATTAAGCTGTATTTTGAGAAATAAAGAACGTAGCAAGAATTTTGGCCATTGCCGGATTACACAGATTTACAAAAAATAAAACGGTCGGCCCTGGCTGGATGTAATTTTTTCGAGGCAAAAAAAAAAAAAAAAAAAAAAAAAAAAAAAAAAACGATCGCCGGCTGGCTGGATCGATTTTGAAAAAAAAAAACTTATGAGAAACAAAGCTATTTTTCTTCCTGGCCTTATATATCTTTGCAATTTTTGTGCGGCCAGTAAATTTAAAGAACTCATCATATTTAATCATATTTAATAGGAAAACCAAAGAAACATACTAGACTTGATTTGAGAGATATCAAATAAGTTGAATATGTTTCAATTATCTACAAAATCAGAATACACTTTCCTATTGTTTCGCGAATTCCTGCACATTTGCTTTCTAAATCTATACCATTTGAATTGTTTGGAAGTTTATTCTAAACTTGCAAATTTGTGCATTCTACAGGGGCTAGGCCTGTGTTGTCCATGTTCAAAATTCTTAACAACTTCGGCAGATAGAATTTTCAGTTTAAAATGGAACGAAACCAAGACAGAACAAAATCACTAGATCGTCGCTAGTAGTTTGCCCAAACTTTTACGAGCATCAAGCATTAATTTTGTTAGCACCCTTCATATATGTTTATCATATTGGTCTAGAGCGATTAATAACCCTGTTAATCTATGTTATGCAGTCAATCATACTAACAAGCAAACTCATGCCATTTAAATTGCAGGTTCCAAACTCTATAACGCTACTAAGGACTAAGTTTTAAAAGTGAGTGGAGGTGCAACGAAATGAAGAAACGCCATCGCAAGTGGCGTTGCTAAACATCCAAATAATTAATGAATCAGTGCTGTGTTAGTGTATATATCATTAATAATATTAAACGTGAATAATCTTGCTATGATAGGGTTACGAGCATAGACATCCAATTCTTCCATATGCGAGTGACGGGATTCATCCCAAACCGCCACTCGTAAATTCTTTGCCGAACCCAAACGGCGACAATAGATTAACTAAAGATATGAAACCAGGATATACAGGTATACCTAACAGAGTGATTTTATAGGTTTGCATCCTCCGTTTGTCGTTTAAAATACTGGGAAAACCAGACAGCCGTGCACAGAGTTAAATATGTGACGTGTAGTTGTTCATTTATTTGCACCTTGTCGGTCGGGCTAATTAATGTGAAATAACTTGGCCAAAAATAACACTTTCTTGAGATAATACTAACTTTTTACATACTTATATAATGAATACAATTATGATATTACTGACGTGGATTTACTTTTCTGCGCCTTTACAATCCAATGTTAGTTTTTCTTGTACAACGTGCTTTTATTTCATGGCGAAAGTGCATTGTTAAATATAAGTGACACTTGAGCTGGAGTACCTGAAAGAGTCATTACGACACTTTATCTTTTTATCTACATATACAGTGTTACCTTATGATACTGAAAGAATAAATGTGCACAGTATTACACTTGTATGTATGTTATCTTATCACGAAATCTATCTTTTTAGGAAATGAATATTCAACAACCACTTTTCTGAAAGTGTGTGATAAATATGGAATAAGGCTCTTGGAAAGGACGATTGCAATTTAGTTTGTTATACGTTTTATCCAAGTTTTGATTTATTCACTTGTGTTAAAGAATATCTTTAAAAGTAGACGAAACAATAATTATTGTTTTGTGGGACTTGATATTTGCACAGCCATACATCCTCGTTAGATTCCCTCCAAGAACAAAAAAATCGGGATATCGTCTTGGAATCCCATTAAGACAAAAAAAAAAAAAAAAAAAAAAAAAAAAAAAAACAAAAAAAAAAAACAAAAAAAAAAAAAAAAATGAAGGGGTCCATGCATTAACCTGATAACTGCAGTTATCAGCAGTGGAGAAATACGATTTTAAAGTTTGAAATTTTAGTAACAAACATGGGTTTTTCCCATCGCCTTTTCCTAAAAAAAATGCCCACTTCTAATCGGTTTTGAGATGTAAGACTTACATATGTGATAGAACAGAAGCCAAGAAAAACCGTATTGGTAATAGTGCATTTTCCTGATAAGTGGAGTTATCAAGTTTATGCATGGACCCCTTCAAATGTTACTTGATTTTTTTTTTGTAATTGCATGTGATGTCTTGAATCCGTTCTGGTAGTGCAGTTGTGTTATGTGTTCTAGCAGTATAGTTGTGTTCCATGTTCAAATAGTGTAGTTGTGTAATGTGTTCCAGCAGAACAGTTGTATTCTGTGTTGTAGTAGTAAGTTGTGTTCTGTATTATAGCAGTACAATTGTGTTCTGTGTTCTATTAGTATAGCTGTTTTTCATGTTCACTTTAACGTCAAAGTTGCGTTTTTATGGTGTCATAGTTGTGGCAGCATTTGTTGTTTTTTTTGTTTATCCAAAATAACTCATATTATAAGTAAATAATTTAGTCTCAGAGTACAGTTGTGGCATTTTAAGTACCCATTGATTTGAACGTATCTTAAGTTATTGTACTTTATCATTATTGAATATTACTTCATTGATTATTAACCATAACTCAAACAGAACATAGCATTAGATTAGTTCGACATTTAGTAAACCATGGACCATAATAATCTCATACATAAAATAGCACTATAGTAATTAAATGCTTTGACCTTTGAAATAGATTTCATTACAATTTAACGGCTAAATACAACTTGGTTGTATGAACTTTACATATTTTAGGGTACATACCACGCCGCCCGTTCAAATTTGGCGACACCTATAAAGTGGACTGTGATTACTGTATTGACGAACATCTCTCAAATATGAACGTGAGGCGGAACCATGAATATGATTTGATAAGGGGTGCGAGGTCAAGTGCTCAGCTGAAGGCCATCTCGTATGATCCTCATGTAAGGGATCATCTCAACACCTACAAAGACTCACACCCAGCCAGACCCATTCTAGCAGGTGTGATTTGCTCTTTAAACTTTATTCCACATAAGTTTACACACTGATGCAGATTTGCAAATCCGTCCAGTAATGTTCATGTTCCCTGAAAGGCTTGGAGTTCGACTGAAAAGAACTTATATAAGTTATTAGAAACTTTTCTGGTAATCGTTGTATTTTTGCATAATTCATAAAAATGAATATTGAATTTATTTAACCCATCTCGAGAGGTTTTTTTTGAATAGCACTTTGATAGTACTTTCGTTATTAAGGGTTGACAAATTAAAACTCAACACTGAGGCCCCAACAACATTGGTAAACGTTTATGTAACAATTCCATTTGATTGATCAAAATTACGTATAATTCAAATGAAGGCCTTCTTAAGAGGATGTGTGTCTTGTGCGTTGTTTGGGAATAAATTTGAAGACGTAGCTCTTAAGTATTATCGATTCATATTCACTCACAACAGAGATTTCTTGTAGTTGATGCAAAACAATGATTTAAAGAGTTTCCTTGAAATTTCTTAGGACACTTCGAAATAATTTATGTGATACTTTAGATTTTTGTCAATTCTGGTAATTAAAGCATAGAGTTTTGCTTGTTTACAGAGGACAGGCGTGCTCCAACAGAGGCACCAATGCCCGGTTATCGTGGTTATGTTCCTAAAATAGGCCAAACTGAACTAGGACTTGGCTGTCGATATGCCACAAGCACAAAACAAGGATTTGAAGCTTTTTACGCCCAGCAGGCGAAGCAAGCCAGAAATTCAGGAGAACCAATCTCAATTGAAAGGTAAATCTGTTAATATATTGAAACAATGATTTTGTGTTTTCTTTGTCCTTTTGTTCATTTTGCGTCAAAAATGGTCTGTCTATAACACGTTATCTTGCATAATATCACACCGATATTATTGTAGACTCTTTATGTATGTTAATGCCAATATGGCTATATCTTCTATCTGTGCGGAATTACCAATAATCCTGTCGTTTCGTTATGGAATTATGTCCAAAACTAGAGCGGCACGTCACCTCTTCTAAGCAAAGTGATACACTTGGAAACGTATAAAACTTTCTGCATTGTCGACATTTATGTAAATCAAAATCTTCAATGATTAATGCGAATGATAAGTCAGTGCAATAAACTAAATGGGAAGGAGGTGTTCTCAGTCTTCAAAGCGAATGGATGTTCGGCTGAAAACCGTAAACAATATAGAACTCCCCGCACAAGAACTGCTTAACTCAGAAGCACCGCTCCTATAAAAGCGATTTATTTGAAAGAATATTACGGGAAAATAAAAGCAACTTGAAAGATCCCTTAAGTTGGCAAATCGAAAAATTCGCTGATTTATTTTATCTGAAGAAAAATTTACATTCAAGCATTTCGAGCCAAACCAAAAAGAAGAGGGAAAGGGAGGGAGTTAAGAATCGGTGACAAAATGTAATACAGTATCCTTTTATGTATTCCTGCCTTGTTACCAATAGCCTGCAGTTTTCTTACCTCGTGCAACACGTCACACAAAACAAACATTGGCTGTTTATATAAGCACACACTGTTTACTGTTTACTGGCTAAGGCTACTCCTGCTTTATTATCGTTGATGTGTGGTGTAAAATTATTATGGATAAAACACAACATCTAAGGCATATTTTGCCTCAAATTTTCACACTGCACCAGAGTGGGTATTCCCCGACACTCATGTCAAATTTGAATTTGACGAAATCAACGGAAGATGCATAGAAAAAGAGAAAAATCGTTTTTACAATGCGAACTTATTTGCATATGGAAAGTGAAACTTTTCCAAATGTAATAAGGTGGGACGTACTGGAGATTTGACTTGATGTTGGAATGTTAGCACTATAAAAAAGAAACAGAAATATTATCTTGTTAACAGGTATCCAACAGAGCCTTTGATCAACGTCACGGGCACAACGCCGTACAGTAAACGCCTTTACACACAGACTGGAATGGTTCCCAAATACACCGGTTACATTCCACGTAAGTTTTAGTTGTCACATAAGTATCACAAGTACCGTCTGTGTAAGACATTCGCAAAAGCACATTTGTATATTTCAATACTTGTTCATCATATATTTTGATCCGTATTTACAGAAAAAAAATTGTTCCAAGAAATATGAATCAAGCTATGATACATCTTGGAACTTTTCAACAATGTTTTGGCGCAATATTACACAATGCGACTAAAATAACACAGTCCCTTTCTTATTTAAAACGCTTTTAGAATTTTAGTGGACTTTTTAAGCATTGGTGAGGTGGCATTGACCTTGGTGAGTTGTGCCATATGTGTTATTTTGCGACACACTATATATAAAATATCAGGTGTATCATCAAGTGCTATTGTTGTCTAAAACCTGTTTCCCAAACAAGTTTGCATTTACTTTAACTTTACTTTAAATATTGCAAGACTCCAGAGTTTGCAGTCTGAGTCATACATCAAACCGTGAACTAGAATTCAAAAACTAAGTAAAAAAGTGACATAAGAGATTAAAATATTAAGTCAGACTCTTTCGATCAAAGATACTATAAGCCTAGCATCTAATTTTCAAAGTTAGATTCCTTTCAGTGAACTTGTAGACTGCGGTGTCATGTTTTCTGGCTGTTAAATAAAGTTTAACCCAAATTGTAAGCTCTGAGCTTTACAACATTTTTACGAAAACGAATGGCCTACAGTTCAATATTCTGAATTATATCTAAATAATTAATAACCATAAAGATATTAATGAAATATAGCTAAAATTCAAGTAGATCTTTTTAAAATTCATTTTGAAATGTCTAATCTATTTGAAGATATAGTTAGTTATTTAGAGATATTTTGAATTTAATACAAAATTGCTCAAGAGAAAAAAGCTAATTCAATAAAAGATATTACGGATGTGTCAAAATAAATGAAGATATCCAAAACATCTACAGATATCTGTCCATATCATATAAATTTGAAAATTGCATTTCACTCTGGGCTATTGCGAGGACGATTCATTAAAAATTGTTCCGTTTAGTGTAACTGATGTTCATAAAAATTTTAGTAGATTTGAAAAAAGCTTCTTCTCCCAACTCATAAAAGTCATTCTCAAGAGAAGTCCTAGGAAACCTCAAGAGAGGTTATCTCGTATATCGCTTAATTTAATTGTTCAGCGGATATAGCGTAAATTACACCGATTTCTCAGAATACTTATCATAAGATAACATAACAAAGGCGTTCTTACTAAAGTAGCTCAAATCCACAAGATTGCCATAAGCGGATAGATAAATTTATTATAGAACGACTATTGCATTGTCTATCTGGAGGGGTGACACGGAGCTTATAGATTAGGCAGATGTCCCTGCTGTTAAACTGGCTCTTGACAACAGCTCTTTTTTTTATTGCAAGAGGCAAAAAATGCCGGTGATTTGCATTTTTTCCAAGGCCTTCAGTAACTTTGCAATCCAACATGTCAAATGTCGGTATGTGATTTTTTCAAAGTAAATGATACAGCAAGACATTATCGCGCAAAATCACTATAATAAAGTATTTTATATAGAACTTTGTTAAAAGAAATAGCACAATACCAGTTGAATGAACAAATTTTCGAGAGATAAAACCGAACAAACACTTTTAAACTAAATTTCATGAAAAGACGGTTTTAGCAAAAGAGGTTTTGGATTCGTCAGATTGTTGAAAATGTGTAAATCGTACAGAATTTAAATGTATCTTACGTCCTCCGAAGCGGTATACGTTATAGGCACTTTTATAGAAAATAAGTATATATGTCCAGAAATATATTTACTGGGTGCACCCAAAGAAACTTGAGACAAATACCATATCGTTTTATTGTGTTTATATAGGTGCCCTTATTTATCAGATTGGGAGTGAGTGTCAACATACATAGCATTTACTTTCACGTAATAAAACAAGTTGTTAGATTGCCATGAACTATATTTATATAGATATAAAGCGTATCTAACGAGATTCAAAAATAGCAATACAGATAAGATTTGGCATTTCGTTTAGTCCTTCAGAGTGAGACCTTATTGTGTTAATTTGATTGACTTTTCCTCATACTCCATATGCCTGTCAAAATATAAATCTAATACAGGAATAGAAATGACGGTATTGAACGAAGCTTTAAGTCTCTTATTCTGTGACGTTAAATAAATAAAGGTAGATCAAATATACACATTATACTCCAAAGCTCCCTCAGAACCGAACACATGAAATATGTCTACAACCACCGTGCTTAACCAATAAGTTAAAAACGACACGCACCAAACAAATAAATCTTTGCTTGAATCTTTACAAGCCAAACTCACATGGTGTTTGGACGCTTTCGAAAAAAGTTAGGCCTGAGATAAAGTCACGATTGTCGTTTAAAAAAAAAAAAAACTTGAGGATTGTTTCTTTCTTAGAAAACTTCCAAAGTACAGTTTGACTAGTATAAATACCAACATACATATAGTATATACAGTGAAATCTCGTTAAACCGACATTGCCGGGACTGAGCAAAAAATGTCGGTTAAACGATATGTCGGTTAAAAGTTACTGGCTGTTTGAAACTCGTAAGAAAGAAAAACTGTATCCATATCACATTTTATTAATATGCTGTACCAAAATACATGATATTACACTCTTGATACTTTCAGGATTGTTTCTATTAAAATATTAGTAAATAAATTACAATCAGGCTGTCTAAATTGCAATTTACAACACTATTTTCTAATTGCAATTGATGAAATTGCCATTCGCAAAATTGCAGTTGATTAAATTGAAATTTAAAATTTCTGCTCAAATTGCAATCAAATAATCGCTTCTTGATGTTCTGATCAATCAAAATCTAAAGAATCGTTTGAGCTATTGAGCAACTCTTTTTTAATGTCTGATCACAAGTTTGTTCATGTAGCATTGTTTTCTGTAATATAACGATTACACGCTAACCCAGACATCTTTGAAATTCCGAGTAGGTGTCATACCTTTGAGTGACCTGAGTACTGATGAATAGGTTTCTGTGTGTACATAACTTCTGTGAAGTTAGTAGAAACAATGGCTCAAATGTATAACATCACAGTAAAATGACAATAGGTATAATATCGTACAAAAGGGATCTGTCAATCATCATTATTTGTCGAAAAAAGGGGCTGAAAAAATTTGTTCGACAGCAAAATTTACGTCGGACAAACGATATTTGTTTAAACCGACGTTATATAATGGGGGGTCAATGGAGTAAATCCTTCGGGACCGTGAAAACATGTCGGTTAAAACGATAGTTGGTTAAAGCGATGTCGGTTTAAATGGAATCGACTGTATATATATATATATATATATATATATATATATATATATATATATATATATATATATATATATATATATATATATATATATATATATATATATATATATATATATATATATATATATTAAGAAGTTTTTTTTCCAAACTTTCTGAACCATAATTTTTCTTAAGTGCACAGTTCTCTGAGTCACACTTCCACACCAAGTACAACTCACTTAGAGTGTGGAGAAGATGAGAAAGGGGGGTGGGTGAGGGGGGGGGAGAGTAAAAAAAGCGCGAAAGTCGGCGATTTCAGAGCAACAGCTGATCACAGTCCCCTCACAGAGAGCCATTTTCATGAAAAAGGGGGTAATTTTCTTGCGTCACTCTTTGTCTAACAAGAAGGGGGTGGCCCCTAAATTGTAGACACACTTCTCAATGTAAATGTTTGTCTAGTTTGCGTCCCTTGGCTGCGGCAAGCTCCGCCTGTAACTATAAATATAAAGTCTGGTAAAAAGATGTGATTTTATATTAAATTTTACCCTTCGCATTTAAGGGGTGAATTTTACAGAGTGTCCGCGTTTGATTAAAAAAGAGGTGTTTTGCAAACTTGGCACTCCGTGTTTAGGGTTGTTTTAAAAAGTCATGGACACTCATGGTAACCAATTTGTAATCGAGTGCCCCCCCCCCCCCCTCCCAGGTCGCAATGCCGAGAATACCAATAGTATGTTGTACACTGACAATTTCGAACACGTTTTTTTATTTCTCTCTTTTGCCTTACAGAGAGGAGGTACCACTTCGGTGCAACATACGGTAACACAACCCGCTCCCTAGATGTCTGTAGCCACGACCAGCAAAGCTTCGGGGACTGGGTTAAAACCCACCCTCAAGCGACGGCTTCGTTTGCCTGCTAGAACGTCACGCCACCGATAAGGGCTCGTCTCGCCAACCATTGTTGTAACAGTTCACACGATCAAAAACAAAACCCAGATGTATCGGCTAAAGATACCAACTATCAGTGCCATTTGTTACATTAAAAAAAACCAGGGAAGGTCTTCAAGGAATCACTTGAGTTGCTCGAATCAAAATTCTTGGGGGGAAGAAGGGGGAGGTTGGGTGGTCTAGAATAAACATGCTGGCGTCAACTCGTTGTTATCAAACAGCTGACCTCTAATGAGATCTAAAAAGATGAGATTTAAAAAGTAGTTCCGCTCTTTTAGGAGTACTATTTTCGCGAAATCCTCAGTGGGTCCTGCGGATTGAACAGGTGTTACCACACCGCAGACCGAAACGCCATAGAGATTGGCTGTTGGACAACATCGGCGCTTAGAAATAATCAAAATGGAAAGTTCAAGAAACTATTAATCAATCCAGTATGTATTGTTATTTAGAAAATACCGTTTTAGGTGGTCATTGCATGTTTTCAGTTGGATTTTTGTTGTTGTCATTTATTTCTTTAGGTATTACATTTTATGTTGAGGTGTCGAAGCTTTTTTTATAACTTGAATACTATATTGTGTGTTGTATATTTACTTTCTTACTAAATAGTTGAAAACTGATCGTATCAACCCGCTTATTTTGTAAATGCCAAAGCAACAATGTGATATTATAACGTGTGATCTGTTCATACAAATAGTGGACTTCACTTCTTCATCTTCGTATCTCTGTGTCTTGTTTTAAACAGTTAGTGCAAGTTTCAAACTGTATCAGTTTCTAGATAATTATTGTAAATTCTTTTCAGAAAAACTTCTATACTTTCGTTGGTCGGTTTAGTGTTGTACAAAAATCTTTAGTGGTCGCACAGGTCAAGGCCAAGAGATGTCCATGAGTAACTCATATCCTTTACATTGTACAGAAAACACACTATTAACGTAGAAGAAACATGTTCCTCAACGCTGCTTTTTGCCCTCTGTAATTAAGTGTACTTTTCTAAACCTGCTTTCAATGTGATTACAATTTTTTCGTGATCTTTCGCATATCAATGTTGGTTGGTAGATTTTCCAAAGGCTATTTTTTAGCACGAACATGGCGGGGTTCATAAGGCATCAGATCAGGACACCGGAGTTCATAAGATAGGAGAAGATGACCAGGTTCACAAGGCACAAGAACTCCGGAGTTCATAAGGCAGGAGATATCTACCTGGGTTCATAAGGCATTAGAACTCCGGAGTTCACAAAACAGGAGATATCTACCTGGGTTCATAAGGCATTAGAACTCCGGAGTTCACAAAACAGGAGATACTGACGTGGGTTCATAAGGCTTCAGAACACCGGAGATCATAAGACAGGGGGTGTCGGGTTTCATAAGGCAGGAAATAACCGGAGCTCTATGCATCAAAAGCAGGATACCCGGAGATCAGCGCATAAAAACACTTCATTCAGGGAGAACTTAGAATACGCATTATGAATACGTATGAGGTATTATGCCCGCAATTTGATATGTATAAATTAGGATGGACTTCTGCGCTGGCCACATCAATACCGGAAGTCACTCTTTTAACGGGTTATACCAATGATACCCTCAAACCCACATGAACTGTAAACAGGTACCGTTCACCCGAGTAAAATCTCTACAAGAACATAACGTATTGCTCTGGTCTAACCGCCCTTCGGACTTGGCCAACTCGCATGCCAGCTTCCGAGTTTTCAGGCTTTGTCTAACTCGATATCGCCCGTGATATCATGGCCCCGTTGCACATAACAGACTTGTGAGATGAGTTTAATGCCCCTTCCCCCCTCCAAATGACTCAGCAAGTGTCAGACAAGCACTGGTAGTCCTGGCATGCTGGGGGGTGCGATATCTCCCGGAACATACACGATGACCTCATGTATGTCAGTGCGTCATAAAGCATACTGAATCCAACGTAAAAGGTGTGAATCTAATTCCTTTTACCGCGAAAAAAAGCAGTGAAAGCAGAATACATCATTTTATTAACACAACAAAGGAATTTTACTTGGTTATTGATGTAAAAGGTCAATACTTATCGTATATGTAATTTGAACGTACCAAACGTCACAACAGGTACAAATAAACTTTTAACCATTTTTCGCACAGATCACTTTGTGTAAAAATAACGGGTTTACTTTGGAAATAGACACAGAAGTCGCAACCACAGCTCAACGCGAAATTCTTATGTAACATTAGTAAATAATTCACAAACAACAGCAATAGTATTTGCACATTTGCATTACCTTTCTACTAAAGAACAATAAAGCAAATAAAGGTACTAACGTGAGAGTAGTATATGGACAGTATTTCGTTTATAGGCATCTAACCATATGATATTAAGCTTATGGCATCAGTATTCTTACTTGAAGTAAAGTATTAACTTCTTGTTATTTATATGCCTTGTGTCTGTTTTTTGGGACAATTAAGTATAAATCCAATGTTAGTTTAAAACATGAACACTTAAGTTTTTTAAATATGTAACAGAGTGCTGGTTGGAAATTGTTCATTTATAGAATTATACAAACACGTAGCCCATCCATGATACAACGATACAACTGCTGATTGGCGTAATAATGTTAAAAAAGTGTTGGTTGGTGATAAAACACATATTATTTCAGGGTTTTATTATAAATAAATCATGAAAAATAAATAAGATTTTTATATTTGGCTTACAAAACATTCGACCTGGGTAGTCCATACAATGTCCCTATTTCAATGTGACGTCATCATGATAACTTTCCCATAAGATGCTTAAAGACGCCATTTGTAAGTTCCGTTTTTATAAGATCTGCACCAGGAATTCCCAGTATTGTCGGATAAGGAGAAATACCCTTTTTACAAGGCAGGTCCCCTCCCACCCATGCCCTCACACCCCATCCCTCTAGCATTCGAATTTATACTTTATACATCAACCCAGGCACACTCATTCCTCTCTCGGTCATCGAGTAGTTTCTTTATCCTTTATATTCATCTCATTTATATTCAACACCCTTCCCCACTCCCGCTGCCTCTCCCCTCAGGTTTTCTTACTTTTTCCTACCAACAGCTTTCAAAAGAAAAAAGGTCGAACAGAACATATCGTTTTCCCCAGTCACAGCCCGATTTTTTTTCTCGGACATTCACGACTGTTAATTTTGTGTGTTGTCGAAGTTATGACTAACACGCGTCCTGATAAAAGTAACGGTACCCAGCGTGGTACTAAGCATTCATACACGTGCATCTTCGGGTTACCACTGTACACGGTCTAGTTTGTCACAAGCCACGTGGGAACTTCGCATCCATACACATGCATCTTTGGGTTACCACTGTACACGGTTTCAAGCACACGGGAACTTCGCAGTTTAACAAATACATTGTACAATAAGTTCAGAACTCTTAGCCAATTTGGGAAACACATCATTTTTCCAGGCCGAACACTGTAAATTCACGGATTGACGGGCAGACAGCAGGTCAACAGATAACATTTAATTTTATATATAGGCTCGATAAACTCATCTATAATATAAATATGCAATATGACTACCGGTTTATTGACTGGCTATTGACAAAGCACGGATAATAAGACATTATTGAAGAGAGCCAAAGGAATGTCCTATAGAGCATAAGCCTTCTCTTCTTCGGATATTAACTTGAACGCAAATTGTAGCCTTTCGAAGCACAATAACTGTTTGTTCATAACAAGAAAAAATAAACCCAAGAACATTCATTCTATGTGCATATATCCAGTATTCGTGTGGAAATGACAGACTTCTAAAAACTTAAGCGACAACGCCAATCATTTCTTGGACAGATTAGCAGCGAGCGCGCCAAGCACTGCATGCTTGTTCGTGGCGTTTGCCACAAATTTCCGCAGTGCATCCACGCCACTGTCTCCGACAATATTCTGTATTTCGCTGACCAGCTGTGCCTTTTCCTCGTCAGACATGGCCCTGAGAACGCCCACCATAGATTTGTAGTTTGTCACGTTTCTGTACCCATACAGTGCTCCTGAAACATGCATTACTCTGGTTATTTCAGGTAGCCAACTTGCAGCCTGAACCACACCTTTTCTCAATTTTTTCAATCACATATTTGCACCTTCTATTATTAGAAAAATTAGTATGACTACTGTTATTATTATTTTTGTTATTATTTTTATTTATTTTATATTTTCGGGGGGGGGGGGTACATCTAGTTACTTCTGATCTAGAAACATGTGAGTTTTTAAATATAATTATTTACAAAATCCTCTTTCAAAAGCTTTGAATTTGTTTATCTCCACTTTTAGATGGGTTTCCCTTCCAGTTAATACTTTCCAATAGAAACAAATTTTTTTGTCGCAGTTAGTACGGCCCTATCCCGTCATCCATCCATCAACCAATGAGAATGAAGGAATTCGCTGGTATTACGTCATTGACGACAGAGGGAATTCCCTTTAAGCGTGGTTTTTTTTATACGTGCGCCATTCTGTGTGCTTCGCAATTTTTGCTTTGGGGAACTGGTTTAAAGGTGCGAATTTGCTTCTATTTTGGTTTATTTAACCAAAAAAGGACTAATTTATTATTTCTAAAATTTGGATAAATTTGGTTTTGGGATGGCATTTGGGGCACCTACGGCACCGTGTTGTCTCAAGCATATCTGTTGTCGTAGTCAAGTCTGTTTATCTCTACTAACATCAGCAATACAACAGTTAGAAACAAGTTTGTCCAAGGACAAAGTCCCAGCTTATGAAAAGCGATAACACCAATTCCAGCGTGCTAAAGCGCTAGCTAAACTAGAGCTTCAGTGAGGCAGGACCCCCCGTGTAACACATACTGTCATTGGATGTTCGTAAATTCATTGAAATTGAAAACCCTACATTGCCTATCAATTTTTGGTCGATTTGAAAAATAACATAACGTTGCACACCTTCAATATACGTATTAATCGCATGCAAACTGAAAAAGTATAGGCAAGAATAGTTATGGAGTTACGACCTGGACAAAATGTCACATCTTTCTATATTCGAACTAAATTTTTATCTATTTTCAAAACACTGTTATTTTAACAATTTTTCATCAAATCGAACGCAGATAAAACGTGTTGCACACCTCCATTATGCGTATTAACCGCAAGCAAAATGAAAAAGCATTAGCATGAATAGTTTTGGGGTTACGGCCTGGACAAAAAGTCACATCTTTGTACATTTGAACTAAATTTTTATCTATTTTCAAATCGAAGGAAAATACGACGTTGCACACCTCCAGTATCCGTATTAACCGCATGCAAAAACGAAAAGGCATTCGCATGAATAGTTATGGAGTACGACCTGGACAAAATGTCACATCTTGCTACATTCGAACTAAATTTTTATCTATTTTCAAAAGACTGTTATTTTAACAATTTTTCATCAAATCGAACGAAACCACAACGTTGCAAACCTTCAATATATGTATTAACCGCATGCAAAACGAAAAAGCATTCGCAAAAATAATTTTGGGGTTACGGCCTGGACAACATGTCACATCTTTGTATATTCAAACTAAATTTTTACCTATTTTCAAAACACTGCGATTTTGATAATTTTTCATCAAATCGAACGACACTATGTCGTTGTATACCTTCAATATACGTATTAACCGTATGCAAAACGAAAAAGCATTAGCAAGAATAGTTTTGGAGTTACGGCCTGGACAAAATGTGACATCGTTGCACATTCCAACTAAACTTTTATCTACTTTCAAAATGCTGTCATTTTGACAATTTCTTTTCAAATCGAACAAAACTACGACGTTGCACACCTACAATATACGTATATACCGCATGTAAAACGAAAAAGCATTAGCGTCAATAGTTTTCGAGTAACAGCCTGGACAAAAGATAGAATACTAGAGCGGGCGGACGTACGGACAGACACACAAGCTGACAGACACCTGGGATAATAATTAATTTAGCAACGCACCCGAACATAGACCGATAAATACATACAAAGATTTGTTTCCTAGAAAAATGGGAAACAGATCTTGTGTATCTGTGGCAGACTGGACAGTCTACCAGAGATACCTTCGAACAACTCATCGAAATTGTATCCACACACGTGTACTGTTGGTCGAACATACACAATTAGTTCAAGGAACAGAAACGACCAGTGAATGGTGATACGACCAAACACATGTGATTACGTTCCCGCATTTCGTACAAATACCAATGATTATTTAATTTGCGTTCATGCGCGGTTCTTATTTAGACCAGTGCGCATGTTTGGTTAACGCGCGTTGATCCGCGGTTTGCATTTCGGACCAGTGCGCATATTTATTTAACTTGCGTCGACGCACAGTTTGCATTCCGAACCAGTGCGCATGTTTATTTAACTTGCGTCAATGCGCGGTTTGCATTTCGGACCAGTGCGCATGTTTATTCAACTTCCGTTCATGAATGGTTCGCATGAGCGGATGTTTATTTAGCTTGCGTTGATGCACGGTTCACATTTCGGACCAGTACTCATGCTTATTTAACTTGCGTTGATGCGCGATTGGGATTTCGGACCAGAGTGCACGTTTATTTAACTTGCGTTGACGCGCGGTTCGCATTCCGGACCAGTGCGCATGTTTATTTAACTTGCATTGATGCAAAGTGCTTGTTTTAGACCACTGCGCACGTTCATTTAACTTACGTTAATGCGCGGCTGGCATACATTTGAGACCAGTGTGCATGTTTATTTAACTTGCGTTGATGTGGGCGCTTATTTTGGACCAGTGCGATGTTTATTTAACTTTGATGCGCGATTGACATTTCGGACTAGTTAACTTGTGTGGATGCGCGGTTCGTATTCCGGACCAGTGCGCACGTTTGGTTAATGTGCGTTGATGCGCGGTTGGCATTTCGGACCAGTGCGTATATTTATTTAACTCGCGTCGATGCGCGGTTCGCATTTCGGACAGTGCGCATGTCTATTTAACTTGCGTTGATACGCGGTTCTTATTTCGGACCACTCCG
Source organism: Protula sp. h YS-2021 (assembly GCA_949752745.1). Taxonomy (NCBI): domain Eukaryota; kingdom Metazoa; phylum Annelida; class Polychaeta; order Sabellida; family Serpulidae; genus Protula; species Protula sp. h YS-2021. The sequence continues at coordinate 51,300,051 of OX457029.1, read as the reverse complement.
CACGTTTGTGCAACCTTCGTCGATGCGTGGTTGTTATTTCGGACTAGTACGCAAGTTCATATAATTTGCGCTGATGCGCGGTGCTTATTTTGAACCAGTGCGCATGTTTATTTAACTTGTATCGATGCGCGGTATGCATTTCACAACTGTAGGAGGAGATGCATTTTGAGGTTTTTTTCTTCAAAATTCCCCCAAATTTCAAACATTCTCTGATCGATTAAAAATCACAATCCTCTGAGAATGCCTCACACGGAAAGTAAATGACATCGGATCAAAATTGTGGGAAATTCGTTTGAATTTTGTTCAAAAATCGGATAAAAACTGTAGGAGGAAGTGCATTTTGAATTTTTCTGCAAAAATTCCTCAAAAATTGTCCGATCGACTAAAAAGCACCAGCTGTATGCATGGCCCACCTAGGGATGCCTCACACCAAAAATAAATGAAATCGGATAAAAATGTAGGGAGAAATGCATTTTTAAGTGTTTTCTTCAAAAATTCCATCAAAATACAAAAATTGTCCGATCGACTAAAAACGCAAAAACCATATGCACGACCCATTAGAGGTGCCTCGTACCAAAACGTAATGACGTCGGATCATAATAGAAGATACATTTTAATTTTTTTCTTGAAAAATTCCCCAAAAATTAAAAAATCACCCGATCGACTAAAAAAGCAGAAGCCATATGCACGACCCCTAGGAATGCCTCATACCAAAAATAAATGCCATTGGATAAAAAATGTAGGAAGAGATGCACTTTGAAACAAAAGTTTACTGAATTAAAACTAAACTAAATTAAAAACTAAACTAAACTAAATTAAACTAAACTAAATAACTAACAAACTAACGCCGTCTGCAAACCGACAGGTATACCCCAGCTTACTTCACGGTGGCCGACTGGAATCAGAAACGAAATTCCCTGAGTTTTCCAGGTTTTCCATACAATGCATTTTGACAGCGCAGGATTTCATAATTCTAAGACTTACATGCTTTGTTCGAAAACAATAGTCGTCGATTCCATATCCCACTATTTCTCTTAAACACTTAGAAAAAGAGAATGTTCAACAAATTCTTACTAAACCTGAATTCCCTGATTTCCAGGGTCGTGGCCACCCTGTACTTGTAACGTAAGCTGGGCTAAAAATCACAGATTACCAATGATTCCTCCAATGAGTGCTCCAGGTGGGCCGAGAACTAATCCCCCGATGACTGTGCCGATGAAACCGCACGTGGCCTGGAATAAGATACCTGAAGTGTAAATCAGACCACAGTGTCAGGAGTAACTCAGACCAGTGTCAGGAGTAAATCAGACCACAGTGTCAGGAGTAAATCAGACCACAGTGTCAGGAATAAATCAGACCAGTGTCAGGAGTAAATCAGACCACAGTGTCAGGAGTAAATCAGACCACAGTGTCAGGAGTAAATTAGACCACAGTGTCCGGAGTAAATCAGACTACAGTGTCAGGAGCAAATTAGACCACAACGTCAGGAGTAAATCAGACTACAGTATCAGGAGTAAATCAATCGGTGTCAGGAGTAAATCAGATTACAGTGTCAGGAGCAAATTAGACCACAATGTCAGGAGTAAATCAGACTACAGTGTCAGGAGTAAATCAGACCCAGACAAGCTTTCAGTCACAGCGCACCAATTCTCAGAAAAGGCAACTTTGAAACGGAGTGGCCACCGGAAGTTCTTGATCGCGTCAATGTTGTCTTTATGATTTCAGGAAAGATGTAAACCAAGCTTTAGGATGTGATCAGTGAGAGGGATACTGTGGTACAATTATCACTGTTCCATTGTTAAATGCCCCTTGCCCATCACACTTGCACTTGTCCGACCCGACCCATCTCACCATCCAATATTATTTAATCATCTTCTGGAAATAGCCAGTTGAATGAAATGGGGAAAAATGGCAGCTTAAGCCAAGTCAGGTCGTAATCAGTTCAAACAGGGTTTGTGATGGTTTATTAAGCTGGTAGGATGGTAGAAGCCAATGAAAATAGACACATAATGGGTCCTAGTGCATATCTTGGAAAGGTGCTGCAATATAACAATGATTCTTCTTATAACTTAAGTAAAAGAACTCGATTGCGGTCACTGAACAGATTTTACTGTGTCTTTTTTATTCGAGACTGGAGGGTGGTCGCTAAAGGGGTTTCACTTCACGTTCTTTTTTATTCGGGTCTGGAACTTGGTCAAGACAGGGAGGTTTTATCGAAAGTGTTTTCATAGGAATCTGGAAGCGGTCACTACAAACAGGTTTTACTTTACATCCTTTTATCCGGGCCTTGAAGGTGGTCGTTAGAAAAAGGTTTATTTTATCCGAGTCTGGAAGGTGCTACACCTCCAATTCCCTACTTCATTGGTAACCCCCCCCCCCCCCCCCCGCCGGCAATCCAGTGCAGAAACAACTTTAAACGCATCTTTTACGCTTTCACCCAAGGTACGGAAACCGTCTGCACCCTAAGTGCAGTTTTAGCCATGATATATTACGTGAAAGGCGAAAAAAAAACAAAAAAAACAACAGCTACACCTGATAACGCGACCTTTAAATACGACCATACCATTTCATGGGCAGTCACACGTAACGACTTCATAATGTACCACAACCAACACTGACCCGCAACCCCCCACTGAGTGGAATGTTACGTAATACCTGTAGAACAGCCAACGTACAAAAAAGCCCAGTAATGTTGCTACTGTTTTCAAGTATTTTAAAGAATGCAAGAATACTCGAAAATCTTCTAGAAAACTTGAAATCTCTAGCGTAGTAATAACTATGCTTAGTTAACAAAGCAGCCGACAAAACGGGGAAATCGGGGCAGGGGAACAAAACGGGGAAATCAGGGGGGGGGGGGGGGGGAGGGCAGTGAGTGGTGGTGACCTTTCTTATTTCCTATATGAGTTTTATATTTAACATAAACCGTGTGACTTATCCAAGGAATAACTACACCACGTTTGAAGTCGAGCCGACTTTCAGCTACCGAAATATCTTTACCCAATGACGCCGTATGCCGTTTTCGGTCGTTCTTTTCCAGGCAAAATTTGACAGAATCTTTCTGACTTTCTTAACAAGTTTCCACTTTCTCTGATGGTTAATGGCTGAGAAATGTTAAATGTAAGTTTGTACCGTAATGACATCATTCACCTTTCTTAACTTCGCCACATTAAAAGAACAAATCAGTATGGTTGAAAGACTGGATTATGACAAACTCAGATGAATTGAACGGGGTCTTTCCTCACACGGGAACATGGAAACAAAGCCACTTTGATATGTGGCATTCAAGAAAACTGTGCGTCTGTCCATTCTGAGGACAGTGTGTCGCGAACATCCTCCCATACACCTTTAGTGAAATGAAAGCTGCAGCAAAGAAGAGCGCTGCCTTTGCCAAATTAAAACTGCTAGGAAAGAAATATGTCCCAGAGAAAACGCAATTTAAGATATCGCTTGACATAGAGCAGTTACAAGTGCAAGGGGAACGATATATGCCAAGTGCTGAGGAGGAGGTGTATTTCAGGAATGAAGATGCAGACTTAGTAACAGAGAAGAACATCAAGGCTGTTCTGAATACCACCTCCGTTCAGTTTGATGACGTCACAACAGAAGTAAGATCACAAACAATAGTTCCCCCAGTTCAAACATCGGATAGTGAATACGCAACACATTTGAGACCTGATTCTGCATCACTGTTACAGCTCCTGATGCCGCTAGACGCAAACACTGATTACGTCATCTCTTCATATGAGGCGCCGCCGACCTTAACGCCTGAAATCGTTAGTGAGCGCAAGGATAAAGCACAGTTACATGCACCATAAGTTGTATCAAGTCACGCCGACATCAGCCATGCACTAAAACAACATTGTCTGCTGCAGATATTACGTATCGGTGTTCGGCCACCAATGGTAAGCAACGGATTATGAGTCAGTCAAGGTAAGGTTTTTCATCCAAGGTTGAATCCATATGCTACCCCTTGGCAGCAGCCGACGAATTTCGCCCCAGTATACAGCGAGACTTTGTATTATCCAAATAACTCACGAACAATGGTCTTTAATGCAGCAGAAACAGTTGCTAGATGCGATTAGTATCACAAAGCCACAGCTCCCTAGTTTCAATGGGGATCCAATGAACTCTTTTGATAGCACTGTTCACCCCTCTTCTGTGTCTGATTCAACCAAACTGAACAAATTCTTTGAACTTTGTTAAAGAAAGGCACTCGCTATCATTAAATCTTGTTCTTTAATGCAGGCCAGTCAAGGGTATAAGAAGGCAGGAGGTTTGCTCAAGGAGAGATTTGGTAACGATTAGGTTATCTCTCAGGCGTGGGTTGATAAAATTACTCGTAATGTACCCATCAAGCAAAGTATTCCCAGACTTGTACTGTGCACTGCAGCAATGGCAGTGCGGATTGATAACCAGCTTTGATGGGAAATGACGCAAGAATCAGTGTATTAGTGTGATAGTCCTATCATATTGGGATATATCACTAATAGCGAAAACACCTTTTACACATTAGATTAAAAGTCAATGACATGATGGGTAGACGGATTTCCTCACCCGATTATCTTCGTCAAGAGGAATCAATGTGGCCTGAAACCCCAAATGAAATTAGCATTTCTTCGGATGACGTCGAAGTCAAACGAAAGGCGAATTCCTATGCGACTGACACTGACCAAAGTGATATTTTTCATTGTTTTTAGTCGGTGCTCAAGTTGGCACGAAGTCAAGAAAAAACATTGCATGGATTCGCAAGTTCTTATTATGGCTCAAATGAAAGAGATCAGATCCCAGTGAGTCACTTTATACTTTCCGTAAACTTCTTGAGGCTGAACACGCTATTGTGAAATGTATCCAAAGAAAGGCCTTTGAGAAGGAGATTTCATCGCTGAGCGCAGCTCGAAAGTTACCAAAGTCAAGTAGTGTGTTTGCGCTGGAGCTGTTTCTGGATCATGAGGTTCTCCGTGTTGTTGGTCGTCTAAACGCTGCATCAGTTCACTTTGAAAGAAAACACCCTGTAATTTTACCTCGACATCATCACAGCTCGAGCTCGTTGTAAATCACATTCACAGAGTATGTGCTAGGCATCTGAAAGTGTATCCAAAGGTCAGAACACTCATTAAGAGAGTTCAACGTAACTGTGTTGCATGTGAAAGGCAAGAAGTATAGATCCGAAGGTCAACGCATTACTCCTGGACACCCTGCCTTCACTTCTGTGGGAGTTCATTGTTTTGGACCATTTTTGTAAGCGCGGCAGAGGTCAAGAGAAGCGGCTGTGTTTTCACTGCAGGACAATTCCCGCAAATCATACTGAGATGCTATACTCGCTTGCCGCCGATTCCCTTATACACGCACTCATGCGTCTCATCGCCAGACACCGATATCCAAAACAAATCAGTCTGACAATGTACCAACCTCACTGGGGGTGAAAACGAAAATCGCCAGTCCATTCAACAATGGAATACGTGCAACGAACTTCGCGAATGCCTACTACTCAATGAAATCGAATAGATTTTCAACCCACCACCTGCGCTCCATATGGGAGGAGCATTGGAAAGAATGGTAACGATCAAGAGAATAATGAACGTCACTATAAAGCACAATGTACTGGATGACGAACGCTTTAAGTACTGTGTTTTGTGAAGTTTTGTTTGTTTGGTGTTTAACGTTCCATTCACCACCTAGGATGGGTATATTAAGACGCACTTGCTAAAGAAACAAATGGGAGAAAAAGAAGGAAGAATGAAGAAATAGTAAAATGAGAGTTGGAAAGAAAGAAATTCCGATTAGTCGCCTAAAAGATTCTCTATGGTGTTCTGTATGAGAACGTTAATTAAAAACATGGTTAAGGACATAATGAAAAATGATTATACTTAAGCTCTTACGCACTTGAGGATTCGTACTTACGTTTACTTATTGATTTCGTTTTAAACAAATGTATCGTGATCAGTTCGGCGGTAAACTTCATCAGGATACGACGTGACTTTAGTTGTTCTCCTGTATGATGCAAGTTATTTAAATGGTTCAAAGTTATTTCATTGAACTATATGCTCGTTATTAGAAGCTTTTAGACAATTTATTTGCCTTTTGACTTGAAACTTTATGCTTTGACTTTCAATTTAATGGTTTGACTTGAAGGCTTGATTTTGAGATTCAACTTGAAGATAGTTGATTAATTAAGTGTTCGTATTTGAATTTAAGTGCAAAGAACCGCAGAATGACTTCTACCCGTGCTATGCTGAGTAATAAAACACATTAACTGAAACCTTTCATTGGTGTTGCAGATTTACTTATATTTACTAGTACATCATACAACACCCACATAAAATTTGAAGTTGATACGACTTTTCGTTCTCGAGATATCGTGCACACATTTTGTTCACAAGACTGACACACACACACATACAGAATGTACAGACACTACATGTCGGGCAGACATAAACAACACTGTCACTGAAACGTAAATAGTGGATGAAATTTTACAGACGTAAAATGTTGGGGAAACATTGAAAAAGTGTGTTTATTTATTTATGCTGCGTTGTGTAGGAAATTGGGTGCTTTTGCACTCGACCACTTGTTCTGTTTTCATTCAAGGGATTCCGTTTCTTTCTTACATAGAATTTTAGACCATATTTGGAGCTGTGCGACATGCCGTTATTTTTTGCATTTCGTCAAAACTGAAAAAAAAATGCTGCGCCATATATCTGTAAAAGTATCACGACAGTTGAACGAACTACAGTTGATCTAGCGATACTTACGCCTCCTCGACCGAGTTTTTTACCCCTTTAGAACGGCTTGTTATGAGCTTCACTACCGATGATTTCTCTTGTTATGAGCTTCACTACCGATGATTTCTCACCTATTTTTTTGGTGAAAAGTAGAACTAAACGGTACTGATATGCGTGATGATTGCTGCTTGTTTGCATTAGAATATGTAACATAATGCACCATGGCTACAACTTGACCACTTGAAAGTAAATGAATATCGGGAGCTTGATCTTAGGTTTCGTTGGGAAAAAACTATTTCTTTTTTCCAGGTTTCTGCCAACGTTCGGAAGAAATACCTTTTGGGCTTAAAGAAAGCAAACCCTGGCGTCTAGTGTATCTAACTACCAATCTTGCATTACTAGCTACAGGGAGGTCGGGCCATTTTTAAAACCAACAAGAATATACCCATATTGATATCAATGGAAAGATTACCCATAGTGACATACAAAAATACTCGGAAATTTTTGTGTCAACATAAAAACACCTGACGCCATTTTGAAATTTGACTAAAGAATCTGTCAAATTGCAGTCCGTGTTTTCTGTTCATGTTACTAGATCGACCGGTGTACCTGTACATAAGTTAAAAGGACATGTTTGCGCAGTGTCAATAAGGAATGTCCTGATCACATTGGTTAACAAGTATAAACGTTTCACTTAAACCAGTTGCCCTTAATGATGCCATTTTTGCCATCGAATATCTTTTTTATTAATAGTTTTCACGCAAACGGGCGTTAAACAACAATTGAAGTTATATTTCATCTACACATTAGTATACTTTATATTTTTCTTAAATGTTCTGCTGAGCTGTCAACTGCCGTGAAATCATAACACCACGCCATCACGAAAAAATATTTTCGATTAAAAATAAAGGAAAAACGAAGGACGAAATTCGCATGTGTAAGGCCGACACAATATTTCGCTATCCCGGCAATGGAAAAGCAATCATTATATCTGGTCGACCGAGTGGGGACAGTATTTGCACGTTCTGTGTGTGTATTTGTGTCAGTCTGTTGCGAACAAAATGTTGTGTGCGAGATATTTAAAAAAGAAATGTACCGTATCTCGCGAATTACTGAGTTTACAATCACCGTTTAAGTGACCCCGGGTACTGAAAAACCAGAACATTTTTTTTGTAACTGAAATAGCTACACTTGTTTTCTTTGCCCTCAACGCTGGCGTCGGCACCTGGTGTAAAAACAACCACTAATCGCCAAGAAAAAAGCTAACGATAATCAGTGGTTTTATCGATACTGTAATATGACAATATTTGATCATTTTTTCAGTAATGGGCTATTCACAAAGTTATTCACACACTGGCTATATCACTATACGCATAACCCTAGAACCCCACCCTTCCCTCTCCCCAGATGCGTGCGTGCGTACTTTTGGACTGCCCCTAAAGAAGCATTCAATTTTAGAATGGCAGTCGCCCTTTCTTTCTATCTAACCTTTTCAACAGTTTTGCAGCCGTTAATTAGCACGTTAAACGTTAACTTTACAGTAAATGAATCTGTTAACCCATCCACTGGCAACTAGAGTACCAGGGGCCGTATTTACAAGAGTTAACTGTACAGTAACTGACTCTTCAGCTGGCAACCAGAACATACAGTAAATTACTCCGCTAACTCCTCCACTGGCAACCAGAACACCACGGGCCGTATTCGTAAAAGTTAACTTAACAGTAAACGACTCCGTTAACTCGTCCGCTGGCAACTAGAGCACCAGGGGCGGTGTTCACAAAAGTTAACTTTAGAGTCTCCGACTCTTCAGCTGGCAACCAGAACATACAGTAAATTACTCCGCTAACTCCTCCACTGGCAACCAGAACACCACGGGCCGTATTCATAAAAGTTAACTTAACAGTAAACGACTCCGTTAACTCCTCCGCTGGCAAACCAGAACACCAGAAAGTAAATGAATAAATTTTATTCCGCAATTTGTCGCAAGATCTTACAACTGCATTTTCCACTTAGCCCTCTCAACAAACCTCGTTTTCAAAGCCACTTCCTTTTCCGTATTTAGGCTCTCAACAAGTGTTCGCCATTTTGTACATTGTTTAAAAATCAACGGATATTTGTGTTTATATAAAGGATTTTGTAATTTCACAGGAAGATAAAGAAGGAAAAGGTAGTGAAGAATTGTTGGAGTATAACATCTCCGACGATAGTGAAAAGGGTAACCAATCGGTCCCAAATGACGATGCCAGTAGTAGCCAATTGGCGGGACAAAAGGCGAGAAAAAGCAAAGTCGAAAAAGCGAAGGGCTAAAAGTCATTGATTTCATTGGGGTCCGATGACTCAAATTCAGGAAATTCAGATAGTGATTCGTTTAGTAATCATTCTTTGTCTGGCCTATCGGCAAAAACTGGCAATCGTAAATCCCGTAAAAGCAAGAAAACTAAAGCCAAAAGGCGTAAATTTCAAAGAGATTCTAGTCTCTAACAAGGCCTCCTTTGAAGGCAGTAGCTCTGAGGATTATGCCCACTTTAATCCCCAACAGTTAGATGATACGTTTACTTTGCCCTCCAATCTTTGCAAGTAAACATTTTGGCACCTACGTGAAGGAGGAAATTATGGAGAAGATGCCCGACGATTGCAAAATTCCCAAAAACGGGCAATTGAAAGCCCCTAAGTTAGACGAGAAATGGGGGGGGGGGGGGGGGGGGGGGTGTTCTCGAAGAAGATAGGAAGGGTTTTTGCCCTTAAGAAGTGGGATTCGAGTCAAGATCCAAGAGGCAGTTAACGAAACTATGCCCCTCTATCTGCCATTTGGACGCAAATTAATGCTATTAAAAGAAACAAATGCGGTACGTCGCTAGATCTTGATTCCACTCCAATTCATTGAGAAAGCCGTGATCTACCTGGGCCAAGCGAATGCTCAGATTAAATACTTTTGTCGACTTGCTTTAGTTTCCCATGTACTGACAGGGAACACAAAGAAAGCATCAAAATGCTGATCGAATTTGAAGAGGATCTGAATGATAGCAAATCGACGCTTTTAGGCGAGAAGTTCATTTCGAAAATGAACATCAAGATTAAGCGAAAAAAAGAAACTAGGAATATGAAGAAAAGCTCTTTCTTTCCCAAAGAGCCCTTTCGTAGGGACCCCCCAGCCAGGTCTGAGGGAACTTCAAGGGGATCCCACCCAAGGCAGAGAGGCGGCTATCAGAACAGAGGCTCCAGGTACACGAGTAGTCAAGCCAAGTCAATTAAGTTCCGTACAAAACCCAGGGTCAATCATTTCAAACAACCCTCAGTTAAGCGTTGCTCAAACACTCCCGTCAGAATTAAGTTCTCCTCAGATTCAAATACTATGGAAACCCTCAATTTTCCGATTCAATAAGAATAAATTCAAATCCCTGTAGGGGAAGACTAAACAAGTTCCTAAGAAACTGGGAAGTGCTCACGAGGAGTTAGTTAGTTAGTTATGTGGTTTTTTAACGACACGGCCAACCCTTTGCGGATCATATTGTGTCTTCACTGGTTCATAGCGGATAAAACGTTAAAAATGTGCGTTTGATATTAAAAGGAGTGTACAATCTAAAAGCATGTCTATACAATAAAAGCAAATAATGTAAAAACTAAAAATACTGGTACAGGTTTGTTTCTTTTAGAAACTAATATTTTACACGGTGTATTTTATCGAATAACTCTGTCATGGAACTGACAGTAAAATAACGGGAACGAATGTCTTGCAAATCTATGCAGTTGATCAAAATATGCTTTACTGTATAACTCTCTTGGCAACCCGGACATTCGGGCGGCAGTTCGTCTCGAAGCAGGTATTTGTGTGTGGTGTAGGTGTGCCCTATTCTGGCTCTACGTATTACCATGTCATCCCGAACAATGTTTAGGGATGGTAATTTACGTTCCACAACACTGTTAATTTGATGCAGTTTATTATTGATCTGTTCATTCCAATACTGTTGCCATTTGTCATTTACATATCTAGAAATATGCAGTTTGTAATCTGATGATGGGATAAGAAATTCAGAGTTTTGAATATCTAAAGCCTCTTTAGCAGCTTTATCAGCTGCCTCGGATTCCTACGTGGCTTGGAACCCAACAGAACCGTATTACCTTTCCCGCCCTTACAGCTTCGTCATGTTTTTCTACTTGGTCCAAGATTATAGGATTCGATATTTTCAAGTTTTCTTTTGATTCTGGTACTGATATGTCAACGCAAAAAATAACATTTTGAACGACTAATTTTGACAATTTGCATGGCTAGCTGGAGAGCTCTGACCTCGGCAGTGAAAATTGAAGACCAATCTGGGAGTCTGGTTTTCAAAATATTGTTCTCTGTGACAATTGATGCCGCAGCTTTGTCATCAAGTTTAGAACCATCAGTATACATAAAGTGGAAGTCTTGGTAAACTTCCTTGAGTCCTGCGAACTTAGATCGGAACACACACGGGTTAGTTTGTTCTTTTGGGTAATGGGATAGCGTTTTCAATACTGAGGCCTCAACTAATTTCAATTTAGGGTATTTCGATGCTCTGTAACTGGCAATGAGCTCAACGCTGAAGAACGCTTCTTGCAGGTGTGGTAATACTCTTGCCCCAAATGGAGGGATGGCCCCACTCTCAGAAAACTGTGAAAAGTCCGAGCCAGTCTGCGACCCTGGTTTTGTATCGGGTCAAGCATCTTCAGATGATGATCTAACTGAGCCATAGATTATGCTACCTACTGGTATTTCAGTGTCAAAAACATATACAACCGGTTCGTCATGCTGTTTACGTTTCTTGCAAAAATGCATACAGGCCGTTTTTGTTTGAGAAAATTTAAAACAGTTTTTATTCGCCCAGTCTTGAAAGGAGTTGACGTTTTGTTGAAGGCGACGTTGTATTAGATTCATACTTTTGCCTCTGTAAGAGATGGTGACATCATTTACAAAGAGTGAACTATCTATCCCCTGTTTTACTGTATCCCTTATACTATTAACTTTAACAAGAAAGAGTAGAATTGACTGGATACACCCTTGTGGGAAGCCTTTTTCCTGTTCAAAGTATTCTGAGAATATTGTACCTAGACGTACGCTGAAACGACGATCATCTAAAGAACTCTTTATAAATTTGGGTAACCTGCCCCGGAGCCCCAAAATAAACAGGTCCTTGAGTACTCGGTGCTACCACGTTGTGTCATATGCTTTTTCCATGTCGAAAAAGACCGTGACAACGTGCTCATTATTACTAAACGCTTCTCTTACGAAAGATTCTAGCCTTACGAGATGGTCTAAGGTACTCCTTTGTTTTCTAAAACTGCTTTGCACGTCAGCAAGCAAATGGTTGCTTTCCAGGTACCAAATCAGTCTATCTGCTATCATTCGTTCAAAGGTTTTGCACAGAGAACTTGTTAGAAAGATCGGTCTATAATTATGGGGGTTTGCTCGATCTTTGTTTGGTTTTGGTATTGGTATGATTGTAGCTTCTTTCCATATTTCAGGAAAGCTGCCTTTATTCCATATATGGTTTAACTGTTCGAGTAGGATTTCCAGAACGGATTCTGGGAGGTGCTTAAGAACCTGATAATGAATGTCATCTGGTCATGCGGCTGAGTCATGAGAGCTATTTATAGCGTCTTTTAACTCATTTATTGAAAAGTCAGTGTTGTAGGTTTCAGCATTGTCAGATGAGAAGTTTAAAGGGTTTCTTTCTTCAGCTTCTTTGTGGTAATTAAATTCGAGGCTATAATTTTGTGATGACGAATTATACTTGAAGGCTTTACCAAGAGGGTTTGACATATCCTCGAAGTTGGTGACATAACTGTTACTAATTCTGAGATGGCTTGATGGACTCAGATATTTTGCGGACTATGCCCCATGTTTTTTAAGAGATGTGTTTCTTTTGAGTTTGGATACGTATTCTTGCCAAGAGACTTTCTTTGTTTTATGACTTCACGTGACATGACTTGTAGTCTTCTATATTCTAACTTGCTGATTAGATCTGGGTGGTTTGAAAAGTGTTTTAAGGCTTCTTTGCGAAGAGCTATCGCGTGCTTACATCCGTCATTGAACCACGGCTTGTGTAGTTTTTACGGGCTCTTGATGTCTTTGGGATAGATTTTTCTGTTTCTGGACAACAGCAGTGAGAAGTAAAATTGGATCGTCGTCGTCAGTGAAGTGTTTTCTTTTAATACCGTAATGGCATAATTCTTGGAATAATGACCAGTCTGCTTTATTAAACTTCCATTTTGGAACCCTCCTCTCACGATAGGGTTCAGATTGACTCAGTAAAATAGGAAAATGGTCACTGCCATAAAGGTCGTCTAAAACTGTCCAGTTAAAATCAAGGAAGATATTAGCGGAAGCTATAGAAAGGTCAATAGTGGTTTTTGAACCAGTACCGGGGTGGATGTATGTAGACGATTTGTCATAAAATAAAGATATTTTATGATGATTTAGGAGGTTTTCGGTCAACTTCCCTTTTAGGTCAGTGTTCCTGTTGCCCCACAATATGCTGTGGGCATTAAAGTCTCCTAAAAATATGACTGGTTTAGGTAACTGGTTTAGAATATCATTTAACTGTTCTGGCCGGGGTTTCATTGGTGGTAGGTAGATGTTACACACAGTAAAAATTTTACCTAGAGTAATCCGGGCCGCTTGGGCCTGGAAAGGCGCGTCCAATTTAATTTCACTTTGAGAAATTTCATTGCGAAGAAACATGGCGATACCACCTATCGCTCTTTCGCCACAAAATGGTTTATTGTAAAGTGTGTACCCCCTACTTGTTGTGGGGGGGGGGGGTGTCATCTTTAATATAGGTTTCCTCTAGGCAAATGACCGCAGGGTCCTTCAAATGTACAAGTGTCAAAAGTTCGTGGTAGCTGGCCCAAAAACCTGATATTCCAATGAGCTATCGTCATGTTTGTTTGTTAAATGAACAAATGCTTTGTTGCTAACGTTGTGTTTGTTGTAGGGGATACATCCCTTGAGCGTTGGTTGGTTATTGGTTTTAGAGACGGTTTCTTGTCGGCAAATTATTGCTGGATCATTCTGAAATATGACTGCTAAAATTTCGTGATGGTTGGTCCAAAAACCTCGTATATTCCACTGAATTATTGCCATATGGTCTTATTTCGTTATGCCTAAGAGTCTTTGTATTCCGACACTAGGTCTTGAAATTTGCTTCTTTTTATGGCCACTTTCCTTTGTTGTTTTGGAGGAGAGAGGTTCTGAGGGTGTATGCTATCGTCTTCTTCCATTAATGGAGAGAACCTATTCTTTACCTCGCTGGTTACAGAGGAGCGCTGTCCCGTGTCTCTAGAGGACGCCAAAAAAGAAAGACAATTAATATCACTGGAGGTTCAAGAAATGTTGCAGAAACAGGCAACAGAGACAGTCAGTCCCCATCCAGAGCAATTTGTGGTCACATTTTCTTGAGATCAAGGAAAGACGGGGGTCATCGCCCAGTGTTCAACATGAAAGAGTTGAACCAATTTTTGGAATATCAACATTTTAAAATGGAATCCATGAAAGATCTAATGGGCATGTAGAAACAGGGGAACTGTATGGTAAAACCGGATCTGGAAGATGCCTATTTCTCGGTTCCAATGAGCACAAAGTCAAAGAGATTCATGAGGTTCCGTTGGAGAGACCTGTTGTATCAGTTCCGGGTAATGGCATTTGGTTTGGGGCCGGCCCTAAGGTGTTCACCAAGCTACTATGGGGCTGTTAAGGAGGATGGGGATCCGATTAATGATTTTTCTGGACGATCTGATAATATTAAATCAGTACCCGCAGCAGTTATTTAGGGATCTGAAGACAGTCTGCGTCCTGTTGATGTCCCTGGGGTTTCTCATAAACTGGAAAGAGACTGTTCTGGTTCCCACCCAAGTGATAGAATATATGGGGTTCACTATAAATTCAATAGAAATGGAGATATCCTTGCCGCCAGTCAAAACAAAGAAGGTAATACAAAATTGCAGGGAAATGTTACACATTCGATTCCCAACTGTCAGGAAATTGACCCAACGTTGTCATCAACCATGCCAGCAGTACTGCCAACGCCGTTGCATTTCAGATTCCTGCAGATGGACGTCAACAGAGCAATTACGGCGGGGAAATCTTATGAAACTAGTCTGGAACTCAGTCAGCAAGCCAGGGAGGAGATACTTTGATGGATCAAGTCTTTAGAAGTGTCCAACGGAAGATCCTTACTGAGGAATGTGAGAGAAGTGGTGATAACCATCAATGCGTCGAATTACTGGGGGGTGGGGGGGACATGGAGCAAAAATCAAGAAATAAAGAGTTCATGGACCAAGGAGATTTCGTGGCAGATCAATTCCAAGGAGTTGAAAGCAGGGTCTATAGCCATCAAACCCTTCATGAAGACTGCTCGAAATGACACTATTTACCTTCAGATGGACAATGTCACACCTGTATCGCAAATAAACAAACTGTTGAGCTAGGCATCAGCACATATGTTGGAGACAGTGAAGGATCTCTGGTATTTCTGCGCCAAATGGAACCTTCAGGTCATAGCAATATATCTACCAGGAACGAAGAACGCACGGGCAGATTGGCTGTCAAAGAAACTGAGGATCCCAGCGATTGGAAACTGGACACGGAGGTATTTTTGAGCATAGAGAGAACGTTAGGTTAGAATGTGCATCTGTTTACCTCTCGAATCAATACGCAGAAAACAAGATAGATCAGTTGTAAACCGAATGCAGGAGCGGAGTCAGTACATTGCCTTCAGAGAAGTTGGGAGAATCTGAAGGGATATGCGTTTCCTCCGTTCTATTTGATACGAAAGATGCTGAAGAAGGTTTCGTTAGAAAATGCGACGAACACGCTTATTACGCCCACCTGGATCAACCAAGTCTGGTACCCGACGCTGCTCCAGATGTCGGTGCAGAAACCATTGTTACTACCCAGTACGATGAACATAAGTTTGAACGGAAGGAATCAGAATCACCCCATGGTGACAGCAGATTCATTGCAACTGGCGGCCTGGAGAGTTTCAGGCTGCAAGCGAAAGCAGGATTTTCAGAAGACGCTACAGAGCTCCTCGCTTCCAAATGCAGAGTAGGCACGAAGGGGTCTTACAAATACTCCTGGGAAAAGTGAGGTAGCTGGGCTCGTGCAAGGGGTATTGATCCATTTCGAGCCACTGTGGTAAATGTCGTGGAATTCCTAAATGCTATGTTCCGGAAGGGTCTCAATTATAGCACAATTAATGGGTACATTACGGCTATATGGTCTTTACACACCCACACCAAAAAGAGGGCAGTAGGGGAACACCCTCGGGTAGTCCAGGCCATGAGCGAGATTTTCAACCTTAGGCCACCACAACCCAGGTATTCAACTCAGTGGGATGTAAACAAAGTGTTGACATACATAGTCGCTATGGGAGGTAATGACAATCTCATTCTGAGGCAGTTAGGTACTAAATTGGCCCTGCTGATAGCTCTGTCAACTGCCACAGATCATCCGATCTTACTCTGTTGGATACCAGTTTGATGGTAGATGAAGGTAACAAGGAAATATGTAAATTCGAAGAAAATAATGCTTTAGACCCGCTAGCATGCCTAAATGAGTACTTGGCCCGAACTAGCAAACTCCGACCAATCGAGGGAAACCAGTTATTTTTGTTGTCGAATAGCCCACACAAACCAGTAAAGTCGCTTACAATTTCGGGTTGGTTGCGTTTTCTGGATGAACAAGGCGGGCATAGATACAAAGGTCTGGAAACCCCACTCTAGTGGGGGGCCAGTACATCCAAGGCTCAAGGGTCTCTGTGAAGGACATTTTGGACTCGCCAAATTGGTCGACTGTGGGGACTTTCCAGCGATTTTATAATAGACCCATTGAACAAAGCCAAAATGAATTTGCAAAAACGGTGCTGACCATGTAAATAGGAAATTTGTTCTCAAGGTAAGTGCTTTGAATATGCGGTTGTAAGATCTTGTAAAAACTGCGAAATAAAATTGGAAATTTTATAAGGGCCCGCAATAAAATTAAGATTTTATAAGCAATTTTCGCAAGATCTTACAAATTCCCGCCCGCATCCGACCCAATACACATACATAAATACTCGTATATGCTGATACTCTGCTCGAAAATAACTTGACTACGTCTCGAGGAGTACGTCTATCCCCCGTGGGGGATATGGTGTGTGTAAGGCTGTTGCGTGTTGACAACGCAAAATTTAAAAGTGGAAGGATAGGTAGACGTAGTGTCTAACATTTAAACGAATCAATCCATTAACCAGTAGGCGCGTGAGACTGTCGTAGGTACGCTAAGTACAGCACCAAGTTTCAAAAGTCCACCATTTTGTCAATTTTTTTCCGATCCGGTAAAATTCTTAATCACTGCACTGCGGAAGGTTCCAGAGAAGCCGTGTACAAAATATGAAACGAATTCATCCATTAATGTGGCCTGTAGGCGGGTGAGACTGCCGTATATACGCTAACTCCAGTGCCGATTTTCAAAAGTCCGCCATTTTGTCAATTTTTTTCCGATCCGGAAAATTCTTGGTCACTGCACTGCGGAAGTATCCAGAGCAGCCGTGTGCAAAATTTGAAACGAATCCATGTACTAATGTGACTTGTAGGCGCGTGAGACTGCCGTATATACGCTAACTCCAGTGCCGATTTTCAAAAGTCCGCCATTTTGTCAATTTTTTTCCGATCCGGAAAATTCTTGGTCACTGCACTGTGGAAGGATCCAGAGAAGCTGTGTACAAAATTTAAAACGAATCCGTGTACTAACGTGGCCTGTAGGCGCGTGAGACTGCCGTATATACGCTAACTCCAGTGTCGATTTTCAAAAGTCCGCCATTTTGTCAATTTTTTTCCGATCCGGAAAATTCTTGGTCACTGCACTGCGGAAGAGTCCAGAGATGCCGTGTGCAAAATTTGAAACGAATCTATATATTAATTTGGCCTGTAGGCGCGTGAGACTGAAGCGTGACAGACGGACAGACAGACGGACAGACCGAAAAGTTCAAAACTATATCCCTCCGTTTCACGGGGGATAACTTTTGGTGTGTTGCAGGGGCTGTTTACAAAGTCACAGGGGTTTCTACCAGTCGTACAGGAAGTAAGCCCTAGAAGGTCGCAGTTTCTGGGGATTCAGAGGGCGCCAAGAGCATACAGGCCGGAGGAACTCGATCGGCACGTGCCTACAGTGACTTTCGATTTCGAACTCTTGAGATTGGTTACTCGATCTGTGTGGATGTTTGAAATAAAAAAGCCCAACTTATCAGAAATTAGCGTTTTATGTGTCCAAAGTCAGGCTCGAACTCGTTTCGAGCCAAAATCTGGAAAAGGAAGTGGGTTTGAAAACGAGGCTTTTCGAGACCGCTAAGTGGAAAATGCGGTTGTAAGATCTTGCGAAAATTGCTTATAAAATCTCAATTTCATTGCGGGCCCTTATAAAATTTCCAATTTCACCTGTTTAACAAAAGAGTATCCACTTAAAATTGCTAGCGTGATACGTCTAGTTCAACTATTGTTTTTCGCTTCAAGGAGTGAAGCTGACGGTGCAGTTTACTTTTATGAATAGGGCGGTTATTAATCCCGTGGGTAGCTAACAAAATTAAATATTTCTGCCTTTTGAGCTTTTCCTAATATGAGGTGTTTTTCGCAGCCCCCAACCCCCACACGCCTTCCCCGTTCCCTAATGCAGTACTTGAGAGGAGACACCAAAAGATAGAGCAGCAAAAAATATGCTGCAGCAGAAAATACTTAATGGAAAGCATTAAGGTAGCGAATCATTCTTAGAACCTATTGCCGAACGCCCCTCCCCGCAAACTCCCTCAGGAAAGAATTTTTCAGTATTAAAATGTGATAACCTTGGCGAATAGTCACTATTAAATTGCACAAAAATACATAAATAAAAAATGATTTAAAGAATAAATTCAAAAATAAAACAAAATGAAATCAGAAAGTTGTGTGAATGGCTAAGAAATTTCTTACACACCATCTTAGCACCATATATATTCTTAAAATGTACTACCAGCAATACTGTTGGGAGATATAATGGGGCAATCTGTCATGGCTAACTCTGTCTGCTCACATAAGTCAAAACAACTTCCACCTGCATTGCATTTTTGTTAACGCTGTTGCCCCTTCAAATTATCGATAATAAAGTAAAACAAATAAATACAATTAACAAACAGGGTTCTAAAACCCCCCTCCCCATAGGGCTGTGCGGTTAAACCGGTTCACCTGAAAACCGCAGTTTTTTATTTTCGCGGTTCAGTTAATCGGTTCGAGAATGAAAAACCGCTTTTTTCGGTTTTTTTAACCCAGCCGACTTTGTCGGACTGGGTTAGTCGTATCACTATAGTGGCCGTGAATGTATGTGCGTGTGCGTATGTTAAACTTTTTCTTTAAAATCCTACTCCTACAGTTTTGCTCCAGTCGTTTTGATATTACGCAACAATGTTCCCTTGGTGGTCTGGCTATTACTTTTTTTGACGATTGACGAAAAACTGACAAAATGGCGGCACTTTTAGTGCCCGTTTTGACCCATTTTTAAAATGCTACTTCTCCTACAGTTTTACTCCAATCATTTAGATGCTACACAGGGATGTTCCCCAGGGGTTCGCCTACCAGGTTATTATTTTTTTTGCGGTTCGCCAAAAACTGCCGAAATGGCGGAACTCTGAAGTTTGGCAAAAACTGGAATAAACAGTAGTAAATAACTGAATTGTCAAACCATTTCTCTCAGTCTTTTTCAAATAGTTAGAAATTTTAATCGAAAGTTTCTTAGGTGCTTCTCCACCTGGAGTTTGTTTTTTTTTCGCAAATGACAAAAAATGCAGAAATGGTGGAATTTTAAAAATTTTGTAAAATCATGTAAATGTCGGTAAATACGGGAATCGTCAAAACCCAGCCTCTCCAACATCCCTTTTCGGGTACCTTCCACCCGGGAAAACTCGTTTTTGTGTATTAAATTATGAAAAGGTTAGTTTCAGAAACAAAGTTCTTCATTTTTTGGCCTAACAGTATTCGTTTCAGAGTTTTTCTCTCTTTCCTTGTTTGGTACCTCGGCTGGGTCATGTCTTTTGACAGGCTTGTTTTATCTAGTGCTGTGTTTTTTTTATATATTCGTTTACTTTTTATATATTTTTTATAATCGTTTACTTTTGGCAATTGTGTCTGCAAAACACAACGCAAAGCAAAAAATGGGTTTGGTTGCCAAAGTAATCGTACAATTTGAAACTGTTGAACAATGAATTATTTTACCTGGAAACTGAAGCAAAAACTCATTGCTGATTTTTACGAAAAATACCGATTTGTATACATAGCGAAACAAAAGTCCTGGTTGGGAAGATATACTCACGTTTTTGATGCGATAACTAAAATTACTCTTTTGTTTTTGGCCAGTAACATTTCCATGAAAAAAATCCGATCAAAACCGGTTTTTGTGTTAGAAAACCGGTTCGAACCGCGGTTCAGTTTTCCGAACCGGTTCACAGCCCTACCTCCCCATACTCCTGTTGACACAAAAAGTTGTTCATACGTGCACATATCGTTACTGTCATCGAAGCATTTAAGCCAATTTCCTTAAAATGTGGGGAGTGGGGGAGTACAGAGCCCTTTTACGTATTATCGCGTTGATCTATGTGACCACATCACTGACTAGAACTTAAGCCACATCACAGTGCTATGACTTTAGCCACAACAAGCATCACTTCACAAACATCACTTTACTCATGTTTCACATACATCACTGTAATTTCAAGAATTACCAAACCAACAAATCGCACCTATTCAATGATCCACTCACATCACACCAATTCACAAGCATCAATGCTATTCACGAACATTAAAAAAATTTTCACAAACATAATGCCCCCCCCCCCTCACACACATCACATTGGCAGTGCCTTCATGAACTCGTAATGCTTGGCGGTCATCTTCAGTTTCGATGACGTCATAATGTCGACCTTGACGCCTCTCTCCAGCAATCTCCGCACAGAAGCCACGGATATATCCCGACACTCTTTCACCTGCAGCCTCTTAAGGTTCTTGCAGTACTCAGACAGCAGAAACATGCTTTTGTCCGACACCCGCCAGCATCCCTGCAGGTTCAGGTGCTCCAGATAAGGTAGTTGCTTAGCAACCAAGGAAATGCTCTGGTCTGTGAGTCCGTAGATTTTGGAGACTGACAAGAACTTCAGACTGAAAAAATAACACGATATGAATTAACTTATGTTGCTCACTTGTCATACTGACTAATCACTATTATTCCAACTCCTGTTTAGCATATTTAAATTTACAATCCAGAAATATTCGACGAAAAATTCTGATCTGAACTCTCACCAATGGAAATTATATTGAATATCCCATTTTTTTTGTTTTTACGACAAGCTAAGAGTCAGAAAGGGCCTCCACTCTTATCTCGGGACCTGCTACGTGTCATCTATAGGAAGATCAACTCGGAATTAATGAATACTTAAAGCCGCGGAACTGATCTAACATTTTCATTATCACTGACTGCCCCCCCCCCCCCCCCCCTCCTTCCACCACAGGAAAAAAATCATTTGGCAAAACCTCACATTACTGTGCGCCCGCCCCTAAACCTACCATTACAAGTGCGCGCGCACTTATATTTGAGTTTCTGTTCGTAAGTGTGTGTGCGAGTCTACATTTCCAAAGGATATGGCATACCCGCCGACAACAACCCCCCTGCCCCTGGCCATATTTTTTCTCGGTGTGTGAGGGAGGCGGAAGGATTCTACACCCGACACTCTTACCTGGTGCAGAGCGTCGCCACATTGCTCACAGACACATCCGTGACGTCCCAACAGCCAGTGACGTCAATTTTCTCGAGCCCTGTGCAGTGCATGGCGATGTGGTTCACTGAGGCGTCGCTCAGCCAGTGACATTCCCGTAGCACAATCTCCTTCAGGTTCGGGCACCTGCTCGCAATGCATTGTGGGATCCTGTTTGTGATGGCGGTACTCCCGGATAGATCAACACGTTCCAGACTTGAATTGTTTGCAATGAATGGCAATAGCACATCATCAGAGAGCCAATGGTTTGATTGTCTAATAATCAGAGATCGCACATTATACGACTCTCTTGTCAGGATATCAAAATGCCAGGCTGTAAATTTTGTGCCGACATTCACCAAATGTACCTTCCGGATTATCTGGAGAAAGCTGTTAACGCATGCGCGCCACTGCTTGCTGACGGCGCGGAGAGAAAACAAGGCGCCGACGCGGAGATGAGGTAGGATGTGTCTGAAGATGACATCCTCCCACGGCAGTAGTGTCAGCAGGTCGGCATCAGCGGCAGAATCCATCCTCAATACACAATTGCAAACGAAAATATAAGGATAAAATAAAAATGTACACCAAGCCGATCATTGTTCTTGTGCCACAAAAAGACGAAGAACAGAAAAACAGTAAAACCGATAACTGTCCAATGAGCATGACCAGGGACAACGCCACCAGACGAAACAACAGTAATTGCTTCGTCACGAAAGCTATTGACCCAGTAGCGCAGTTTATGGCATCATAAGGTTGCCAATCCTGTCTGCTGATTTATTAATTACAAGCTCATGTGCCACAGTTACATGCTTTCGGTTGCAAAACTGCTGTTTTGAAATATAGCATCGACCTGCTCTTTCTTAGTTAACTGCCATACAAGGGTACCCACAAGGTAACTGCCACACAAGGGCTCTTCCTTAGGTAACTGTCATACAAGCTCCAGGGTTTTAGACGTTCAGAGAATACTGGATACACAATCGCACATTAAAAATCTTAACGTTGGCTGCGTGAGTACAGATTTTCAGTTTTGGAGAGACTTCTCTCTCTTCTTTGGGGTTAGGCTCACTCGAAAGCACATAATTGCTTTATCTAGAATCCGTGACTAAAGTGTAATTAATGCGCGATAAAAGGATCCTCTCACACTGCAAAGAAAAGCTTAGACCACAGACCACTTAAACATCAGGTGATCTGTGACCACGACTACTAGTACGAATGTAGATAGGGACTAGTATGCAGGATTTCGTTAGCGAAACTTAATATAAGACTTCGTAGCTCTGACAGAGAGATATGTGAAGTTATTTAAGTTAGAACTTATAAGACAAATCAAAACTTTGATTTTTGTCCAAAAGATTTTGCGTTCCGGCTGAATTCAGTTGGGACGAGGATATAAAGATATGATATTGGCTATAAAAGGGACTGAATAATACTCGTATGTAAAATAGTTTTTAAAAGATCATATGACGGCTTTAAAAATTTGAAAGTGTACATGCTTAAAGAAAACGAGAATTTTAATGTTTTCCCTTATGATTTCTGTGTAATTAATCCCAAAACATTTGCAGTCGAAACAATACCTCCACTGGAAAGACCCGAAAGTGCGAGTTGGCTTACTGAGCACGAAGTTTCTGTAAGCGTTTGAATAATACGACCTGGCATCTGGGGTTCGTGCCTCAGAACATGTGAAGCTGACCCTGTTGGTGGGATAATGTAAGGCTTCATGGCTCTGGCAGAGAGATAAACGAAGTAATTTAAGGAAGAGCTGACCCGGAGGTAAATGTTAAGTTGCTGTCAACTAAAAGTTCACATATTATCGCCCAACAGATCTGCCAAATCCCTCACTAACACAATGTATATTCACCTCTTGCTGTAGTCTTCAAGTTGTTATGGGAATTTACTATATGTATGACCTCTTGCAAATATGGCAACACTGCTGCCCCAACAACCTGGGCGGCAAAAGCAGTCATAACTCACCACCTCCGCAATTTAAACTATACACCGGGCAGTCACAGAAATATGAAATTGTCAAATCATATGTTTTTGTCGATGGCCCTCAGCTTAAAAATATCTATAGCATGTCATAAATAGTTCAAAGAACACTTTGTTTGGTGCTGAATACTATGATGATTGAGTGTTTGAATGTCAGTTGTATTAAATGTACTGAAAGAACGCCATCTCTATTTCAATGTCTTCACTGGACACTAGAACTACTAACTGCAGTTTATATAATGATGCTCCTCGGTTTCCCTTTGAAAAAAAAGTAAATACGTGATTAAATAATTCAAAACACAATATATTGTAAATGTATACTATCGATTCAAACTATCGATTCAAAGGTACACTCGGTAGTGAGAAAACTTGAGAAGTTTCTCACAAGAGCATTTGTTTTAACTGCGTACAGTGTGCAAAGCCTGTGGTTTTGGTTGCCGCAATGGTTTCCCTTTGTGATTTGCATTCGGCTGCTATTATAGGTTTGTGATTTTGTGTAGTTTTTTTTAAATATGTATTGTGTCAACCAGTTCATTGTACTTGAGTAGGTATTGGTGCATTCAATGATTGACTTGGGGCATAACTGGTCAAATCTTATATTATCGCTCAAACCCCTCCCCTTGATACAAGTACAAGGGAGAGGAGAACGAATGGCTAAAGTAGATCCAAATTGGTGAAATTGAAAAGACCATCTTCCGTGGCTGAAAACAATTTTTATTTGTCAAGTATCGCAAAATAAGGAATATTTGAGTATAAAAGGTCGCCAAATTTGCATCTGGCTAATTAAGTTTAGTAAGAATTGAACATTTTGTTGTCACCAATTACGATCTACTCTAACCATTTCTATCTCCTCTCCCTCGTAGATGTTCTATATTCGCTGTCATATAACGAAACAGCAGTGTGACTGGTACAGTATAAGATGAAAAGAACCATTTACATACATTGCTAAAATATCATATATTTTTCTTGTTGTAAAGCAATGGAAACATAGAAAGGATAGCACTAAAAGTAAATTTACTCGTACCCGTACCTATCGGTCCCATGTAACAAGGATAATCACACTTTTGGCGTTCTCAATAAACATGCGCAAAAATTCTGCGTTTCGAATAAAAATAACCGGGTAAAAATGAAAGAAATGATAGAATTCGTCTAAATGTAAAATTTCTCTTGCACCAAAGAGCAATCGGGGTTTTTAACAACCCGTGTGCTATTTTAAAATTCGTTAAAAGTTTTAAAAATTTCAATTGCTTTTATGTTCCAAGTATGAGCTGTTTTTTGCGCTATTACTTATATATTTTCCTGTCATTTCTTTATCTTTTACCCGGTTCTATCGCAGTCGAAATTCAAAATTTTTGTGCATTTCATTTGAAACACCAAAAGTGTGATTTGGCTTATGAAAATGCTGTTTGACAAGATGGCAGTGCGATATCACATACAATACTATGCTCAATCCATATGCTCAAAGTGAAATACATAATACCTTATTAAGGACTAAAATCTAATAAACTCAGAAGTTTTTCGCATGACTAGTCTGCTGAACAAGAATCTCTTACATCTTAGCTTATATACATCAATGTTGGAAGATAATTTGGTACTATTTGGTAAGAGTTCCACACTTTTATGCCGTTATAACAAAACAAATGACACCTTTTTGTTTCACAGATGGAAGTATATAGGACATCGCTTTTCCACGAGTAACATACGAGTAAGTTTCTGTAACAAGTTGTGAGTTACACATATAACATGGATCCACTGAATGATAAATTTTATATGTCATATAAAAAAAGAGACAGTACTTCAACCCTGCACTCGACATTAGCCTGTTTATCTTAGCAAATAATTACAAGTCTATATGGGTACTAGGCTGGAGACGAAATACATAACATTATTTTGTTTTGACATATTTGCAATTTGTGACGCCGTAGCACGAAGAGATCGAAGCATGGTGAAATAAGGGTTTGCAAAGGAGTAAAACAGAACATTTTTCGCTCATTGTTTAGAAGTAAATTTTATTTTCTGTGCAAAAACTATGATTCTGAATTCATCCGGTTCGTAACATTTTCCCTTGAGGTTTTACCTGACAGATCTTGATCTAATAAACAGAAAGCCAAGTTATTTGACCGGGAATTTAGGTTCAAACGTCATTGCATTTGATATTTAAGTAAGTTTGACATCCTTACAATTTCTCTTCACTAGCAGAAAGAGCGCTATCAGTTTTACCAAGTTGCAAAGATAATTTGCTTTCTTATGATCATATTCTTAAGGAATCGAGGTTTGTTTGTAATTTTAACTCTCTATCGGAAGTATTTTTACCAAAAACATGGAGATCGGAGTCGTCAGCATAAAAAAATAAATTTCCGTCGACTGCACCAAACACATCGTTTGCATAAATGAAAAAGGTAGTGGGCCTAATATTGATCCTTGACGAACACCAGAAGCAGGGTTGGGTTTCTACCAGGTAGAAACCCTTTTTCCCCTACCGTGGGTAAAAACTAGGGTAATAACCCGGGAAAAAGGGTTTTTACCCGGTAGAAATGGTAGAAATAGGGTAGAAACCCCCTTAACAACAACTTACCACAACACCTTACCACAACACGCGATATATATTATAATCCTGTATTTTTCGGATTAATGCTGTATCAAACTCGTTTTCATGCTCTTCGCATATCTGCACATAAAACGAACGGTTTTTGATGAAAGTTTCCAAACAAATAAGTTGTGATTTCCATCTTGTATCGCCAGGTAACTGAGGTTTAACACTTCCCTCAATTTTATTTAACCACGCTGATGGTTTGTGGTGATTTCTAAAGTGTTTATTGACATCTTTTACGTGTTTCATGACATCTTTGGGTGTCAGATCTTCACCTAGCAGATTGAGTAAGTGTGCAGAGCACCCATACACCGTAATCTCAGGATCATCTGCTTTTAAAGCATCCCTCATCTTGTTCATGTTGCTGGCATTGTCCGTAACTACCGTTTTAACAGTACAGTTATATTGTTCTTTCGCTGTCTGTATGGAATTTTCGCACAGTGTTTTACAGTTATCCGCAGTTTTAGACATTGACCCCGTCTCAATGCTATCCAAAAAATATGGCTTTCCCTCCACAATGAGTGTAGTGGCAATAATTGGATCGTTATGACAGTTACTCCAACCGTCTTGAGCCAGAGCACCAGATTTACCGTCCAGTAATACCGTCATTTCGTCTTGCATTTCACTGTGAACAGTATCCAATAACGGCCCACCTAGAGCTTTTCTAGTGGGTGGAGTATACCCGGGACGCAACAGCTTGACAGCCCTAATGAACTCTGGATGTTCCGCCACATTGAACGGAATATTGCATGCAAAGAAAAATCTCGCTAATTGATTGTCAATGTCTGTTTTCAATTTAGGTGTCGTTTTGAAAACGCTACTGTCTATACGCTGTTGCAGTCATGTATTATATAGACCCTCTTAAGATGTTTAACTAACAAACGGATGTGACCATTTCTAACATCAAAGTAGTATAGCGCTGATGTTTACCGATTACTCCAGGGAAAACACATCCCTTTGTCAGGTATTACTTCTTACATAAATAGTCTGTTCGTTAATATCACAAGACCATTGCATAAGAGCAACTGCACAGCATACATAAGAAGAAATATTTGACAAAGGGATGTGGCTTCACGTGAGTAAACTAAACAGTGGTGGTGGATATGAATTGCATGAAAGATAATTACCAACAGTACACAAGTTTGTGTGCAAAGATCTGAGAAATAAGCGCCGCCAACTCCATGGTAGAAACCCCATGGTAAAAACCCTTTTTACCGTCCGGGTTTTTACCCGGTAATTACCATGGTATTTACCCACTTCGGTAGAAACTTGCCAACCCTGACCAGAAGTTACATCACCGTAAGCAGAATAATTTTAATTTATGTCAACAAACTGCTTTCTGTTTCTTAGGTAAGATCGAAACCAAGAAAGAGTACATTCATCAAGACCTGTTGCTTTAAGCTTACAAAGGAGGATTTATGGTCGCCGGGTATCAAATACTTCTTGTAAATCGATTAAGACGATGCCTGCGTAAAGACCTTTGTCAAAATTAAACTTTATGAGATCGGGCAAATACGTCAAACAAGTTTCAGTTAAAATGTTTGATCCGAAGCAGATAATAAATTTGCAGATAATATCATTTATTCCCCACAGAATGTGGGGAATATATGCGATCGACCGTGTGTCGGTCTGTCGGCCTGTCATCAACAGCTTGTTAAAGCGATAACTTAAAAAGTGCTGCAAGGATTTTAATAAAACTTGGTATGTAGCTTCTGTGGAAACAAACACAGATCGGTATTGTAAATGGGCCAGGTTCGTGCAAGGAAAATGCACCAACTGTACTTATAAAATTTCAGCTCTTGCCATATCTAAGGTTTACATTGATGGCCGTATCTAACGGATGGGGGACCTGTGGTAAATATATGGGCTATGCAGACTGCTCTAGTTTATTATGAAATAACTATTAAGCTGATTATAAACAACTCTTTCTTGAATTTTCGAAACCACAGGAAGAATCACACGGACCTGCAATTACCCTCAAAATTTCTGTCACCTTTCTTGAACAGTGGTAGAACACGAGCGATATTAAAATCACTTAATAAAGTACTTTACATCAGCGATATAATCATTATGTATGTAAACGGAGATGCCGTCTCAGGAACACTATCTTTCAGAAAATTAGCTGGCAATTTA
Organism: Protula sp. h YS-2021; assembly: GCA_949752745.1. Lineage (NCBI taxonomy): Eukaryota > Metazoa > Annelida > Polychaeta > Sabellida > Serpulidae > Protula > Protula sp. h YS-2021. The sequence goes on along the minus strand of OX457029.1, from coordinate 51,271,855 downwards.
TTACAACCTGTCGCTTTGCTAATATTTAAGGTCGCTAACATTTTGAAAATGTCACTTTCGGACCTAACGAGAAAAAAAAACGAATTGAATTTTGCTTAACACCTGTCTTTCCATAAAAACTGTCATCCCGTCCACTTGAAAGGTCGTTTTTTTAAGCTTTCGAACAAGACGCTTTGCAACATTACAGAAGAAATCGTTGAATTTGTTTGCAAGATAATCCCTTTCAGAAATAATTTCACCTTTTTTCTTTTTTGAGGTTAATGTTTGAATTTGAAGAATTGTAGACATGTTTTTTTTTTCAAAGTTTTCCACATTTTCTTCATACAATCATGACTTTTTTCAATTTCATTTGTGTAATATTCTTTCTTTGATCTTGTAATAAATCTTTGCGTTTGATTTCGCATTAAGTTATATTGCTTGCGTGCTTCAGTTGTTCAACATTTCCTAAAATAAATCAAGGCTTTATCGCGTTGTGCAGTGAGATTATATCTTTCGCTGGAAAACCAAATTTCACTTCTTTGTTTTAGCCTAATATTTTTGACTGGACAACACTCAGGAATATATGGTTACATTTAGACCAAGCATTCTTAATATCATCACAATTTATAACTTAAAACCAATCTTGATCTCTCAACAGTTTCTGAAAAGCTTCAACATCATAGGATTTCATACAATGTACTTGTGTAACATTCTTCCCTGAGACCTGACCTCTCCTAACTTTTCTTGTACAATAGGTCAAATTATGATCACTAAGGCCGCAAGAAATAACCACCTGACTGTGAAACTTTTTCCAGATCTGAGGTGCTGATTAAATCAATAATTGATGAACAGAATTCTGAAACTCTTGTAAGCTCCCTTCTTGCAGTTACGAAGGCGTGCAAGTACAAGGGGAAGGAGAACGAATGGTTACAATAGATCCAAATTGAAAACAATTTTTATTTGAATCGAAAATTTAGTCAGAATTGAACACTTTGTTGTCACCGATTACGATCTACTCTTACCGATTCTATCTTCTTCGAACTTTTACAATTTTCAGAATGGAAACTGAGAGGTATGGTAGAATAGAAAATTTGACGTACTAATCAGTTACATAAGAGACCCTGATGCATTCACTTGGGGCCCGACAATAAAAATCTGTATTTACGGGCCTACGAGGGAAAGATAGAATTGGTGACAACAAAATTTTATACTACGACGCCTCTAAATAGGCCAGCTGCAAATTTGGCAATCCTTTCCACTGAAATGTTTTATTTTCCGATACTTTGCCAAACAAATTTGTTTTCAACCACGGAAGATGTACTTTTTCATATTCAGATCTGTTATAACCATTCGTCCTCTTCTCTCTCGCGCTCGTATCGTCTAAGTACTGTATTGTTAAACGTTTATAGTTTGTTTTGTAACACATCTTACATGTTTGTGGTTCGTTTGCATTGTGATGACCATACAGTCCTCTCCCTATAAATGCCTCTCTCTTTGTTTACTTTCGCCATGCTTGATGATTATCTTTCGAAGCGCATGCATCGGTGTTCGAAAGATGTCTTCGTCATCCGAATGCTCTAAAATGGCCATACACAATTGCTGTCAAATACGTGCAATCCACTCCTGTTTGTCAGAGGTTTTACTACCGGGCCCTTAGTGAGCGTGTGCAGGCTTTCACTGTGTCTAACTGGTGGATAAACCTAAACCCACTTTACTCATTTTCTAGTGTTTATCGTTGACATCATAAACTTGAGAAAGTATATAACATAATATTGTAGCATAAGACTGCAAGTATCATGTGCTGTTCAAGTTAACAAAACTGGTCAGACTGATCAGCTTTTTGGTGTTCTTGTTGACGTCGTAAGCGATTACAACTGTATGCTGAGACTTGTGTCGAAAGCAGACTTAAACATATGATAGCATACTACTAGACTAAGGCATTTTCCGTGTTACTCGATGAGTTCACGTGGGGATGACTTATTCCCATCTGTGTACAGGTGACTTTGCCTTCTAGAATCTCCGTTTTGTCAAATATTTTGGTACTGCTTTCGTTGGTGTCATGGCGCAAATACCGTGGTATTAATTTAAACTAGCGAACCTGTTTAATTCTTCCCAATTTATCATTAAGCACTTTTATGGCTTTTCACATGTTATCACAACGACGACTTGACCAGTTCTGAAGTTTTGAATTTTGCTGATGAGATATGATTGGTTCATTATAAGTGCTGCGGACTTACATTTGGTTCAGGCAAACAAATTCATGTTGATTTATATAAAGGCAGAGTAAACAAAGCAAACAAAAAAAAAAAACCAAAAAAACAAAAAAAAAAAAAAAAAAAAAACAACAAAAAAAAAAGAACAAAAAAAAAAACAAAAAAAAAAACAAACGAGAAAGCCATAAAAAGACCTGGATAAACATCAACTTGTACATTTGCAAAGAAAAGCAAGCAAAGGCATATTAACGGCAACACCAACTAAAGACTGCATATAAGATTGCACAAGATTTAGCAGACTTTAGTTTTGTAAGGACGTTCTGCGGGGACAACTGGAACCATTTCACTTATGGTTCTACACACCAAAAAAAAAAAAATACCGTTATGCTGAAAGCAGTCAGTGTGTTTGGCCCAAAACGTTGGAACTCACTTTCCAGCCATATTAGAAATCAATCCTATTTTTAAACCTCAGCCAAAATTGGATGAGCTCTATTGCTATCGCCATGCCCGTCCCTCTGTGCGTGAACAACTGCCCCACGTTGTCCGCGCCTCTCTGCCATTAATTCTTCACCCACAGCACATCATCCTGTGTGGCATATTATATCGATAACGGAAAGCCGTGTCGACTTCCAAGTTTTGCATGGCTATTCATTCGATCAGTCTGACAACTGTGAACTTTTGGCACATGTTCGAAAATTAAGGCAGGCTCATGACGTATTTACGTAAAAATCTTAAAAATATATATTTCAGTCGTCGAACTTACCTCCCCCCCACCCCCACCACCCAATTTCTCACCTTGCAGGGTCTTTTATTAAGTGAGCATTCTGATTAAACTTGTCTTATTGTTTACTGTGCTGCGAATTTAAGTTTTTTTATAGAAGATTCTTGAAATAACTTCAGTGTTTTGCCCAGGATGGAAAGACAGGGAGCTTAATGTCCCGTTAAAAAAATAGGGGCTTTTTTCCCCATGGTAGGAGATGTTGTAGGAATCCTACGCAAGATACACAAGCATGTCCAAGGACATGACCCAGCCGAGTTACCAAACAAGGAAAGAGAGAAAAACTCTGAAACGAATACTGTTAGGCCAAAAAAATGAAGAGCTTTGTTTCTGAACGTAACTTTTTCATAATTTTAATGGACAAAACGAGTTTTCCCGGGTGGAAGCTACCCGAAAAGGGATGTTGGAGAGGTTGGGTTTTGACGATTTGAAAAAGACTGAGAGCAATTAATGGTTTGACAATTCATTTATTTACTACAGGGGGCCCTCGTTAATTCGTCCTCGGTTAATTCGGTCCCTCGGCTAATTCGTACCAATTCCGTCGGTCCCGATTTTGGGACCCATTCACTTCCATGTAAAAGTACGAATTCACAAGGACTCGGATAATTCGTCCCAAAATTTACCCTCAATCATTTTTTATTCCGTGCTTTTATCAATGCAGAGCCATACAGATTAGGCATGCCACACAGTCAAAACAACACGTATCTCAGGCATCATGTGTAACGACATGAAGAGGTTGCATAATGCGCATTGAGGGGCAGTAATGATGGGGGCTTAGGGATTATGATTGACGTGGTCTACTCAATACACCGAGTGACTTAGTGTGCACAGCGTTTTCACTGGCCACTAATCCGGAGCATCGTCTGTCACGTACTATGCAGCAGCTTAAGATGCCGTTTGTCTTCTGTGGACACTTCGCGCTTCGGAGCGTGTATGTAAATTGTGAACAGTGATCAAGCATTTCAACTTGCAAAATGGCATCAAAACGAAAACACAATGATTACACAATGAACCTTAAGTTCAAAGTTTTAAAGCAAATAACGAGTGGCTCAAAAACCAGAACTAAAATAATGACGGAGTGCGGGTACCTAAAAATACACTTGCTTCATGGATAAAGAATAAGGCTAAAATAATCAATGGTGTTGAAACCAGCCAATTTGAGCCTGCTCGAAAGCGCGTAAGGTTTGAAGGTTCATTGTTGTTTTTGTTCATTCGAAACTTTGACCCCCGGTTTATTGGTACCCTCGGTTAATTCGTACTTTTTTCCCTTGGTCCCGAGGAGTACGAATTAACGAGGGACCCCTGTACCATTTATTCCAGTTTTTGCCAAACTTCAAAAATCCGCCATTTCGGCAGTTTTTGGCGAAAAGCGAAAAAAATAATAGCATGGTAGACGAACACCTGGGGAACATCCCTGCGTACTATCTAAACGATTGGAGTAAAACTGTAGGAGGAGAATCATTTTAAAAATGGGTCAAAACGGGCACAAAAAGTGCCGCCATTTTGTCAGTTTTTCGTCAATCGTCAAAAAAAGTAATGGGGGACCACCCAGGGAACATTCCTGCGAAATATCAAAACGATTGGAGCAAAATTGTAGGAGGAGTAGCATTTTAAAGAAAAAGTTTAACATACGCACAAACATTCAAGCTCCCTATAGTGATACGAATAACCCAGTCCGACAAAGTACTAATGTTCAATTAATCTATTCTAAACCGTAGCCGTTTTGTTTTGTTTTCACCAGAAATTTTACGGATTGCTCTCGTAAATATGAAACGATTCCACACAAATTGTGGTGTGTAAAATGACCGGTGGTCACTGATTAAATTATGATGTTCATCCGACCATCTAACAAAAAATTCTCCTCGGTAGAACAAGAAGGGGCTTTTTCAAATTCAGTGGGGGATTTTTTTAGTCCCCTCATGTTCCAAAAAGGGGGCTAAAATGGTGAGAGAGGGGGAGAAATCCCCCTCTGGGAAAAACACTGTAACTTCATTCTTGAGGCAGTGTAGCGCAAAACGGTGACACCATTTTTATTGTGCTTTTCAGGTTCCTGTAGAACGTTATTAATGATCCGCTGAAAACAACAAGCACTTTGCCAATAATACGTTGTTTTGCCCGCAACAAAAAATCTATGAATTCTCATTTGCTTGATATATTCTTATTGTAACAAATATTGTTTTAATATAAAAAGCGACAGAACTGCGTGAATTTTTGTATTGTAGAAAAGGATACACATGGCGATGTACTGTGGGTGTGGTCATATCCCACGGTGTCGGAGGAACAGCGGCAGATTTTACTTCGCTCTTGCTGTTTGGAAAATTCGAGTGAAGAACGTCCTCAAGTGACTCAAGGATTCGTTTACAGCCAATACGATTCACTCTGGTATTACATCTATACAACTGAAGCAGGGAACACAGCTTTAAAAAAGGTATGCTCCCTTGCACATCCGGGTGCCAAGATGAAATGATATGAAGTGGTGATGAAGTCAGGGAGAGGAGGGGGGGGGGGGGTGGGGGAGGGGGACTCAGTTGTATTTAACTTGATTCACTTCATAGTAATGTGAAATTCGCCGTGGTGAAGGACTTTGGACCCGAGCATTTGGCGTTTGTCTTGACTTATGTACCCACCAACAGGCCAATTTTTGTCTCAAGTGCAAGACTGTCTTCCTCCTCCACCCTTTGGTTTTCAAGAAAGTTTTAGCACAATATCTTTGAAAGTTTAAGAATTAAGAAAACAAAGTATTGACACAAACGAATGCTTAGTTTACAATCACGTGACGCTGAGAAGGTAAACAATGAAGTATTCAGTGACAGAGTTTGACCTCGTTTATTTATGTGTTCAAAATGTTGCCCTTTTTATAATTTATCCTTATTAATGTAAACGTAATTTTTGGCAGAAGCTTTATTTGTGTACACCCGACGCCACTTTAAAAAGTGCTTATGTACTTAATCTATTTTATTTCAAGGTCGCTCATTTCTCTCTGGCGCTGACAGCAAAAGACTTCAACCCTGAAAAGTACAACTCGCTGTGTGCTATTCTTGCAAAGCTGTACAAAAGAACGGCGAGCCCCGCGGCGATGCTTGAGAGCTACCTGTCCGTGGTCACCAGAGGCGTGTGTAATGGCGAGGAGAATGGGCAGTTCGCCCTCAAAGACTTCGATGCCAGACAAGCTTACGTGGCGGCCTCTGTCAAAGGTAAAGCTTCGTATTTTTTTGTCTATTTCATATTGAAAATTATGGATATATAATTGTGAAAGATTCATGCAGAAAAGTGAGATAAGAGTGAGAAGTTTTAGTGTTTGTGTTGGACGAGCATTTTAATTTATGGCGACAGCTGCGATATTTTTGGGGTCACGGTGAGCTGATAAATTTCCTTTGCTGACTCGCCCGTAGTTATCTTACCAATAGTGCTGTGTGGTAAACGAGATGGTGATTGTCATTTTTTTGTGTTTCAGACGTGATCAATAAATTTCAAATAGAAAGTATTATCATTTTAACTGCCTTGTTACTGAAGAAACGAGTAGTCGTGTATCACTCCGCAGCCGAGGAATTGCTCAAAGTAGTGCGGTATAACCTGCTTTCTACAGTTTATAGTTCTTTTTGTCGCTCTTAATGAAATTCGCAAAGCATTTTGAGAGAAGCCTAAAAAATGAAAAGGATTTTTCAAACATGGAGTTCGTTATGATTTTGTATGAACACACAGGGCGTACAGTGCATAAATAAATGTGACATGGCTGAGACCGCCAAAAAGGCGGGTGGAATAAATGGGATTAATGGTGGGCGTAATAACAAATATCTCGGTATGACCAATGTTAATTCAGGTTAATTATATCATGAAATATTGAATTTGTCTGTCTCTGTCACAGTCCTCAGAGAAATGTTTTAATTTTGATGTCCAAAAAAAGTTTGGCTGTATTTTGTTTAGGGCATTTCCGGCATTGGTATGGCATCGACAGAACTGGAACATTTTGTACCCGTATGTGAACTTGATACCTCTTGATATTCAAAACTTGCGCAAAGCTAGTCACTACGTAGCCGGCTTTACGGACGCCTCTGTGGAGCACAGGTAAGCTAGCCGCCTGTCAAACGCTGGGGGCAGGGTGGTGGGGGGCAGTTGGGGGGGGGAGGGGGCAGGTGGGGGGGGATGTAGAATATGTGTTGTCTATAGGACCGTCTGTGCGTCTATTAGTATGCTACTATACACATTAATAGCAGTATAAAAGTCAGCGTATTGGAACTTTCTGACAGATTCTGTGTGGTTACATAAAAACACCCCTGAATATTCCTCGAGTTGGATGCACTCAATGACGCTTGATATTTCAGAAGTGACTTGTATGACGTCTTTGTGAACGCTGTTGAAGGAGAAATATCCATAGCTCCACATGCAAAAGGTAAGGCCATTTAAGCATTGACCTGGGACAAATTATAACATAAAATAAACTGTAAAATATGTGTGGAAAAAATCTCGCGTCTGGAAGTCAATTATTCAGAACTTTATCTTTCGTTTTCAAATGAATAAATCGGCAGTGCGTCCAGTTGTTTGGGAAGAAAGGTCGCTTCCGGTACGCGGTTTTGCACCTGAACATTTGAGTTAATGTGTCCAGACACCAGCCTTGCTGATGTAGGCTTTCTGTTGCAGATACCTTCAGTATGGGAAAATTACACAAGGACTTAGCCACAACTGTCGTGCAGTCAGCCCAAGACGAAGCCAAGTCAGACCAGCAGGTGATCAAGGTAATGACGGAGCCTTGTCCGTCCATGGTGCTGCCTCTCGTACCCCCCCCCCCCAAAAAAAAAAAAAAAATATTGCAACGCTGAGATTTCAAGAGACGTGTATGTAGATGTGTTTTTATGAGGGCCAAATGTAGAAGACGGTTTAGATCTGATAACATGATAGTGCCCTACTTATGGAAGGGTGTTGAATTAGGGTAAGGTCGTGAATCATGTTAGAAAATACCTATGCTACATTATGCTGCAGGCTGCATTTGTTGTTTTATTTGTATGTTTAAAGCTTTTTGCTTATGGTGCAGAAAGGTGTTGTGTTGATACTTAATGTTTGTCTTCTTTTCAGGAAATCGCCCTAAAAATCAAGGAGTTGCTTGGTAACCTGCGTGGACTGGCGACGGCAGGGGAGGACGGTGGTCGCTACGTCACAGTGGCCTGCCTCAAGGCCAGGAAGATGCAAGCGGTGACGGAGAACTTCCTGCTCGGTCTGGCCGCCGCCGAGGGCTTTCTGAAAACGTGATAACTCCGCGTTATGGCGGTGTGGCGGGGATGGGGTGGGGGGGGGGGGTGGGGGGGAGGCGGTGACGAACTTGCTGCCAGCTTTGGCGGGCGCCGAGGGCTTTCTGACGCATGTCAAATCCTGTGACATCACAACTCCGCATAGGGCCGTGGAGTCTGCGGTGGTGGTGGTGGTGGTGTGGTGTGGGGGGTGGGGGAGCGATCAGTGCTTGTGTGGACGCAGTGATTGGCAGGGGTGATTGGCAGGGTGGGGTGCTCGCTTCGGGAAAGGGGCGGGGGGGGGGGGAGGGGGTGGACGGATGTCTGTTGTGAATTATTAGGCTGCTGGCGGCGTTTACTGGAGGCGGGGGGTGGTTTGCGTGAGCTGAAAACGAAGGACTACACAGGGTTTTCGAGGCGGCTTGCGTGCATGGGCTGTACCTTGTGTTTGTTGACATTACAGCGGTGTCACAGTCACTCGTGTTTTTATCTCCCTTCTCTTCTTCAAGTCGTCGTGTTGTTACTGGAATAAAGCCCGAGTTTTCACGTAACGCTGCCGCATTTACCTTGTATTTAAAAAAAAAATCGAGTTAGAAAATGAAATGTGCTATTAACAAAGAAATATGCAAACAAATAAAATCGTGGGGCATGAGTGGCGGGAAATATGTGACAGATGCGCTACAGGGTTGGAGTTTTGGGGCACATAATAATCTGGTACGAGATAAAATCATGACCAGAGTCCTTGTCAATACAAAGCTGGACAGGACATGATCTATCTCCATTATAACGCATTGTTATAAAACAGTGTCATCAGTTGCCAAATAGCTCTGCATTTCTCTGCTCCCTACGCTTTGGTTGTTTGATCATGGTGCTTCTGTCCTCACCAAGGGTCATGCCTGTTGAGCATGTGGCCAGAGTGTTTCACAGAGTATTACATAGAGTATTCCATAGAGTATTCCACAGAGTATTTCACAGAGTATTCCATAGAGTATTCCACAGTATTTCACATGCCGTTAGAGAACTCCGAATTCATCTCTCATTGTTATATCCGCTTCTGCATTTATTTATTCGTCTGTTATAGAATGTCTCCAATTTAAAAGTACGCTGTCTGATTTAAATTATACAATGCAACTAGTAGAGATATCATCAAAATTCTGTTAGCTGACACAAATAGACAGCTCGCGATCAAGGTTCACTCCCAGCCTTACATTTCGGTGACTAAGGCAGACGCATACTTTCTGAGCAGTCATTTGCATATTTGCATACATTCAGAAGTAACATTTCCACGCAAGCTCTCTAATGTTTCAGCTCGATTTCTGGCACTTATTTCTCTTGAAAGAGGAGAAATTGAACTTGATCTATATTGTTCCACTTATTACGTCATGTATCATCTATTGTAAGTGCAATGTTAATACATTGCCCGTGTACTTTAAATAATACTAACTATATGCGTACATTTGTTCTTTTCATATTAATGAAGGTATTTGCATATTTGTGTATTTAACATATTGGAAGAAATACAAAGTTCATGTATAATTAAATCACATGTAAATAAAAAAGGCGAACTTTGAATTTATTTGTACTTTTATCTTGCTTTTGTTGTTTTACTCTGTAATGCATGACTATTTGGCGTGGTAGAAAATGTAACTGCTGGCGGAGGAGGCGGTGGATCTTAACGCGGAGGGATTGGTCAGCCCGTAGATATAAGAGATATATACAAGAAAGACGTTTAACTACTAAGAGATGACACTCAGCCAGTACAGCGTATCCAGAACAACAGAGGCGCCACCTGGCAGATGAGTCACACACAAGACAACGCTATCTGCTGGAGAGTGCCTTGTATTTTTCCCTTTATTTTAATTTTATATTCGGGAGGGGGGAGGAGGGGGATGAAAGGGTGGTTGGTATCCCTCTAATGAAAAAAGAAGGCAGTAGGTGGCGTTCCAGTTTTTTAGCCTCTAGTTAGAACTCGAGCTATCAAGACATAACAATAGATATCAACTAAGATATACCTTAATATATAAAGATACTTAGAATTATTTTATATATCTCTAATAAATAGAAATATCTAATTAATTCATTATTTGTCAATGAATAATGCCGAATTCAACAATTTAATATAGATATACCTTAAAGGGAAACAGCTGGATAAAACTATTGCTGCCAGTTACAATAAAGATATCCCTTAAAAAAAGCTCAAATTATTTAAAGGCCTCTAATTAAACAAGGTATACAATCATTAATTATAAATACTTCTCAAAAAGTCCTCCAAGAGATTTGACATGGAAATTCAAGATCTACGAGAAACAACAAGTATTTTCACTGTCAAGGAGAGGAATATTCCACCAGAAAACATTGTCTTAACATGGCTGGTATTTGGTTGAAAAAAAGTGAATCCGCTCCACAAGTTCTGTATAAAAAATTATGCATCCAAGGAGGTTAGAAGGGAAACGTTCAAACAAAAAAAAATAATAACCATTAAACTTTTAACATTTGATTTTATATCCTGCAAACGTGGACATAATGGCAACGACAATTTATTAGGGTCAGTTTTCAACCAAAATCTCAAAATTAATTTTAACAGTTATATCTAAATAATATACGTGTATTGAAATGAAGGCAATTTATATTGGGAATTAACTTTAATTAGATTAAAACTGTAAACGAAATATACACAGTTATTACACAGTGAAGTAAATCTTCATTAATTAACTAAATCAAATTGTGTAAATAGGACGATTTTCTGCGAATTTCATCAGTTTGAATTTAATATTCGATACCAGAAGATAACCAGCAGAACAAACAAACCAACGTAGCGTGAAGCTGGCCATGGTTGGCTTCACGTGCACAATAAACAAAGTTCTCAAATCGAGCAAAATCACGTGGCGTTGTGATGGTAGAACTACAAACTGCCATGGAACTATGACCACAAGTGGTGAAATCACATCCTCAGATGAATCGTGAGCTTAGTCATGATTCCAACCTAGTTGAGGTGAGTATTTTAAATAGATGGCGGGGGGGGGGGGGGGGGGGGGAGGTGGGGCTGAATAAGAGCAATAGATGAACCATGTGTAAAATAATTATAGTGAGTAGTGAAGATTTCTGCTTTGTGTTGTAACCCGTAGATGGCACGAAAGCAAGGCAAGGCGTGAAGAGGCGAGCGGCTAACAATTAACCAGGAAACGACGCCAGCAATGATCGACGCTATACGCACTTCAACAATCGACGACATACGCACTGTGCTGGAACAGATGTAAGTCTGGGCGAACTTATCCACCGGGTCCGATCCAAGAACGTACCTTACTTTCCGGATACCGTGCAGAGGCTGATAATTACGGCGAATGGGCAGAAACGGCCGCGCAGAATGCGACACAGTTTTTATTCCATGACAACAGGCAGGACTCCCGAGGTTCATTGACGGGCAACTCTGAACTGGCTCCGCGAGATTTTTTTTTTTGCAGATGTATGTTATTCGTGTGCCCGTAGGAAATACTGCGATTTCGACCGTTTTCGCGCTGCTCCAGAGCGAATCGCAGCACACCTACGACGAGATGTTTCATTCCATTCTGGATCACTGCAACTCGCTTGACCTGTATCCTGACTCTTCGGTGATCGCGTGTGGCTTCCAGCTGGCTGTTATACGACTATGTGGGAGAAGAAACACGTGAGTCCAGGCTTCTTTTACCGTTTCACCTAGGCCACTTGGCATACAGTGAAGGACCTTGACCTTGGACCGTTGTACAAGTCAAATGAAAAGTTCAAGATCTTCTGCGACACACTCGATTGCCTTGCTTTTGGCTCCTCTTGACGACGTCTATGAGGCTTTTGAGTATCTTCATACCAACATCCCTTTTGGAGCAGAGCGCCATCTCGATTATTTTTCCATTACCTGTATGAACGTTGTTGTCCAACAGCCAACCTCTACCGCGGTTCGGTCTGTTATGTATAACGCCTTTTACCCCGCACAGCCACTACGGATTCCGCGCAAAATACTGCTCATAAAGCAGAGGAATCACTTAAAAAAAGCCACTAAAGTATAGATTTTAGTGACTTGGACACCCAGATACACCTTGTTCACGAATGCGCGAGAATTCTGAACACTGAGGGATGCGCAGTACGGCTAGATACATAGAAATATCCATCCGCTCTTTGTTTATACATAACAGACAGATTTCCTCAGAAGTCAGCTGTTTTATAACAACGCTATGTGAACGGCGGGTTTCCGGTTTCAGGCTGCAATGGACAATAGACTGTCGGCCGTCCTCATACGTCGCATCCTTCCAAGGTTTCCCCCAAAGCTGTGGAATGTTCACCAAGCAATTCTAGAGGGTTAGGCCAGAACTAAAAACGTGTGTGAGGGAGTCAACAACAGGTTATACCGCAGGCTCAGCACGGCCACCCCCAGCATTTGGACATTTAAGGCTTCTCAAGGGGAAAAATGTCCCGTTCGAACCGTCACTGAGCTTGACAACCGTGGGGAGCGGACGAAAAAGTGCATTCGGAGAGAGTATGTTGCACTCCAGCAACGGCTGAAGACCTTCTGTCTTTATCTGGCGGCTGGGCTAAGGAGATTCGGGATTTTCGCAGGTGTGTGGCTCACAACATCCGTTGGGTCCCCGTGAACCGTGAAACACAGCAAGCCCAGATGATTGATAACATTCGAAGAGAGTGAATGAACTGGACTTAGTGTGGGGATGGGGTTGCAGGGAGGAGGGTGTACAGAGGAAGGGAGGATATGAGGGAGGGGCGGGGAGACGAGTAGAGAGTGGAAGGACGGCAAGTGAGGGCAGGAAGGGGACGATGAGAGGGCAGGAGTCTTGGAGCGAGAGGGAGCCGGGGAAAGGCCCGCAGTAGAGGAGAGACGGAGAAAGGGAGGGTGGGAGCACGGGAGGAGAGGAGGGACGGGGAGAGAGGGTGGGGAGGGGACGGGAGGAGTGGAGGGATGTTTGAACCATTTGAGTTAGGACGAGATCGAGAAAGGGAGCGAAATGGCCAAGAGGAGATAAGTGTTTACTGCTGTTAGTTCAATAAAGCCTGTTGTTTCTTTTTAAAGGCTTTTTAAAATCAGTAACCTAAAAAAAAATCAGGGCCATTTTGTCCACAGTTGCACTCGGGCGCCATTTTTTGGACCTTTTTCGGCGTCGCTAGTTTGTGCGCCGCCTTTTTGGCCGTTGCCATTTTGGGCGATACCATTTCAGTGTAGTGTGTACTCGAATATATACAAGGTGCTTTTCTTGTTGCTAAAGCGTTGAAATTTGAATTTCTCTAACAAACTGCCCTGTAATGTAGTGTCCTGTAACAGGCTGCCTCCTTGCAAACTGTCTTCTAAGATGCTGTTCACTAAGAAACTGTCCTGTAGTATACTGCTCTGTAACAAGCTGTACTGTGTGAAACTGTCTTCTATTATACTGTTCCGTAACAAACTGCGCTGTCCTGTAAGAAACTGTCCTCTGTTGTACTGTCCTTTCCCCTAACAAACTGTTTTCTAGCTTGCTGTCCTTTAACAAACTGTCCTATAACGTACTGTCTTGTAAGAAACTGTCCCCTAACAAACTGTCCTCTGACATGCTGTTCTCTAACAAATTGTTTTCTGATATAATATCCAGTAAGAAGCTTTTCGCTAACAAACTTTCCTCTAGTATACTCTCCTGCAACAAGTTATCGCCCAACAGACTGTCTTCTATAACAAACTGTCTTCTAATATGCTGTCTTCAAACAAACTGTCCTCTAATATACTGCTTTGTAACAAGCTGCCCCTCACAAACGTCCTCCAATGAACTGTCTTCTAATATTTTTAAAGCGACGTGTATGCTTCTGCGTTGACAAAAATCGTTTGACTCACATTCACCTGTTTTATATATAGCTATAGACATTAGTGTAATTTTATAAATGTAACAGTTCAAGGGCGTTACTGGCGGTCGGCATTTATAAAAAAGCCGCTATACAGGCTTTATGCCTTTTTGATATTTGATTCAGCCAACTGTTTTGTTTAAAGTTGTTAGCAAATTACTTATTGAAGTACACCTGTGTGAGCCGTTTTTGACTCACAAACGGGGGCACTTCCTTATAAATAAAAAAGAATGATTAAATTAAATAAACAAATGTTTATTGATATAAAAAATACTAAGTACAGTGGGGTGTACTGGGGTCTATTACGCCAAGAAAAGCATTTTGGTTATTATACTTGAGAACGATAGTCACGTACCATACATGATCGAATAACCACAACATAACATATATCCGAGTTCATAATATAATTTCTCGATCAACGTTTTATCATTCATATATGCACTTCTAGACCCTCCCGTATATTATTTTTCGTGACTTATATATCCTAACAAAGACACTTATTGTAAGAGTGGGTAACTCTTGTGACAGGTGACAACAATCAAAGGGGTAGCAAAAGGGGTTTTACAATTGTAAACATAACATAACCATTATAAACAATAGAAAAACCAATTATAGTAATTCCTATGAGCATGCATTATTTAGGGACGACGCGACATGTATAATTAACAATTAAACAAAACAGAGGATTATAATTACTCTAATCCTATTGATAATTGTCTGTTGGCACAAGAATTGGGTGCACAACATTATAACCCCCTTAGAAATCCCTATAGAAGTAACGCTGCATAGTAATTTCAGTATTGCCAAAAATGTTCAGAAACTGGTTAAGTACAAGGCTGAAAATAGCAACCGCTGAGGTTCCAAACACCAGAAAATAAAGGACCGTTCCTGCAACTGTTGCATGTAAATGTTATGTCCTAATTTTTTGCTGCGTGGTGTAGCCTTGAAAATCAATTTGAAAGTTGCGTTCAATAAAATCTTATTAAATAGTAGTGTAAGTTTTTTAGAGAGGAAGCATGGATGATACCGAGCATGGAAAATTGTACGACGATGCACACAATTCGTGCTGGAAAATAGTCGATGTTCCGCTCCTGATTGCTACGGAAGAAAACATCAGGGATTACGGCAGATTCGTTCACGATTTCGACAAAGAAGAGGTACTGTGTGTGTTTTTACGAAATAGATGCATGCTGGTTATTTTTCAGACCAAGCAAAATTATTTGTCCTGATTCAGGAAGAAAACAGCATCGTTTCTTACGTTAACTGTCACTCAGATTAATAACGGAAACCTTAGCAAACAAGCCCCTAAAGTGCAGTAAGCTCTCCACTTCGGCAAATAAGCCCCAATTTTTTTTTTCAAATGAAACAATGTTTTCACGGCAGTTGTGTTATTTTAGGGGTTTAATTTCGACCGCATTATTGCACCAAGGGGGAGGGGGGTGTTCTTTGCACAGAGTACCGCCGAGGATGTTTTTGTACTAGAAAAGACAAATAGAAAAATTGATAGTGCGGGGTTAGTTAAAATTCCATTTTGCTTTTCATTGCACGATATGGTTTTACGGTTTAATAAGACATTGCTATCAGATAACGTTTTTAAATCATCAATTTTATATTTTTATTTTAAAAATGCCCCTAGTAAGAAAATGAGAGCACCTAAAGGCACGAGCTCATACTGGTAAAATAAATTTGTCCTTGTGATTTCTGGTTTTGCACTTGACGCAATGATTGTGTCTGGTTTAGGTATGGATCACGCCGTGGCCTGTAACTAAGAGACGACTTTACCCTGGTACAGGAATCCAGGGTGGTGTAGCAAGAGGTAAAAATATTAGTCGCTGGGAAGGTGACTTAATTGTCAACTTCAACCAGGCAGTGGATTACGGCAGGTTTGTCTTCGGACGCCTGCCCACCGATGTGTCGGGTCAGGACCGAACTCACGTTTTGACAAGAGAGGCTAACTACCACCCCGACGGTGGGCAGGTGTTCTTCCCTACGAACGGCAATGCCTTTGTTGCGCTATTAGCCTTACCAGGAGATGAAATCCAGCCTGAAGATTTTGTGGCCTTTTACTTTGACGGATCGTGTGGACTGCAAATAAAAGCAGGTCAGTGGTGCAGTTTAAAACACGCTAAAATCAGATCCAAAATGAAAAGAAGAAAAACAACAGAATAAGTCTGCACTGTTTCTATCATAATTGACTACAAATTTACTATAATACACTCAGAATACATGCCCTTTGTCTTCTGTCATTCTAACAACCATTTCTTGCCGTCGGCATTTCATGAATATGCTTTATGGCGGTATAATTGCGCAAAAAAAAAAAAAAATCACAACGTTCGCGCTTCAACAAGTTTTTTTCGCATCGCTGTAGTTTTTATGTACAATTAACGTATCAGAAAATTTGTTTTTGTTTCTCGAACCATTAGTCATATTATCCAGGTCACTACTATTCTGTGCATGGTTTTTTATTATTCCGAAAATAAATTACAGAATTTGCGTTGACATGCATTATTTTATGCGGCCTTAATTAACTTTTCTAGTTCCAAAGTTAAGAAATCGATTCGAAAAGATGTGATATACAACAACCAAACGCGTGATAAAGCCCATATTCACAGACGTTCTTGAACGATAAACTTAACGTTTAATTGTATGCGCGAAAAAAAAAACGGCGAAGTAAAAAGACCGCCAATAAACAGTGAATAGGATATGTAAAATAAATATCTTACCCAAAGACAGAAATCGTCGCGAGGCCATGTTAATGATCGCAAGAAAAAAATGACAGCATGTAGGTTTTTGATTTTTTTGACGAATATACCGCCATAATGCTTTTTCCTTGTCCTGGTCGCGTCCTCGCGGTGTAAATATACCAAAATATTTATTAAAATAGAGATTATTTAATGATCTGTTTTTGCTCTGATTTTTTTTATAAGGAGTATGGCATCAACCGACTTACCCCCTGGATGACGAGACCACATTTGACGGGAAGCAAGGGGCCGTGTTTGCCTGCGTCGCCGTTGATACCGTAGAGGAATTCAACACCTACTTGAGGGTGCCACTCAAACCAGAACTAGCCGTGAAACCTTAAACATAAAACAATAAAAGAAAAAAAAGGATAGAATTTTGGAGCATATTTCACAGCATATATTATATTTCACAGTATTTCGCCACTACGCTCCACACGAATTTTAAGTAGATATAGTCCATCTTAAATGAGGATTTGATGTTGCATGTCTTCTGGACTTTTTCTCTGATAAAACCGCTGGTCTTGCACTTTTTATCATGCCTTTATTCGTTGTTCAACAGCCAACCTCTTCGTTGGTTCACTCTGTTGTGTATAATACCTTTTTACTCCGCAGACCCAGTGGAGATTCTGCGAAAATAATACTCATAAAAGAGCGGAATTACTTTTTAAAATATGTCCACTCCGTGTTTTTACATAACAGGTGTAACTCATCAGAGGTGTGCTGTTTTATAACAACGGCCCGGATTAAGAAATACTCCCCGTGCACCATTTTTCCTTAAACAGAGCCAATTCACTTAATGCTGCATGGGTTTTTAAGATTCTATAATAGCTAAAGAAATTAATTATATATGACTATTTATTTAAAGCGGTTCTTGCTTTCTATTAATAAGTCTCAAAGAAATTTATGTTAACATTCAAAATCCGGATTGCTCAGAGGTGTGTGCTGTCATCGGCAAATTAGTAGCATATGTAATATCCAAACGATTTGGCATAAAGAAAATTGATTTCATTATACTGTATAGCACCCGATACTAATTACAAAAGTAAATAACCTGTAACTATTTGCATGTACATGAAAATACGACTTCCGGTTCCTACTTTAGATTAAGGGATCTCCCTGAAGTTTAGAGTTGCATTCAAAATCCAAAATTGTTAAAAATAAGTGCCGACATCGGCAGGTTAATGGTACTTTAACTTGTTGTCCAAAGCTTGGACGGCTCAGGCAACAACATTTTTTTGTGCACTTTAAACAAACTTCTGGACAATATGTGTCTCTAATATCTACACATTTTGGCAAAGAAAAAAAAATGTTTCAATGCTAACTACCCTATAACAGGTCTTATTGCATCACATCATAAGGATTGTGTCAATGTACCAAGATGCGATTGACCATTTCTATCGTTTTGAAAATATGTCATAATTAAAAATATTTGTATTGAATAAAGTTTTCAAGTAATAGTAAATGCAATATGCTTTATTTGGGGCCTAAAAGACTTTATGTAAGAGATACCTCGGTGACCTTGACCTCCAGGGTCCACATACATCTGCGAACTTATACATTTAACTTACATAGTACCATTTCTGTTGCGGAACACGACTGCTCAAATAGCGACTTCTTATAACGTAACACACTTTCCTATCCATTTTCTATCGTTTCTGTTAATTCACATCTGTTAAGAAAACACCTCTGTATCATTAAGCATTTTTCCTGGTCCCAAAGGCGTTCCTGACATAGAGGTTTTACTGCACATTTGTGAGTGTGCCATAACTTTCTAACAGTCCAAATATTGCGACACTTTCAACATTATATTTTCAGGGGTGCACATGAGGATTTTTTTTACCTTCGCCAATTTGGCGAAGGACGTTCAGCTCATCTTCGCCAAATCAAATTCACCTTCGCCAAATCAACTCTCTTAATAAAACTGTAACTTTATTTGTTTATTGAATCTGAACTATACATATTCTTAGCTATATTGTCAAGTTTATGTCTTTATAGAGCTACATCGGTAGTTACTCAGTGCTGACCGATTTGTAGGTCTCATCTAAAGCGTTTAACTTTTCATCAAGCTTGATTATGAAAGTCTCAACGTCTTGCTCGGAGACTTCGTCATCATCATCCTTGCTACCGCCGTCATCATGTTTGCAAGTGATCTCGATAACGGAAAGTCCAATCGACTTCAAATTTTACATGGGTATTCCTTTGGTCAGTCGGACCGTTCTGTCAACTTTTCACGCATGTCACGTGATTAGGACAGGGATTTGACGTCATTGCGTAAAAATTTTGTGTGCGAAATTTTTTCTCAGCCGTTAAACATCGGAGAAAATTGAAACTTGGTGGGATTGTTGCTTGGTAGGTCCGAGAGTCTATAATTATTTTTCGCGAGTGAAACGAACGAATGCGGCCTATGTCGTCATCGCGTAAAATATGAATATATTTTGAACAAGATCTTGTGTGCAAAATATCTCGATAAGGCAAAGTGGTATCGATTTCAAATTTTATATGGGTATGCCTTGGGCTAGTCGGACGGTTCTATCAATTTTGACGCATGATTAAGGCAGGCGTATGACGTCATAGCGTTAAAATTTTGTGTACGAAATTTCTCAGCGACTGAGCACCGAAGAAATTGAAACATTGCAAGATGTGTGTAATCTGGCCGCTCTAGTTTCAAATATGGTAATCTGCCATTAAGTATAAATTGCTATGCGTAGAATCATGGTGTGTAAAAACGGACAAGTTGAACGAATGTCGTCATTGTTTGCGTTTATCAATAGGATAGCTGTGCATTCATTTCACGTTCACCTAAATCAAAACATGTTTTTTGATTTTATTATAATAATTGTTGCCTAAAATTTACCTTCGCCAGTTTGGCGAAGGTGAATCTGTTCACCATCGCCAAATGGACTTTAACTTCGCATTGGCGAAATGCGGTCTTATGTGCACCCCTGCTGTTTTATTTTAAATTACGCTTGTGGGTGTGTTTTTCGATAGAGCTCACAGTAAATTATAATAATTATTTTTGACAAAGAAGAATAATTTACCGTGACCTATTTTGTGTCTAGAGTTGAGGCTCAAAGAAAAGCGTGTTCGCTGTTTTGTTTTTCCAAACCAGCTCTTGCTTTAGAGAATCTGTAATAAGTTATGTTTCAAACAGGTTTGGTATAGGTGTAGAAGGCAAAATGTGTTTGTGAAAAGTTTTTCCTGCAGTTTCAAGATACTTTTACAGATTTCTCATCGTGCGTTGTAACGCGTCGTATTTCCTGTGAAAAGTTTTAATTTGCTAAGTAAATCATTAACTTAAGTTTTTTTCTTATAACAGCATCCACTGGAAGCAAGTGACATAGATTCTAGCTGGGTTTAGCGGCACTGTTAATTGCATGCATGACTTCAAGGAATTTTGACCGATGTTGCACGGGCGATCCGCGCCTATTAATCTGTAAAAATACAGCCAGAAAAATGTTTTTTGTTTTGTACTTTATTGCCATATTCGGAGACACATACTTATTATACGATACCTTAGCCAATGAAAATGTACTGCCTGCAAGGGCAAGCTTAGCAATTCTCGAAAGTTGGAGATGGTTATTTATCACATGATCATAACATTTGCAATAATAATAATAATAATAATAATAATAATAATAATAATAATAATAATAATAATAATAATAATAATAATAATAATAATAATAATAATAAAGATTCAATACAAGTTGAATGGTTGCCTTCTGGGGTCTGCCCCTCTCCTAGCAGCTTTCCCCATGTAGGAAGACGCACTAGGCCAACCTTCGCCAGCCTCTTGGATATTTTGGTTTTTAAATTTTTTTATGTCGGGAACCTCACTTGTTGTTCGTATCTCTTTTCTCACTTACTCACTCACTAAATTACTTTTTTTTTAACATTCGGGGTGGGGGGGGGGTAAGGGGGGGCATTGGGGTTCTTTGAGTATTGTAAATTTAGTTTTATTTTATTAAAGAGATAAATAATAATTAAATCTGTGATCACCAAAGTGGTGAAACATCGAATCACACAGAACAATAAATGCTTGCACGCAGTAATCGCCTTCAATCCGAATCGCCTGCTACAGCTGTGTCTCAAAAGTAAGAAAATATATATTCCATACTTATTAAGTTGCAGCCGTCAATTTTGTCCGGTCTCCCAGTTACTTTTGTTCTTTTCTGGAGGTTGGGCATGTCAAGACAGAAAAAAAGTTTGATAAATCTTCAAATGGAAGTATACATTTGTAAAGAGTCTGTAATGTTGTCGGAGTAATGCAGTTTAGGCCTGTTTGCTTATATAGCACCTTTGGAACATTCATAGGCTTGCTTTGGGTCTCGGTGGCCTAGTGGTCTAAAGCGCTGGCCAGCCAAGCATGGCATGATCTGTAGGACGCGAGTTCGAATCCCCTCACGCCCAGGTAACATGCTGAACATGCTGACCCCAAGGGATTTAAACCGACCTGACTATATATGTTCATATGCATTATACGCTAATAGTTAGGCATCGAATACTGTAAAGACTGGCAGCCCAAAGAATCCCACGTGAGATTCAAGTGTGCGCCGTCTCCTTAGTAAGGGTAACTTGCATGTGGACTGTATACCCAGATCGATAATCTGTACATAGTGTTTACAATAATAGTAACCAAGTTCGTTCTTAGTGGATCTTAGTCAGCAACATTATATAAATTCAACCCTCGGGTTGCAAATATAAGAAGAATAATTTTTCTTTTGACTTGCAATCTTTCAAATGCATCATATCAATATTAATTTAATATGCCTACCCATATTGAAACATAAACGAAGACGGCAGCTATAAGAGGCACGAATTTTAAAAACAGTATTATTCAACCATTTCTCGTTTAAACTATTGTTCATTAAGTTTACAAGTAACAAAAACAAAACATAAATCTGATCAGAGTTAAATTGTTCAGTTGCTGAAATTTGAACTGGATTAATTAAAATGGGATTTAAAAGTCAATGAGAAATAGAGAAGAAACTGTTTTGCTATTTTTTCATTTGTGAGTTTTTACACGTTCCGGGCAAACTTTTATAATTTAATTATACGCACAATCACGTATACATTTCATGAAAATGTTGATCATACCTCTTTCCGTGATAATACCGGACACTGAACTAAGAAGGCCAGTTCATAGTGATCCGTTTTGCTGCTGAGCCTGCAGTGTATCTTACATCAAAATCGAGATTTCATTGGAGCAATGTGAACTCTAATATTGCATGATCTCAATCAAGGTCATATCTTATACATTTTGAACACAATATTTAAGTGTGCACAAAAAACTTAGAAAAATTCGATCATAGTACTTGATTGACAGCGTCCTGTTATATCCTTTTGTGTCACGTGCCCACTGGATTGTCTTCGAGGTGTGCCCATCTTGTCTGATTTGCCCTAGAACTGGATCGTGTTATTTAACTAAGGTAGACTACTCGTTTGAATTTTCGGACACATAATCACAAAGCTCAGCTCAGCCATTTCCTGACCTTATAGGACTAGACTATTGTTTGCCAAAAATCTAAACATGCAAAATATATGTAATATAAAGTTGCTCATTGTTAACCAGTAATTACTTTCTTATCTGTTCGATATTATTCAAAAGCTTTGACCTTCTGATTAATAAAATCCGAGTACTGTGGGCCAGAGGGTCTATTCCAATGAGAGCCTGTCCTAATTGTACTCCAGACTATAGCTGCAGAACGATGAATATGTATTCAACTGATCTCAATTTGAATTGAGGGCATCGAGTTAACTTTAAAAAATCACAACTACATCCTGTAACGGTTTAGATGCGCATACATTGAATATGCATAATTGCTAAAAGCTGCAACTACAAAATGCAATTCATATGAACATGATGCAAGTGAAAGGATGTTTCTCCTTCGTATAATGCCTTAGCTCAACACCAAATGCCATAAAATTCGTCTCCAATGCCGCATCGTATGACTTCGCTTCTTATTTTTGGGCAAAATGTTCAAAACATTCAAAAATGTCGCAAAAGACCGCAGAAACAACCTAAAAGCGACGGCGTTCGGAAGCAAGCAAAGCATGTTTTAGAAATGACGCGTAATGACTATACTAGGACGACGCAGGTAAAACAATATAATAATTTCCTACTTCAGATGTCTGTCCTGTTACTTTGATGATAAAATGCACTGTCAGGTCTTTCCAGGAACGGAAATGGGAGTTCGAAAAGCCGGGCCTCAAGGCGACCTTAAAGTGCTATTGAGAAAAGAGGACGACAACGAAATCGCGTACAGTTTGCTTTTCTGCCTCAGTCATTTCAGTCATTTTGAAATCGCAAAAGCAACAAAACTTTATTATCGCGAAACGCGAACAATTGAAAAAAATAAAAGCGCAGATTTTAATGTAAAACGACTTGGTGGCACTTGTGTTCCTTCCTATCAGGCCACAATTCACATGGCAACCTCTCATGTATATTTCACAACAGTCAATGTTTGATTATTATGCAATTACCTACTTTCATTTTCAGCTTACTGTTGCGCCATTTCCTAGAATGGCAAGTCTGTGTGTGGCTATTTTAAAATCTGACTAGGGACGCCAAAAAGAAAAAAAAACGCCCGAATGACTTTGCTACAAAGTACAATTTCATTGGATTTCCTACCGAAATAACCTGAAACAGGGACAGAACAACCTTCGGAATGGCGCCTATGCGAATCCACAATGGCGTCGTAGCAATGTATTCAACAGACCACGCATGTAATGGACATATAAAAAGCTATCGTAGAGGGCACAGCCCCCAACCCGACATAGACAAGCAGCTGTCATGATCAAATCCAGATGGATAAACAAGCACTCAATGAAATATCAAATCAGTCCGCCTGATAGTTGAAGCGATATGGCGTCCACAAAATACCGCGTTTTCGCTAAGTTCCATCCAGGAATTTCACATTTTGACAATTTGCCATTTCATCAATTTTTCGTCGATTTCAAAATTAATACGCCCTTGCACATCTGCATGATATATATGTTATCTCAGTGAAATATCAAATCAGTTCGTCTGATAATTGAAGAGATATGGCGTCGACAAAATACCGCGTTTTCGCTAAGTTCCATCCTAGAGTGTCAAATTTTTGACAATTTCCCATTTCGTCAATTTTTCTTCCATTTCAAAATTAATCCGCCGTTGCACATGTACATAATGTATAATTCTCTCAGTGAAATATCAAATCAGTTCGCCTAATAGTTGAAGAGATATGGCGTCGACAAAACAATGCATCCAAAAGTGACAGACAGGCAGACAGACGGACGGACGAACGGACAGACGGACAGACGGACAGACTGACAACACCGTAACCAATTGCTCCCCTTCGGGGGACAAAGCTCCCGGTTGAGGGCTAATAACGAATTATAGCAGAAAACAAGCAGGTACCAGTGGACTAAAGTCCCTTCTCCCTTGCAAACATTCCGACATATCGTCGGCATCCTTCCGTCTACGTGAGGAGATGGACATCTGCGGAATTCAGCGGGAGGCTTGTGCACGTTCTCTTCTCTCGTTTTGTGGCCAGTTGGTCGAACCATCTTCTGTCGTGGAGTTTGACACCCTCGCGAACGGTAGAGCGCCAGATAACTCGGTCCTCGGCGATGGTCTCCCACTTGTCAGTTGGCACGCCCATGGCTTCGAAATCACGCTTGCATACGACCTTGACGCGGAGCTGGGGGACGTTTTGCATCGGCAATTTCCCCGTACAGCAGGTCTTTTTGAATCCTGCCGTCTTGCATGCGGCGCACATGGCCCAGACAGCGTAGACGGCCCTGCTTTACAAGCTCAGATACAGTTGGAAGGTTACCTCGTTTAAGAACTTCTTGGTTTGAGATTTTGTCTTTCCAACTGATGCCAAACAGGCGGCACAGGCAGCGGAGATGGAAACTCTTTGGTTTCTGTTCCTGGTAGGTGTAGCGGGTCCATGTTTCGCTGCCGTATAAAAGCGTACTGAGAATGCATGCCTGGTAGATGGTCACTTTATTTTTGGTTGTGAGTTTCTTCCATATATGTTTAGTTAGTCTGCCGAATGTTGTAGCTGTCTTGCCGATTCTGACGTTGATTTCTTCGTCTAGGACTACACTCTCAGTTGCAGTTAAGCCCAGATAGCAGAATTTGCTCACAATCTCCAGAGGAGTGCTGTTTAGGGTTATCACTGGTGGATTCTTGACCCCTTCATGACGACAGTTTTCTTCACAATGATTGCGAGTGAAAATTTCTCCCAAGCATCTTGTAGCTTGTCTATTAGGACCTGCAGCTTTGCCTCACTGTGAGCTACTAAGGCAGCATCGTCAGCAAACAGCAGTCCTTTGATAGACATGTTGCACCGTTTTGTTTTGGCTTGTAGGCGACGCAGATTGAACAACTTCCCGTCGGATCGGGGGTATAAGTGAATGTCATCCTTAACTCCTTGGAAAACATAGCTAAGAAACAAAGAAAAAAAGATGCAGAATAGCGTGGCTGATATAATACACCCTTGCTTCACACCTCCTTTATCTCGAAGCTGGCAGAAGTTGAGCCGTCAAAGTTGACAGTACTTCTCATGTCTTCATGGAAGGATTAGACTAGACTGAGTAGGCGTGGAGGACAGCCAATTTTCTCGAGAATGGCGTATAAGCCAGACCTACTCACGGTGTCAAACGCTTTTGTCAGGTCGACGAATGATACGTACAGCGGTTTCTGCTGCTTTTGGCATTTCTCCTTTAGCTGTCTCAATGAGAATATCATATCGATCGTTGACCTTACCGATCGAAAACCACATTGCGCTTCGGGATATACTCCGTCGGCCAGCTTCTGCAGCCTTCACAAGACCACTCTTGCGTACAGTTTGCCTGTAATGCTGAGTAACGAAATGCCTCTATAGTTGTTGCAGTCGTCTTTGTCTCCTTTGTTTTTATACAATGTGTGGGTATCCTGCGGCAGTGATCCTTCTTTCCGGCACTTGAGGAGGAGGTTATGGAGGATTGGTAGTAGACTAGTTTTGCAGCACTTGAATATCTCAGCCGGTATACTGTCATTCCCAGGAGCCTTGCCACTGCGCAGAAGAACAAGCGCTATGCTGAGTTCATCAACGGTTAGCTCAGTATCGAACTCAGTCATAGCTGGGAGTTGCGGTATGTCGTTGATTGCTGCCTGTGCAACTTCAGTCTCTTCCGAGTAGATTTCGAGAAAACGTTCGGCCCACCGTTCCATTTGTTTGGTCTTGTCTGTGATGATGTCATATAACGTCTCATAAGCGTCTTTGGTGCAACGTTGAATAGTCGCAGGGTAAACTGAGGCTGTATAGACGTCGGCTGGGTAACAACCAAACAACATACCATGTCATTCGTTAATGCAGGATAATGTTCACCTGAAATGACAGCCGTTTGAGGTCAAAAGAATGACGCTAAGCATGGAAATTTCACGAGCCTACCTTCTTTCGAAAAATTACAGGAAAATCGACTTCATTCGTATCCTGCATTATCGAATGATCCGAGGATGATGTTACTTTGACCATGACATCTTATGATAGCCACTGTCTAAATAGCGCTTCTGGATTGATAGTTTCCCGAGGCCAATTCAATGTCGAGAGATAAACGTTGTTTTCGACTTCCATGTAAATACTTTTGATTTCATACATAAAATACCCAGTAAACATTCTGATATCGGGTATACCTTGACTTCGGCGGCCGAGAAAATGTCTACCAGCCGAAGCTGGATTGGCGCCGAGGTCGACGTCTATCGAATGTTAAGACAACATCACAATGCTTACTGGGCACTTTATCTATGAAAATCAAATAAGTCCAAAATTATATGTATTGTTAAAATCTCAGTAAACATTTCGATGTAAATCCAGCATCAACCTGACAGTGTGGCATCAACCTTGCCAAAGGACAGCATTAAGTTTGGTTGTAATTTTACTTCGCAAAAGCTCTGAATTCGCTTTATTTCCACTTTCCTAGTGTAACTCTAAGAATCACGCAATCTAACAAAAAAATTTTTCACAGTGGCTCGTATAGCTCAGATAACAGCCAATCAGAATTGTTAGTACCCTAGTACCATGTCTCATTCCAGTTTTGCGTGCGGTACCAACCACGCGGTTTGTCAGACAACACATATTTTGTTGCTGAGCTAAAAGGTGTTTATCTCCACATTTTAATTTTGATTCTTTGGATAATAAGCTCATTTATCTGGGATTTTAGTGTGAGAGTAATTGACACGCCCGTTTCGGAGATTTCACCTTCGTATGCTAATTTCTGGTAAATATAAGCTTGCATCACGGGGTTTCCCTTCCCCAATAAGTGTAACTCAAAGGTCTCCACCTTTATTGGGGTGGGACGCGCTGGTCGACGATCCATGAAGGACCACTGTTCGTTTCAGATTGCTGATGTCTGTCCTGATCTGAAGCTGCGTGTACTTGCTGTGTCTGGGTCACATAGTGATTTAAACGCGTAGCTGGGTGCCTTCTAGCAGACCGCCTTTAACTCTAGAGCTGTGCTAGATTACGCGACAACGCCCGGACAGAGAAAAATCGGCTTTACTGCAGTACAGACGCTGACTACCAACGGTCATTTCACCAAGCCTTGGTCATCCTCTACACTAGGATCAGCCTTTGTACAAGATACCTGCTAAGTACCCGAGCCTAGGTTTAGAGCTTGGTGTTGGCTCACGACTGCGCGCCCTCCAACAATCCCGGTATACAAACCAGTACCAAGAACACACCCAGGCCTTGATTCAACCTTAGTATGTCTTGGTGAGGACTGTGTCACTTCTGTGTTCTCACAGACTGCGGGTCAACAAGTACCAACCTTTTGTGGCAAATTACTTGCTTGAGTACAGACATCTTGTGGCTCTGATTTGAGTGTAAGTTTTTTTACAGACAAGTTACTTACACGCTCTTCTTTTGTTTTGTTTCAGAGGTGACAGAAACCAGTCTGCATTACGACAAGACCAAGACTTCCCGCATCCGCCCTGCGTATGCTATCAACCCACATTTACTCTGTGATATGTGCTTGAGAGATCGAGAATACCCTGATGTCACCACTTCATACCTATTCTGAGTGCGTACACTTGTTTCGTGGGACGCTCTAAACAAACTACGAACTAAGAAGAGTAAAGGGAGAGTTAGTCGTGAAGTACAGCCTCTCTCATCTGATATGCA
This sequence comes from Protula sp. h YS-2021, assembly GCA_949752745.1. Taxonomy (NCBI): domain Eukaryota; kingdom Metazoa; phylum Annelida; class Polychaeta; order Sabellida; family Serpulidae; genus Protula; species Protula sp. h YS-2021. The sequence goes on along the minus strand of OX457029.1, from coordinate 51,243,922 downwards.
CTAGGCCAAATCTCTATTCTTGGTCAAGTTTCCTCCCCTGTACGTTCGGAGAGGGGCACGCAAGCTGACACTGACCGATCAAGAAAGGCTAACAAACCGAAGCCAGCAGGATCCTGGTAAACAGTGGCAAAGTTAGACTTGCTGGCTACTGAGCAGCGCTTCATTATGGATAAGGCCTGGTTTACGTTACACCGGGAGACTGGAAAAACGTTGTCTGAGGAAGCGGACTTCTTATCTCCGATTCCATTCCTTTGACCAAAGAGAGCGTAATGGTGACGCACACGGGGTCAGGAACATGCCTGATTAGCCAGGTAGGGAGTTCGATATTCCGACACTTCTCCATCGCAAGCATAAGATGTGCCAGACCTTTCATAAACTGATTGCCTGGGTCTGTCTTCTCTTCTGGCTATGCAGACGCAACTCCAGAAACAAATTCAGGAATTACAAAAAGCTCTGCTCTCAAAAGAAGAAAAACCGAGACGCGGACACACAATCAACCACGATTCCACGCCCTCGGGATGAGTCACCTTTGTTAGCTGTTTCAATACCTGTGAGTGCTTCTACTTGACTCTCCACACCTCAGTCTCTTCCTCTGAAGACCAAGAGTGTGTCGGAAGCCATAGTACTCAGCGAGTGAGTCATCTGGACTACCCCCATTGGGCCAAGTTTCACTGATACATCTGTAAAATATGAGCTCGCGGCTCTGCTCACACCACCGCTTTCCTCGATACCAAGAAAAGGAAAGAAGGCAATTTACACCACAACTGGAGGTCTTTATAAACAAGCCAAACCAAACCCCGCCAAGCTAGAGGAGCGGAAGGAGATGCAGAAGATAATTTCTCTCCCTAGCACAACTTCTGCTTCGAGGTCATCCTTTCCCCATGCAAAGGTCAGCGTTTGTGGAAAGATCCGGCTGCAGCGGGTCCTTCTTTCTAGATACGCACACCGTCAAATCCGAATTACGCCTCTATGCAACCACAGTATATGTCTCCCTCGGTTACTTCTATTGTTTCCGTACCGTAAGTGATCGCTTGACTTGCGTCCGTCGAATGTGGGTTCCTAGTGACCAAGCAAGATGACCCACCAATCCGAATGACTTCTCAGGCCGCGCACCTACTCTTTGGTTCTTTCATTGCGCTGAACAGAAGTGAGCGGGTGTATTTATTTTTTTTAAATACATCGGCAAACTTGGCAGCTTTTGTCACCTGTCACATGAAACTTATCCGTACTGCCCATCACCGCCACTTTTATAAATTTACAGACTGTCACTTTATACAAGAAAAATCAAATGCAAATAACACACTGAAACTTGATACGCGAACGCACATAACCATGCGAAATGTACGAACCAAAACACTTCTTAATACCTCGGCAAATTTGGCAGGTTTTGAGACCCTGTTACATGAAAATTGCCCGTACTACCCAGAACCGTGACGTTCATAAATTAAAAGTCGGTCACTTCGTATAAGAACAGTGAACTGCATGGAAAAACTGATACAAAAAAAAAACTCCCCGCACTTCTGTAAACCAAAACAGAATCCCACGAACATGACATCACAGCGAAATGTCCCCAAAACAGTTTATTTTTTTAACGGATTTGAAGCTTCATCCGCCTTTTTATTTTTCTTGTGAAAATTTGAAAGGTATGCCCGCAACTGAACTTTGTCCCTGTGTCCTAAAATATCACATGCGAAATGTACGTCCACAACCATGTATGTAACAGGGTCTCAAACTTCAAAAATTTTGCCGATGCTTCTATGAATTAGAACATTTTGGTGTTCGCACAGTTACACTCGAGTTACACAGTTAGTCCCACACGCGAACCCCGTGCCAAGGTAAGACTTGAACGTCACAGCACAGCCCCCCTCCCTTACAAATTAAAAAAAATTTGCCGATGTTTGTGAATTAGAACATTTTGGTGTTTGCACATTTCGCATGGTTTTGTACGTACTTAATTCGGTCACTTGGTGTGAGAAAAATGGACTGCAAATAATGCAGCTAAAGCTTTCGAATTGACAAGCGAAATTTACGTACACAATTATGCGAAATGTGCGAACACCAAAATGTTCTTACTCACAGAAACATCAGCAAAATGTGCAAGTTCTGATACCCTGCCACATATCATTTTCTCGTACTACATCGTCTCGCAACGCTCATAAATTTAAAGTCGGCCACTTCTTATAGGAGCAGTGAAATGCAAATAACACAGCTAATACTTTCGAACTGACAAGCGAAATGCACGCACACATCTACAACCATGCAAAATGTAGTGCAACCACGCGAAATCTACGACGCAAGTATTTCCTTTTTAAATGCATCGGCAAAATTGGCAGCTTTTGTGACCCTGTCACATGAAACTTATCCGTACTATCCATCACCGCCACTTTCACAAATTTACAGTCTGTCACTTTATACGAGAAAAATCAAATACAAATAAGACACTGAAACCTGATACGCGAACGCACATAACCATGCGAAATGTACGAACCAAAACACTTCTTAATACCTCGGCAAATTTGGCAGGTTTTGAGACCCCGTTACATGAAAATTGCCCGTACTACCCAGACCCGTGACGTTCATAAATTAGAAGTCGGTCACTTCGTATAAGAACAGTGAACTGCATGGAAAAACTGATAAAAAAAAACTCCTCCCACTTGTGTAAACTAAAACAGAATCCCATAAACATGACATCACAGCAAAATGTCCCCAAAACAGTTTATTTTTTTTAAACGGATCTGAAGCTTCTTCCGCCTTTCTATTTCTCTTGTAAAAATTTGAAAGGTATGCCCGCAACTGAACTTTGTCCCTGTGTCCTAAAATATCAAATTAAACCAACCGCACGAGTTTAAGTAATAACGCCACAACCGATGGCCCCCGATGCCGACTTACAACACTACGTCCAGTGTTACCATGCCACGACAGAAACATAAGCATAAAAAACATGTTATACAATGAATAGCAACGAAGGAAGTGTATATTTATCCTTTCTACTTCGCTACCGTGCGCTTTGCGTCTTCAACATTTTTCCCTTCCCACTCGAGTTACACAGTTAGTCCCACACACGAACCCCGTGCCAAGGTAAGACTTGAACGTCACCGCACAGCCCCCTCCCTTACTTTCATTTCTAACAAGTACGCTTTCTGACAGCGAAACTAAAAACAAATTAAAACAAATACTCGCTGGGTCAAACAGCATGATTTCATAAAGACAGGTGTCCTGACTTAATATTGGAAAACGAAAAAACCTGCCCCGTAATTTTTGAAAGCTCTTGATAAATCGACAATCCCCTACCACCAATACCACCCACCCACCCCCAATATTAAATGAGGATGTTTGTCAATACACCTTTTCCTGTCTACCTAGCAAGTGCTTTGTTTAAACCAACCGCACGAGTTTAAGTAATAACGCCACAACCGATGGCTCCCGATGCCGACTTACAACACTACGTCCAGTGTTACCATGAAAACACTGACATTACTAACAACATGGAAGACATCACGTTTCACCGCCAGAAAATGCAACGACAGAAACATAAGCATAAAAAACATGTTATACAATGAATAGCAACGAAGGAAGTGTATATTTATCCTTTCTACTCCGCTACCGTGCGCTTTGCGTCTTCAACATTTTTCCCTTTCCACTCGAGTTACACAGTTAGTCCCACACGCGAACCCCGTGCCAAGGTAAGACTTGAACGTCACAGCACAGCCCCCCTCCCTTACAAATTAAAAAAAATTTGCCGATGTTTGTGAATTAGAACATTTTGGTGTTTGCACATTTCGCGTGGTTTTGTACGTACTAAATTCGGTCACTTGGTGTAAAAAAAGAACTGCAAATAACGCAGTTAAAGCTTTCGAATTGACAAGCGAAATGTGCGTACACAACTATCCGAAATGTGCGAACACCAAAATGTTCTTACTCACAGAAACATCAAAGTCTCAAAGTTTTGAGACTCTGTCACATATTATTTACTCGTACTACCCAATCTCACAACGTTCATAAACTTTGAAATTGGTCACTCCGAACAGAGAACTTTCGAACTGACAGTTAAAAAGAAAACTCCCCGCACTTGTGTAAACCAAAACAGAATACCACAAACATGATATCACAGCGAAATGTCCCCAAAATATTTTCTTATTTTTTAAACGGATCTGAAGCTTCTTCCGCCTTTCTATTTCTCTTGTACAAATTTGAAAGGTATGCCCGCAACTGAACTTTGTTCCTGTGTCCTAAAATATCACTTTCCTCTGAAAGGCAGGACTTGATTTCCTTCATCGTTGGCGGCTTGTATCGGTCAATGTGGCCTTGGAAATGTTTATGCACCGCCTCTTTTTCCTCTGTTGTCCATGGCCTACTCGAACCTGTAAAATAATTTGCACAAGTGTAAAACATGTGTATCTAGCAAAATAAATTTGTGAGTTTGCATTGAAGTGTCGAGTATTGCAAAAGATAAGGCGAGATTATAAAATGTAAGTGCAATGAACTGTCAATTCTTGCGAAAGCACACGTTACATTCAATATAGTTTTCGCAACGCTATTAACAGAACCACGCGAATTGTACCACCTAAAATTTATATGAACCGAATGCTTTCTGTTAAATCCTACCTTTAGTTTTCTTGGGACTCTCTGACCTGCGGCTGTGACCGGATTTCTTCCGTTTCTTTTTCAGTGATGATACTGAGGTGACAGGCAAAGGAATTTCATATTCCACCTCGTCTGAAAGAAAAACATAATGAACACGTCTAAATGCAATGTTTTTGCTTATATGCAAGAGAAATTAATTATACATAGTGAAGGGTCAACAACATACAATTAAAAACAATTTTAAATATTCATCTACACTAAAATTTTCTTAGTCTCTCACTCCATGCGAAATATGCAGTACGTCTTTCTTTAATATTTTTGCTTATATGCTTGTACCTGAAGTATCGTCTAAAGCATCAGCGGTCGGTGGAGCAGGAGCGGAAGGAGCTGCTGTTTGTTGTTTTTTTGCTTTGGTACTTTTTTTCTTCTGCGCTTTCAGGAAATTGAAGATTTCTCTCACAGAACGACCCAGTAACATTTCCTCGTCTCGAACTCGATCCTCCACTTCATCTAACGTTGGAAGACTACTTCTGTGGTGTAATTCTTTCTTGAATATGGTCTTCATGAGAGCCACTTCAACTTCACTGAAGTGGGGACGAGTTGCTTGATCGCCTGTAAAAACATAAAAAATGCCACTTTGTTATAAATAACATTGGCGGAGTTGCAGCAGTACCAAAAACCTGCGAAATTCAAAGGTCACACATTTTATTACTACTGTCTCATGTTTTGTACAGCCTTGTAAATGATAATTACATTCTGAACAATGTTTAAAAAAATAATAAAAAAAACGTTTAATGAAATAGGCATTACAAATATCACTCCTTTATCATCTTACACAACTTTACTCCTGACTGTTTACGCACAATTCAAGCGAAATCCGATTAATAGGTTTCTTACCCAGCAGTCGTTGCTCCGTCTCTCTTAAGACGTCCACTTCTCCCTCTCCGTCTGATTCTTCAACATCACCTGCGAACAGCATAGACGGGTATCAAATTAACTCCCAATTACATATACACGTCATTTTCGCACCAAACTGGACTGTGTGTTACTTCAAATCTTCTCAGCTGTAAAACATACATGGGAACGGGGTCGAAAAAAAGTAGGAAAATAAACGTACTGAAATACACACATCTTAAAACATTTTTTGGGTTTTTTAACATCTCCCTGTTACAAAGTCAGCTAACTATACTTTTCAAATTTTCTTACAAATTTTGAAGTACATTTCGCACGTAAAGTGCAACATAAACCTACTTTCCGTTGGTCCACCCTGTGCAGTCACCTCGCCAATTTCCACATCCGGCAACGCTTCGTAGCCCGTTTGTTGGTATGGTTCCCTTGGCTTCCCACTGTTTATGGCAATGAGGATCTGTGCCACTTTACTCTTTTCGACAATGTCGACCGGTAATCTGTAGTAATCCCTATGAACCCTTATGTCGTGACCCATGAAATTTGCCAAAAAGTCCTGCTCTACGTGTGGCAAGTTTAACACTTGCGACATCGTTGCAAGGTGTTTTCGCATGTTTGTTGAATTAAAAATGTTCAAGTCGGTAAGGCCTGCTTCCACTGCTACCTTTTTTACCGCGACGTGCTCCTCCATCGGTGTGTTATAATTTCCAGGACGTGCAAAGACATAAACCGAGTTCTTGTGGACGTACTTTTCGCGTAGCTTCAGCAGTAGCCTGATGTTTTCGTGCATTTCGTTTGTTAACAGCACCGATATTCGTCTAGAGCATTTCCCCAAGAACTCAATCCTGATCAATTTGCTTGCCAACTGCTTTTCGAATTCCTGCATTCCCGCTAGATATTCGGGATCTGGCTCTGATGAAATTTTCAGACCGTCAGTTAAATCCTTCAATAGCAACCTTTCGACCTCACCACTGCGTTTTCTGTTGAACATTATCACCTGTGCGAGGGTATACACCACGACTTCCCTATAGATGTCTTCTTTCGCCGGTTTCGTATGAAGTACCTTCATTCTGTTCGATATGTGTTGGAAAAACTTGTCAATGTCTTGAAACATTGGCAGAATTTTTCTCTTGTTAAATTTTCGTCGCTTTAGCAGGAAGTTAGCTCGTCTGGACAAACATGTGTAATAACGATCGAGCACAGAATGGAACACAGAGGCAATCTTGTTTTTCGAGTAGTCTCCATTTCGTAGGCAATGCATCTCGTATTCGGTTGCAAGGGTTCTTAGAGTTCCTCCTAATCTCATAACCGCCGATGGATGGCTGAATTCTTCTTGTGATGCTGGTCCTTCGTCCTGGGACATTTTAATAACGCTCCCCATTAGCCTGTAGTGGCCAGGGTGGACTAGGTCTTCACTGCTTACGAAAACATCGGGATATTTCTCGCGACACAGCTTAAGTAACTTTGCCAAAGCTATGGCGGGTTGTGTTATCATACTTTGCGCCTTCGACATATGACCATGTTTATCGGATAAAAATTCCATCAGCTCTAGCAGCAACTTGTCGTTCTTTATGATCTCCGTCGTATGACACGGGTGCATGCGTGCCAAAGCCTTTTTAACAGCTTCAGACTTGGTGTCCACTTGCATCATTTTAGCTCTTGCCTCAGGAACAAGTCGTTTTCACGTAGTTTTTTCGGGCGTATCAATTTTCTCTCCTTTTTTCCGTCGATCTGCATTATGCTTACATTCCCTCCTTTGATGATGTGCGAAGTTTTCTTTCGTTATCATTGCCTTGCAGTATGGACACAATAGGTACTCTTTTTCTTCAGTCGCTCTCTCCCTCTTCCTCATGGTGTTTCGGTATTTGACAATTAAGTCTTTCAACCCTTTCTTTTTGGCCTGTTTGTTGTACCAATAATCTCCCAATTTTCGAATTCTATCCCATTCCAATGCACGACAACGCTTGTCTTTGATTTCTTTTATAACTTTTATTTTGTCTTCGTTTCGATGGACGCCTGTGCAATGTTCGGCTACACGTGCAATCAATTTGTGACAGAAGAAACAACAATGCTTTTTTTTACTGGCTGGGTCCAGTCTTGGTAGATCGAAATCACTATCCGCAGTTGCTACCGTTGAAGATTCAATTGCAGTAGCTAGTTCTGTATCCGAGGTTTCGCTTCTTAAAGCTGATGGTGTTGAAACCGTTCGTTTCGCTGACTTGCGACGTGATTTCATTGGGTTCGATGTGACGGGCGTAGTTACGGATCTGTCGGTACTTGAACTAAACGTCGGTCCCTCTGTTGTGTCTTTTTCTCCAACAGGCATCGATGGGTCCTCCATCTGACCGTGTTCGTCGCCTGAGATCTTGCTACTTTTCACTGATATGCGAACCGTTGCTTTCGCCGCTTTTCCTGGAGTTGTGACAGGGGTTTCATTAGACTCACTGCTACTTGTAGTAAATGTATGTTTTTTTCCTGGTAACCTTTTCTTTTTCGCAGTGGGTACGGAGTCTGAATCACCATCATGAGCTACTGGCTACTTTTCACTGCTGGTCTGCGAACCGTTGCTTTCGCTGCCTTTCTTGGAGTTGATGTGATAGGGGCTTCATCAGACTCCTCATCACTGCTACTTGAACCAAATTTATGTTTTTTTTCCTGAGAGCTTTTTTGGAGTGGGTACGTAGTCTGAATCATGGTCACGATCGACGGAAGAGCTTTCAATGGACTGGGGCTGTAGCCTTTTCTGGTTAGGGCGAATTCGCAGTGAGAAACTCTTTGGCTTTTCTATCTGGGCCACTGATACGGGAGAACTGTTTTCTATCTGAGCCATTGGTACGGGAGAACTTAATACCGATGAATCTGAGACGTGTTGTTCAACATTCGGTTCTAACGGAATGACCTCTCTTAGGGACACCTCGAACACCTCAGGATCACAATCTTTTCCCGCCTCTGCAATAAATATATTAACCTAAAATAGCACTGAAATTCAGACAAAGAAATCATGGCAAATGCAAAGCAAGTCATTTTTACACAAGTAGGACAAAATACTACCATACCACAGCGAATGTAACCCCCTCTCATATGTTTGCATCATGAGCTGGTTACTTCAATTTGTTAATAACATTAACTGCAAATGCTAAACCTCATATCGCACTTTTTGGTTAAAAAATAAACATTGTTGTGTATCAACATGTCGCAGTGAAACGAACCGAATTTTGAAAAAAAAACCACAGCAGACTCCAGATTAAGGGCACCAAGTGGCGAGTGCTGAAACTGAGTTTAATCTATCTTTTTTTCTTTGAGAAAGGGGTGGGGTGAGGGGGGGGGGAGAGGGAAGGTTGCAACCCATCGTAGCCCCCTAATTACACCAAGTACACATTTTTCATTCTGGTGTATCAACATGTCGCAGTGAAACGAACCGAATTTCGAAAAAAACCCACAGCAGACTCCAGATTAAGGGCACCAAGTGGTGAGCGCTGAAACTGAGTTCAATCTATTTTTTTTCTTTGAGAAAGGGGCGGGGTGAGGGGAGAGAGGGAAGGTTGCAACCCATCATAGCTCCCTAATTACACCAAGTACACTTTCTTCATTCTGGTGTATCAACATGTTGCAGTGAAACGAACTGAATTTTGAATAATAATAAACATAGGCATCGGAGATGCAGAGCCTTCAGCCAATAACAGCTACATCACTGTGGTCCAGTTACTCTTTTGAAATACCGCCCGGATAAAAACAACATACAAGGTGCAACGGATGAAGCGGCGGACGGGTGTTTGCACATTTACACTATATATACTTTCTTCCTGTAAAGTTTCGTGAAGCTCCGATAAATAGTTTTTGAGATATCGCCCAGACAAAAAAAATTACGGACAGACGAACGGACAGACCGATAGCAATAGCTCCCTACTAACACCAATATTACGTCCTGCGATTTTGTGAAACAAGCCGTTTGGGTGTGGGGGCGGTCTCGCCAGCAATAATGTCTTCGTTTAATGGTATTAATATTTTTCTGACCACTACACTTTACCACTGCACAAATGCTCAATACCAGCGAAATGGACATCACATAAAACTATTTTACTTACCACCTTTTGTTTCTTCTGTCAGCGCGCAAAACCTTTCCAAGACATGCTGCTGTTGCTCTTGCACAAGGTCCTCCTCCCTTACAGCTGTTGATGGAATAGACCGCTGCCGAGATGTTACGGGTGCACTACAGGTCGTCAAGTGCTCTAGAAATTCAGGATCAGGTTCGGCGTCATCACGCAACATCTCAGAAAATGATAAATTTGGAAAAAAGTTTTGCTCTTGTGCTGTTGTAGCTTGTGGCTGACAAAGTTCATGGCTAGTTTGCTCCTGCCCCTCCCCCTCATCACTTGCTTTGGTCAAGACATCTGCTGAAACAAAAGAAATAAAAACAAAATGCATTTCTAAATATCTTTTCCATATAAAACACACTCAACATGCGAAACGCGAGGTCGTGTTATGTTTTAGACTTGCACTTAACCTGGATGGTTTCGCTTGCTTGACGTCCTCATCAGTTTACAACCATACCGTAAAATGTATTATATTGTATTAAAGCATACAGCAAAAAAAAAAAAAAAATGAAATACGTAAAACCTACCCAAAATAGCACTTGTATCTACTGTTTGCAGTGAAGACCTGGGTTCAATGTGGGAAAAAGTTATGCCTTCAGGTTGCAGTCCCTCTACCACATCCCTCACAACACATGTCGCAATTTCCTGTCCCGCAAATACCTCCGCATCTACCCCTCCAGGCCTCTGTACCATCCTGCAAACAAGCCCGGCAGCTTCTACAACAAAACAAAATGACAGACATGAGAGTTACACAAGCAAATGGTAAATGCATTTATGTGATATACGCGAAACCAGATGCACTGCACACTTTTTTGTATGTTCAACTTACTTGATAACACGTCTAAAATGAGAAAGAAACAAAGCCAATAAATAACTCTGAGTTACCTTGTTGATTAAAGTGCAAGGCGAAAAGCGCTGTATTTTAATTGATAACAAAGCTAAATACGACTTACCCATTGCATTTGTAAGGTGGGTACTCCCTGGTTGGACCGTGTAAGTACCTTCCGTCTTGTGGGACAACTCAAAAATCTTGACTGGTTGAGGTACAGGTTTCACCACTCCTAAAAAAGTTAAAAGGATTTTGAATTTAAGTCATATTTTAGTTTCTTTCCCAGCATTTTTCGTGGGCGCAAACACAAAATTATTTGGAACAGCGAAATGGGCTCCAGTTGCAAACCCTAAAAACAAAAATAAGCAACACACGAGGTGACCACTTTAAACACAGCTGGGCAACAGAACATCTTATGCTTCAATAGTTGAAAAAAAACACTTACCAAGTAATTTGCCCTCAAACGACTCTGTAGCACCCAATTTCGCATCTTCAGCCAGTTTTGTGTCACTAAACTGTGTAGCTGCCCCCTCTTTCTTCGACTTGCTAGCAAACTTTTGTAAAAGGGCACCAACGCCCGTAATAACGGTATCGCTTCCAGGACTACATTCAAAAGTGTCCCTGTCTTCTGTCTCACGCCTTCCCCTTGCTGCTACGGGAACATTTTCTGAAAATGTATCACATTCTAACTACATAAGCGAAATGAGCAGGACATCAAAGCTGGACACCCTGGATTGCATTTGTTTTGCAAACTCTAAACCACTGCGGATTCGCACGACAGAGACTGACAACTTCACGTGAAATCAAAATGCCAACTACGCTTAAAGAGACCATGTAGCGGCCAGGAATAACCTTCACATTCAATCTTCAATTCAAAGCTGTACTGCACAGAACTCTTTCAATCACATTCGGAAGACCTGGAGGGCCACTACTGCTGCTGCCCTACTTGAATTTTGCACGTGACATCCTGCTAAGGCAGTGCTTAAGCAATGCCTAAGCAGGATTTCACATGCAAAATCCAAATAGGATAGCAGCAGTAATTGCCCCCCCCCAGGTTTTCCGTAATCACAGCAGTGATAAGCAGTCATTTTCGCCGACAACCATAATGCAAGAAAAAAGTTTTGAATTCTTTAAAATGCCAGCACCTGATTCCCTTGACCAAATCCGCACTACTGCTACATATATCAGGATACTCCTTCCGACACAACTCAGCAACAATTCTTACCCTTTATAAATGCAAAAGCATCACTTACCCAGCGACTTCTCATAAGACGCCCCTTGAACAGCCGATTCCGCATTCGCTGAGAGTTTTGTGTCTTTCTCGCCCTGCGATGAATGTGGTTTAGCCGACTCTACCCTTTTCACTGGTCTCTCACAAAGCTCTTTTGACATGGTTTTAACGCCTTGAATGACGCAATCGCTGCCCGGACAACGTTCTTCGGATTGCGCCACCCCCCCAACGGTGGCCGTAACTTCTGTGTCATGGCTTTCGATCGCTGCAACGGGCATATTGTATGAAAATGTAAACTATTTATTCTGTGCAAGCGAAATGAACAGATGTTTTAAAATTAATTTAAACTCTGTGATTTCTTCCAATACCAATGTTTCATTCTAATGTAACAGCCGAGTCATAAACTATGACGTCCTTATTTCATCCTTGAACAATTTAAAGCTTAGCCGCACAGGACATGCATGTTCAAAATTCTGACAACAGTCCGTTTCGCTCCAGTCTTACAAGTTCCGGTTCAGTAAAATAACGAAACTGCCCTTCGGATCACACCCACACACACAAAAAAAAAGATGTCGAGTGAAACGAGAAATACGCGTCAAGCAAAATATATGTTGTATATTCGTCCATCTGTTATTACCTGAAATCGGCGCAGGGATATTTTCCGCTGCTTTCTTAATCTGGCTACAGGCTTGGTTAACATCCGAACTGTCATCACTATCTTTAACTGGTCCCCCAACAATTTAACCCACAAAATGGGTCAAGTGGCTCTGATCCCTGCGGCATAACCTCTTTGCGGCTTCTGCCCAGGCCTTGATGTATCCCTTCCCGGGGTTTTTACACACCTCTTCTGCAGAAAAAAATGAAGGAATACTTAATCATTCCACATTTCATTCCATACAAGTTTAGATGCACATAAATCATTCCCAAAAACCATGCGAAAACACACTGTGCGTAAAGGAACATGGATACTTTTTTATCATTCCAAGGCGTGAGCACAAAAATTACACGTACACAATGGTCATTTAAATTTGTATTCCACGCAAGTTACGGAGAGAACAGATGCCGAAGAGAAAATTTAAAAATAGGTGTTATACGAATAAGTACAATCTCGCATATACAGTCCGTTTAGCAATGAGAACGTGCAACTGGCAATACAGGGATTCGGCACTTCATCTAAAATACTGAAAAATACAAGTCCTTTTGGGTCTGATGCTTCCAGTAAGATAATCGAACCTGCAAACTAATGAAGCATTATCATGCAAAACTCAACGGAAACGGGGATTTGCAAACCATAAAACGACAAAACAGACATTTAACCCAATCACAGGGAAGGAAAAAAATCGAATAAGTAAAATCTCGCATAAACAGTTCGTTTAGCAATGAGAACGTGCAACTGGCAATACAGGGATTCAGCACTTCATCTAAGATACTGAAAAATACAAGTCCTTTTGAGTCTGATGCTTCCGGCTAGATAATCGAACCTGCAAACTTATGAAGCACTATCATGCAAAACGGAGATTTGCAAACCGACAAAACAGACATTTAACCCAATCACAGGGAAGGAAAAAATCTGTCATTTCTTAATAACATATTACCAATTCCCACAGCCATAGGAAACGGTTTGAGCTTCCTGGGATCGGAAACTTTCTCCGGACTAAAAATGAAAGAATGTTTTGAAATCATGGATCACTCTCAGCTGCTGTAAGGACGTCACTTCTGTCCTTGTCAAGTTTTTTTTCAGTTATTACAGGAGCAAAAAAAAATGTTACGATACACTGGTCTTTCAACTCTACAAAAGTATAATTTCTGCGAATAGGACGTCGTCATTCCACAAGAACACGCAAAAACAAAAGGGAATCTAAATCAAACTGGTTGTACAGGACGTCCACGACCTGGAAAGGAAAGCAATAGAAAAAAAGTTTAAGAACTTACGCAAAGTCAAAACCGCAAAACGAGACTTCTATACTTCCGTCAGGGTCCCGGCCTTCCACACGTGCAGGCCACCACTTCCTTCTATACATGTGAAGCAAAACGTCACCTGTTCTGTAGCGCTGCAGATCAACGAACTGTTCTAGGACCTTGGTCTTTTTAATCCACCCTTTTTTCCGCGGCATCTGTGAAAGCAATAAGAGAATGATCATTAGCTGAATATATTGGGAATTTGAAATAACGACAACACAATCCATAAATCTTAGCGAAACTAACCGACAAGTGACCGGATACATTTGGTGTAGCATTGTGATTTTCTTTTTCTTTCTTTTTTTTTTTACTGCTATGGCCATATCGGGGCCCCTGCCACATTATTCTGCTATGGAGCATTCAAAATCTCTCTAACCGTGGAGTCCCTCACGGAGTAGCAAGAAGGAATCTCAATCTTAGGTATGACCCGACAGCATGAGCTATAACTGCGCGAAATTGACCTATTTTGTTTTACATTCTAAGAGATCATCCATGCCGTTTTTTCTTCTATCATTACATCCTAATCCAACCTGAATTCAGCCGAAACGCAAAAGTTTTTTCCGAAAAAGTCTAAGTGCGAATTGGCTTATTCTTTTAAGCGTTCAAGGTGGAGGAGGAGACAAAGCATCCGGACTGCGTTCAGGGTAGGGGGTTTAAAATTGGCAAAAGTCTGTGTACGTATTAACAGGGCTGGAAATTGACGGGGATCAGAGACCCTCCTTTTTGGCTACCCAGAGTCCGACTCAGCCGCAAAAAATCAGGTCTTCTTGCGCCCTATGTTATCTTAACACGGTTCGGATCCTCCCTAAATAGCTTTGGACCCTTTTTCAAAGTCCTAGGTCCCAAGGACCCGGACCAAAAGAAGCTAGTCTCCAGCAGTGGCCACTTACAAAAAATTGTAAACCAAGAAATCCAAGAAAAGACAACATCGACAGCATTTTCAAGCGAAACTGAGCAACAATTTTCTGAGCGAACATTTCAAGACACATAAATCCGTAAAATAAGAAGATATGTTAGCTCAGAATGTGCCGTCCTCACAATCAAGCCTGTATTTTTACAGCAGTATCTTACACAAAAAAGTGCCACAAAACACACCAAACACGCTAAAAAAACATTTTCTCGTGATTCACAAAATCACCGCGCTTTTAACATTTGTGTATTTACTTTTCAGGCGTATCCTTATTAACTTTGTATCCACTTTTAATTTTTCAAAAATTATCCACATGTAACCTGGACGCTTTCTGCATTGAAAGTGACGCCACCAAGAACAAAGCCGCGCGCATACACCTCGTGACAGGTTAATTTGCATACTGAGGAAAAAAACATTCAACTTCATGTACACAGTGTAGTGTTTCGCAGATAATTTCATTCCAAACCTTACAATATTTTTTATAAACTAACACAAACTAAAATATATCACCAAACAAGCATTTTAATGGCAGAAACCCTTGACAAAATAACGGATTATTTCGCGCGCAAACAGTAACAAGGCAAGTCAATCATAAAAGTAGTGCACACACAATTAAAACAGCGCTCAATAATATACAGTCAGCCTGTCATGAGCGTGGGAACCTCGAGCTTTTAGCCCGTTCAAAGATCAAAGCAAATCTACTGCGAAATAGAGCTTCTGATACGTGTTTGAATTGGCAATTCCGAAGGAGGACGGGGGCCTGGATGGAGAGGGGGAGGGATCTGAGAAGCATATATGGAAGATAAATATGACATTTTTCGCGTGTAAATAGTAAAAAGGCAAGCCAATCTTAAAAGTAGTGCTCAAACAAATAAAACAGCGCACAATAATACACAATCAGCCTTTCACATGTGCGTGAGAATCTCTCGCTTTAGCCCGCTGACAGATGCAAGCAAATCAACTACGAATAGTCGTTTCGGTGTGTTTATCAACTGTCAATTTCGCAGTTGGCGTGTACAAGAGAGGCGGAGGAAGGGTGAGGGGGATCTGGCCGTCAAATTTTTTTTTCACTTCTAGACTTTACCAGTGCATTTCGCTTTTTTGGGGAAAGGGTTGGGTTTACCCCGAATGCAACCAACCCCGTTGTTGCACCAATTTAACAGTACAAATACTACAATTTTTGGCTAAAAAAAGCCGTTTTGATGTGCCAAAACGTAAAGTCAACGTGAAACGAATCGATTTCTCTCTCTCTCTCTCTCTCTCTCTCTCTCTCTCTCTCTCTCTCTCTCTCTCTCTCTCTCTCTCTCTCTCTCTTTTAAATAAAGCAACTCAAGATTAAGGACAGTGAGATAGTGAAAATCAGTTAAAGCGATATTTTTTTGGATAAAGGGAGGGGGAGGTTTGCACGTCATTGTCTCCCACTAGCTACACTAATTGAGCAATATATTTTTGAAGGATTGCGTCCTGCAATGAATAAAATAAGCCCATTTTAATGCGATTATCAACTACCAATTTCGCAGTAGTTGCGCATTGGAGAGGGGGGAGGGAGTTCTCGCCTGCAAAAATCTTACGTTTTATGGTTTTACACATTTTTTTATGACTATTAGGCTTTACCATTGCATTTTGCTCTTGGGACGGAGGGGGGGGGGGGGGGTGGGCGGAGGAAGGAGTGGGGGAGTCGCGCACCCTCTCTATTTGCGCTAATACAAAAATGCACTTTTGAAGTATTAGTTTCAGTCCAAGTGAAATAAGTCGAATTTGAAAAAAAAGACAGCACAAGATTAAGGTCACCAAGCAGTGAGAAACGAAACTCAGTTTAAGTAATATTGACGGAAAGACTGAGTGTATATTAGACTTGCAAGCACATGACACACGCTTGTACACCCCAGAAAAATATCAAATGGCATCACTCAAGAACCTGCCTCTACACGGCGTAACCAAGCGAATTTGGGAGAATTTAGTGGCCACAGCACACTCAAGTTTAAGGGCATCAAATAATGAGAAACAAGTAATATTTGTGAAACACAAGCAGGCCCCAACCGTCTCCCAAATTCATAGGGGTATTAAGCGATGACGGACGGACGGACAGACGGACGGACAGACCAAACCTATAGGCCCCAATCCGAAGGGTTGGGACATAATGAAAGCCAATTTCAGCGATATCCACAGAAAGAGTGGGTGTAAATAAGACATATGCGGACATAAAACACGCTTGCACACGCCAAGAAAAAAAGTTTAAAATGAATGGTACTGAGAGTTTACAGTAACTGCATCTCACACGCGACACGCATACATGTCGCTTGCTAAACTAACATGAACAGATATGAAACTCAGATAATGCAATATTTTTTTTCCGAAAAAACGGACGAGGGGGGGATTTGCCCGTCATTGTATTCTCCTAGCTACACCAATGGAGCAAAACATTTTTGAAGGATTGCGTCCTGCAGTCAATAAAGCAGGCCGTTTTTAGTACGTTTACCAACTACCAATTTTGCAGTTGGAGTGTGCAAGAGAGCAGGGAGGAGGGGGGAGGAGGATCTGGCGAGAAAAATGTCTAGGTTTAACGGTGTTAATATATATTTTTTTCACTTCTAGACTTTACCAGTGCATTTCGCTTTTTGGGGAAAGGGTAGAGGGGTTTACCCCGAATGCACCCCCTCCCACCCAGTTGTTGCGCCAATTTAACAGTACAAATACTACAATTTTTGGCTCGAAAAAACAAGCCGTTTTGGTGTGTCAAAACGTAAAGTCAATGTGAAACGAATCGATTTCTCTCTCTCTCTCTCTCTCTGCTTTTTTTTAATAAAGCACACTCGAGATTAAGGACAGTGAGATAGTTAAACTAAGTTAAAGCGATATTAACAGATAGACTGGGGGTAAATTTGACTTGAAACACATAAAACACGTTTGCAACCCCCCCCCCCCCCCACAGAAAGATACAAATGGCACAGAGTAATAACTGCATCTACTGGGCGAATCAAGTCGAATTTGAGAAAATGTTGCGAATACAGCACACTCAAGTTAAGGCCAACAAGTAGTGAGATATGAAACTCAGTTAATGCGATATTTTTTGATAAAGGGAGGGGGAGGGGTTGCACGTCATTGTCTCCCACTAGCTACACTAATGGAGCAATATATTTTTGAAGGATTGCGTCCTGCAGTGAGCAAAATAAACCGATTTTAATGCGTTTATCAGCTACCAATTTCGCAGTGGTTGTGTATAAGAGGGGAGGGGGGGGGGGTTCTCGCCTACAAAAATCTTAAGTTTAACGGTTTTAACATTTTTTCCAACTAACAGGCTGTACCATTGCATTTTGCTTTTGTTACAGGAGGGGGTGGGGGTGGGGGCGGTGCACCCCTCTACTTGCGCTGAAGCGACAATGCACTTTTGAAGTATTATATTCAGTCAAAGTGAAATAAGAAGAATTTGAAAAAGAAGACAGCACAGTTAAGATTACGGTCACCAAGCAGTGAGAAACAAAACTCAGTTCTTCAAGTGATATTGACGGAAAGACTGAGTGTATATTAGACTTGTACGCACATGACACACGCTTGTACACCCCAAAAATATAAATGGCATCACACAAGAATCTGCCTCTACACAGCGAAACCAGGCGAACTTGGAAGAATTTGGAGAACACAGCACTCAAGTTTAATGGCATCAAGTAATGAGACATTAAGTCAATTTCAGCGCTAGCCACAAAAAGATTGAGTGTAAGTAAGACATGTATGGACACGAAACACGCCTGTTCGCACAACAAAAAGTTATAAATTGCACTGAGAGTTTACAGTGACTGCAATTCACACACAACACGCGTACATGAGGCTTGCGAAACAGACCGGCTTACATAAAGAAACCGAAAATAATATGTCAAACAAATGACTTGGTTAAAAAAACAAGAATCTACGAAGAATAACAAACTCTAGCGATTGCTTAATGAAATATGTGACACTTTGCTTCAGTTAAACAAAAATATGTACTTAAAAAAATGAAGTGGAAACTTTCTGGTATTATCGTCCACTACCAAAAGGGGTGTTGCCTTGTTTACCCTCAACTTTAACTTTGATTTTTGAGATTTATAGGCTACAAACAAAACAATAAATAACTTTAAAACGTATTTGCGATATTATTCTTCCTGTTTTAAATACAATTATACGGATATGCCACCCCAGAATCTACTAAAATGTAGGCCAAAAAGTAGACAACCACCCGGGGCCGGGTCCATTCCAACACGTGGTCGCGCTCCCCTGACATATGTGCTAGCACCTGATTGGTTGAAATGTGATATAAAAATAGATTTCACACAGATCTAAAGATGTGTACGTCTTCTGATTGGCTCTCGTTCCACGTGCTTTTCTCACACAGAGTTCATGGTAGGTAGCCACCTATATGTTGGTGTGAGAACTATTTTACACAGAAATTTTGAAGGTCTCTGTAAATTTCTGCGAAAAGGCATGTGGTCTCAGGTGAAAGAACACGTCCTGTTTCGCAAAATGAGCCCCTTACACAGATTTGCGAAACGGACGACCCGACCAAAATGCGAAACGGACCGAAATTCGGTCCGTTTCACTTTAACATTGCAACGTGATACACACCAATTCGTCCTGTTTCCCGACGAAGCCGCATCCACACACACACACACACACACACACACACATATATATATATATATATATATATATATATATATATATGTATATATATATATATATATATATATATATATATATATATATATATATATATATATATATATATATATATATTGAGTCAGAACCGACTGAATTTGTATCATGTCACATAGCTTATATGGTCATTTTAGAGTCAGAGCAGCCAAATAAAAAGTAAAAATAAACAAACAAATAAAAAAACAGCAACAACAACAAAGACGTCCCAGTGACGTTGCTGCCAAGGCACAACAACGTCGGATTTCGTACAGAAAAGCCCGCAGGCAACGCAGAATTTGGTTGTGATTCATTGCGACCAGAGATCAACGTCTAAGCAACGTTTTTGACACAACGTTGACTAGATATTGGTTAAGTAAAGTTGTTTAGATTTTGGGTTTTGGCCACAACCATAGCCCCGTATTTTACAACGTTCAACATATGTCTTTGGTGAAACGTTGAACAGTCGTCGGGCAAAATCGATGTTGCACAGACGTCGGGGCAACAAACAAACAGCAACCTAACCATTTTATCGCCCACTGGAAATGACGGCCATGGCAGTTCACTTCGAAAATCTGTTAGCGCTGTTATAAAACAAATGAAACCTGATGAGATCTATCTGTAATCTATCTGTAAAAACAGAGCGAATGAATATTTTAAAAGGCATTATACACAACCGACCTAACCGCCGTAGAGGTTGGTTGTTGAACATATTTTAAAAAGAAGTTCTCTCTTTTATTAGTAGTATTTTTGTGGAATCCCCAGTGGGTCTGCAGAGTAAAGTGATATTATACACAACGGATCGAACCACTGAAGAGGTTGGCTGTTGAACAACGACACGAAAATAGACCAAAGCGGTGGCATAAGTTTGGAAATTTCAGCAGCGCGCAAAGTTTCCTTCCTACTTTTGTAAAATTACATGAAAATTGACTTCATGTATATCCTGTGTCATCAAATGGTCAAAGGGTGAGAGTATTTTGACGGAGGAGTTACCATGACATCTTATGATTGTCACTCTCTTGATGGCGATTCTAGATTAACATTTTCCCAGAAGTCTATGCAACGTCCCTCTGCCAACGTCTATGCAACGTCAGAGAGCGGTTTCGAACTCTACTTGTAACTTATCGGAACGTGGATTAGGCTGCGGATAATCGAAGCCTATCACACTCGGCAGACGTTATGTTTCGGCTTCCATAATCAATATCAAAATGCGACGTTGATTTGACGTCGAGTGCGACGTCTATCAAACGTGGCTGTAACTCACAATGTTTGTTGGCTCTTCTATCTATGAAAAAGGTAATCGTAGATATCACACACCCCCATCGGCGGTATAAATTACTATGAAGTGGTTGACGCTACAATGCACATATAGCATCCCATGATTTGTTCTTGTTGGCGTACGTGTTTTCAAATTTTCTGGGCCCATTTTTAGGCGAAACAATAAAGTGATACCCAAGATGCACAGCTACAGCACATATTCTTTCACTGTATAAGGTTTCGAAAGATCCCCCAAATAGTTGGAGATCTAGCTCGGAATGGATGTCAAATTTCATTAAAATTTCTTCATTCTTCATTTTGTTTATACAAATGACTTATAGCTGCCGTTGGATCGACCCGACGCTTGAAAAGTATCATCCATATCTTTTCTCACCCATAAACTCATAGAATGGGATGACCCATACTAAGTGAGGGTCTCCTATTCTTGAAATTTCTTTAGCTGCCTGGTGCTCTCCTCTGTAAGTAACCCCCAGGTGGCGCCACTAACGTCACTTTTCATCCTTACGCCTGTAAACAAACAGTCTAGGTGTGGAAGCTTTGAAGTTTTTAGGACCTACACCCATATTCTCTGAGATTCAAGAGGATAGGTTTGCAGCAGAAGTTTCCAATGAACACCAACGACGTGTGGCTGTTTTCAGGGCCCGATCGGTCCACGATGTTAGCGGAGCTGGACATTTATCGGAGCGATAATTGGTGATCGGTTAGTCTTGTTGTTTATGCAGTGGCGTTCTTTCGCCTTCTAGCATTTCACACGAACCGAAGACCTGCAAGGATCACTAACTTGAGTAATGATTTGCGGAGCAGTGGGAGCTAAGGCTAGTTTTGAACGCAGGGCCTAGGTTCACGCTCTCACTGCAGAGGTGTACTTCTACCGCTGATTTCGAGAACAGAACACGTTTTCTTGAGTCAGCGAACACCTCAGAGTTGGCTTACAGTGGCGTAGACTCGGTCGGCACCCACCCCTCGAACCCACCCCTTTATTTTTACTTAAAACAGGGAAGTTGCTGGCAGTTGCATTTTGAGCGGGAATGCGCCCGCAACCTACCTAGATTCTCTGCCGTTTGGTGCGTTCCTGCGAGTTTCTTTTCGTGCGCGGCGTGTGTAGTTTACCTCCCTACGTACCCACGGCCATAGCTGGCAGCTCTCAGGGCGGTTTTCTTGGAGAATTTAGTAGTTTGGTTGCTGGCGCCTTCCCGCGCTTGGGAGTAGCATGTGCTTGGGACGAACATTTCCAGCGCGAAAGGGCCAACAACACTTCGGTGGCCCCAAATTTGGGGCGCCACGAAATTCATGCTAGGGGCCCAGCCTAGTGTTGTTGGGGCCGCCTAGCAGCACTACAGAATAAATAACAGCATTTCCTCGTGTGTTACAGAGATGAGCGGCCTGCATGGTGAGGAAAGAACGCTGCGGTCACCAGGGCTTGAAAAACGACCCCCACAACTACTGGCAGGACTGTGCTGCAAGGTTCGGCAAACCAGAGGGTGATGGTGTTGTGACGTGTGACATCTGCGCACATCTCAACAAGAAACAGTGGAAAAGTATTAATAGACAA
The DNA here is from genome assembly GCA_949752745.1 of Protula sp. h YS-2021. Classification (NCBI taxonomy): domain Eukaryota; kingdom Metazoa; phylum Annelida; class Polychaeta; order Sabellida; family Serpulidae; genus Protula; species Protula sp. h YS-2021. The sequence goes on along the minus strand of OX457029.1, from coordinate 51,221,914 downwards.
CGGCACAGGAAATTGCATAACCGCGAAGTCAAACTGTTCTGGGGCAATATGTTAACAGGTACCCCGGCACATTAATCGGAACAGCCGGAGGCAGGCACACCGCTTCATGATGAGTTAGCGTCACCACAAGCGATGGACATGTCAGACTTTGAAAGCAGGAAATCTCCGTCTCACAAATCCTCGCGTAGGAGCAGGGACAGTTCCACCAAACGGGGCGCCCTCATCTCCATTGAGGATTTGGCGGAAAGTAAGGCTACCATCACAACCCTCAGACTCCAGGACCCGAGTGAAGTTTGTGTGCCCACACATGACATCTCTGCTTCTCAAACGCCGTGCGGGACACAGGCCCCAAGTCTGGTACCCCCGTCTAATAAAAAAAACAAGTCTGGCACCCCCGTCTAATACATTTGTGATCACACCGAGGGCCCCCGAAGCGCAGTGGGCATCGGTCCCTCAGCTAGATATAGAGGCAGTCGTTAAGAGGGCACTACAGGAACAAGCCTTTATTTTCCAACAACAGCTCGAGGCAGTGCACACACGCTCAACGGCGCCCTGCACTGTTTCTAGACCACCAGACGGGGAGAAATGTGTGGAGGTACCATCAGTCATACCTGTCCCGAACCCCACACACAGCACGACTCTGGTGGAAGGGTCCCCCATAGCTGGGGGCCCCTGAGTATCGAATGCCCCCACAACCACCAGTGGCCCCACAGCACGCCAGGGCCCCACGACGGGGCCCAGCACAGAAGAACAGCCCACAGCACGTGGTGATCAGAACAGGACAGAAAGAGGAGCCGCAACAGACAGAAAGAGAGAGCAGAGCTCGAGAGAGAAAGCGGGACGTCGGCTATTCTGCCAAAAATTCGCGCCGACAACCGTCTTCATGTTCTGGGGACAGCTCAGTGTCGCCGTGCCCCAGCAAACACACGCCCCTTCCACTGCAAAAACTGTACAGTCACGCGAAGCAGAAGAAGGGCTACAGCTCGTCCAATTATGACACGGACAGCAGCTCAGACAGTTCCACGCCCTCCCGGCTATCGGATAAAACCACCAAACGCAGACATCGATCGCGGGCGACGTCCAGACGGCGCCGCTCCCACACCCACACTCGCCGGTCCCGGGACTCAAGTCACCGCAGAGACAGAGACAGCAGGAGCAGTCGAGCAAGGGACCACGTGGAAGCATCGCCATTCAAACATCCCGAGTGTGGGGACCTGCTGCGTACTCCCAGGAAACGCAACCATCCACGCGACTGGGACAGACGGGAGGTATCCAAGCGCCTACACCTATCCGACAGGGACGGCAGTCCATCACGAGAGAGCGACGGCATCACGGCATCATCTTGGGCCCCGGACCTCAGTGACATTCCATTTCGGGAGGTCATAGAACTGGTACAGAAATTTTCGAGTGCGAAAGTGGGGAGACCGCTATAGCACTCCGAATCCGGCTTCAGGCTGCAGTCCGAAGGTCCGGGTGAAACGGGGCCCGCATTTTTGGCTCCGGACACGGCCGCAGGAATTCGGGACGCAATCAAACTGAAGGAAGCAGAGTTCCAGGCAAAGGACTCCAACTACGGCCGTGCACTGGATTTTGGGAAAATGTACCTTTCGTCCAAGCTGAGGGTTACCAAAACAGCATACAGGCCATGTGACGATGCGATCCCATTTGCACCTCTGGTTACCCCCCCCCCCGTGGTTGCCCCAGGTCAGACCGGATGACAAGGTACCGGTCAAGGATAAGGACATGGCACATTTTGAGGGCATAGCCAGGGCCAGCCTGCAAATATTGTCCTTCATTGAGTACGTGAACCAGGCGCTGGTCAACAGCTTGTCGGACTCAGAAACAGGATTAGTTAGCAAACTGGTGGCATGCCTAGTTAAGTGCACCAAGGACCTGGTAAAGTTGGACACCTGTCTCCTATCGAACACGGTACAACTACGCAGAGACAGCATTTTGCAGCGATACCGCCTTACCCAGGATAAGCTGTTTCAACTACGGCACGCCACATACCTGCAAGAAACACAGCTGTTTCCCGATGAGCTGTTGGCAGAACTGAATTGCAGACATGTTCAGGATCTGCAAAACAGAGCGCTCCAAGACAGATACACTGCGGGCCCACCGCGACTGCACAGATCGTACAGGGAACGCTCCCGGGGACCGACGGTCATGCTACCCAATCGGCGCCACCTCGGACGGCGAGATACGGGCCAGTACAGAAGCAGGCAACGACTGGTGTTTTTCCCGGGAGAGGCCACGGCAAAAACAGGTGACAGTCAGTTGGGGGGCCCGGAGATGACCTTGCTCAGGAACTCTCCGGACACCTCAAACGATTTAAATATTGACGTTACGTTGTCCGAGTTAAAGGAAAGGATTTTGCACTCAGGAAAACTTGCCCGTAGGAGGAAGGCTCAGGCACTTTTGGCAGCAATGGAAATTACTGGGGGCCCCGAACAAGGTCGTACGCTGGCTACACCATGGATACCCCCTGCCGTTCAAAAAAGTAAACCGTCAAATACCAAGTCTGTCTCTAACACTAAATCCGGTACCAGAGCTGATAATCTCCTACAGGCAAGGTTCAGAAAAAGCAGTAGCGCTCCGGGAGATGGTAGCCAAAGTGTTAGAGAAAAATGCAATAGAAGAGATGCCGAAGAACCACAAGGGCTTCTTCAGCCGCGTGTTTCTTCGGCCCAAAAAGACGGGCGGTTGGCGTCTGATAATAGACCTAAAGCCCCTGAACGAAATCCTAGTCACGCCAACCTTCAAGATGGACACATGTCAATACATACGGAAGGCGGTGGAGACGGCATGTGGGCCACTTCGATAGACCTATCAGATGCCTATCTCCACCTTCCTATGAGGCCCCAGCATTGCAAATACCTCTGCTTCCAGGTAGAAGAGAAAAAGTACTGGTACAGGGCCCCGTGGGTGTTCAGCAAGACGATGTGTCCACTGAAGGCATGGGGTCGGCGACGACAGATGTTGCTCTTCCAATATCTAGACGACTGGCTCATAGCAGGGCTAGAGAAGGATCGAGCAGACGCTCGATCTTATCAGCAAATGCATAGATCTGGGTCTGCTGGTCAACCTGGAGAAATCGGAGGTAGATCCCAAGCAAGCAAATGTGTTCTTAGGGGACCAGTTCGATTTTGTAAGAGGCCTGATCTTGCCCACGACCGCTCGGCTGGAAAAACTGGAAGCTCTGACGCAAAGGGCCTTAGCCAAAGCGGTAATACCGCTACAGCTGGCCGAAACCCTACTGGGGTTGCTAGTGGCCACAGAAAAAAACAGTGCCCCTCGGTCGGTTGAACTTCCGGCACTTCCAAAGAGCGGTACGGCTAGCAGTGCGACGAGGGCGGGATCCCAAAAATCTGGTCACGCTGTCGGAGCAAGCGAGGGCAGACCTAATGTGGTGGGGCAACCGGTCGAACACATAGCGGGGCGAACGGTTTGTGGCCCCGCACCCAGAGGCACAGATACAAACCGATGCCTCCCACAGCGGGTGGGGAGTGCACTTCGAAGGGCGGCTGGCCCTCAGAGTGGCAAAATACGCACATAAATGTACTGGAAATGATCGCGGTAAAACAAGCTCTCCAGTTACTGGCAAGCAAACTACGGGAGCAGGCCGTGTTGTGCCTCATAGACAACTCTACCACGGTGAGTTACATAAGGAAACAAGAGGGAACGGGGTCGCCGGCATTGATGGAAGCAACGCGCCAAGTGTGGCGCTTAGCAGCAGCACATCAGATCACGTTACTACCACATCACATCCCGGGCCACCTCAATGTGACGGCAGACATGGCGTCCAGGCAAGGACAGGTCCTGCCTGGAGAGTGGATGCTAAGCCGGCGCTGTTTTCGGTGGGTGCTAGAACACTCGGTCCTGGGGCCACCGCAGGTGGACCTTTTTGCGACCAGGCTATTGAAACAGCTAATACGGTTTGTGTCTCCGTGCCCGGATTCAGAGGCAGTAGACAACGACGCCCTCAGCTGTGCATGGCCACAGGAAGTGCTATATGCATTCCCACCAAACGCAATAATCCCCCACTTGATGGACAGGTTAGCCATGGAAAAACATTTCCAAATGCTACTGCTAACCACAGACAACCCCTCGGCACCGTGATACCCGCTACTCACCAGACTAGCGATGGCACAGCCACAACGGTTGCCGGTGAGTGTGGGGGACGTGCACCAACCGCACTGGCCCCACAACCATCAGCAGCCGTGGGACCTAAACCTTCATCTGTGGTGCATACAGCGGGCTGGTTAGAAGCACAGGGCTTCTCCCAACAAGCACTGCAACGCATGCAGGATTACACGCGAGTTCAACCAAGTCACAGTGGAGAGTTTTCGAAAGGTGGTGCCTACTAAAACAAATTGATCCCGTCACGGCGACGGCCCCTTTGTTGGCCGACTTCTTCATACACTTATTCGAGTCCAGACAGGTAGGTGTACGAACGATAGAAGGCTATAGATCGGCTTTGGGGGCTGTGCTGAAAATGCTTCCGGTTACGATCCTGGCCAAGACGACTGCCTAGCGAAGCTAATTCGTAATTTTAAACTGCAGCGCCCTCCCCAGCCAAACACATAGTGCAGTGGCACCTGGGGGTTGTACCGAGTTATCTCAGCGGCAAAAGGTTTGCCTGTGGGGAGAATACGCCACTCAGGGAACTGACGTTTAAAGTTACGTTTCTACTAGCCCTGGCCTCAGGCAAGAGACGGGGTGAAATACATGCCCTAGACAAAGATTGTACGTATGAAGAAAACCACAAAAGAATTATTCTGAAGCCAAGGGCAGAGTTCTTAGGGAAAACCCACATAATAACACACGGGAAAGGCACCTTCTCAGAGATAGTACTCCCGTCGTTACAGGGACAAACAGGGGAAACGGAGGGTGAGCGGAATCTGCTGTGTCCAGTGGCAACGCTTTTGCAGTACTTGGCAGCCACCAAGGCCATGAGGACCCCACAGCAAAAACGCCTCATCATCTCTTTCCTACCTCAAATAAATAGAGACGTAGGGAAATCGACAATATCTAATTACCTGCGTCAAGCAATAGTCTCCGCGTACGAAGAGTCGAGCCGTGATAGTGGGCGGCCCAACTCAATTCATGTCCACCCACACGAAATACGCCAGGCGGCCTGCTCCTTGAAAGCTGTTAAAGGGGCCACCATGGAGGAAATTTTAGAATCGGGCTGTTGCCAATCTCCAAATAGTTTTATAAAATTCTATTTGCAGGACTTTACGCGAGACTCTACTTCCAGGCTCTGCCGGCTGCCGTTTGTGGCCGCTGAATAGTGATCAGCCCGAAGTAATGGGAACATTATGATCGCACCCAGACTAGCACTCATGTGTCTCTGTTGTAGATACCGAGGGGGAGCAAAAAGAGCCACAAGCAAGGAGAGAAGCCTTTTAAGCACAAGAACAGACCACAGTAGGCGTGCAGCGACATGGGGGGAGTTCCCACAACAACCCCCAGACCAGGCGACGCCCGGGACTTTGTGCTCACATTATTAAAGGAGTTAGTTTTCGTTTTCGAGTGACTAGGCAGAAACAGCGGCCCCGCGACTGCTGGGGTCAGCACGGGGGCCCGCGGACACAGTTGATGAACCTGGGCTGGGCGCTCAGACACGCGTGGGTCCCGCAACCACGCGGCGGTCCCAACCCCCTCTCTCTCGGCCCACCAGATGGGGCCCACAACCGAGTTGGGGGGGGGGCACAAACCCAGGCGACGGCCCCACAGCACAGATGGACCGGGGCCCTCCAGAGGTTTTGGGGCACGCAGCGGGTCCATCAGCCACAGCGGGTGTCGGGACACACACACACGCAAAAAAGGGGGAACAGGGCCCCTCCTACGAGTGCCTGATTTGTCAGTGGTGTCCCATCTGTTGCCCGGAGAGCACCAGAGTTAGTTATTCACTTGTTTTACTCCGTTGAGTTAGGAGATTAAATCTTCAATCAACTTATCTGTGTTTGTTTTCTGCGTTGGCTAATGTAGTACGGGCGACGCCCGCAGTTCGTGCGCCCCAGATGTAGCCATCCTCTCTGTTAATCTGATTTTCAAGCGTCGGGTCGATCCAACGGCAGCTATAAGTCATTTGTATGAACAAAATTCGCGTTTTTTTCAATTAAAACGGATTTTTGTTTGTACAAATGTTGTAGCTGTTTAGTTGGATCGAACCGACGCTAACATTAACCAGCCCTCTCCTCCCCCTACATCGGGGCCCACTTCTTCGGAGCGTCAGGATTCAAAGTGACGTTAGTGGCGCCACCTGGGGGTTACTTACAGAGGAGAGCACCAGGCAGTTAAGGAAATTTCAAGAATAGGAGGCCCACTTAGTGTGGGTCATCCAATTCTATGAGTTTACGGGTGAGAAAAGATATGGATGATACTTTTCAAGCGTCGGTTGGATCCAACTAAACAGCTACAACATTTGTACAAACAAAAATCCGTTTTAATTGGATAAAAACGCGAATTAAGTGCAGTGGATCCAGGAGAGGCTGCTGTCAGCGAGGAGCTTCAATACCACCTGGCGCCTTGTGAGGGGAACAAATAAAGTGATAACCATTTGCAGAACTACAACATACATTCTTTCACTTGGTAAGGTTTCAAAAAACGTACCCCAGTAATAGCTTTGAGATCTAGCTCTTGTAGCCAAACACCCAAAATGGAGCCACCCAGAAGGAATTAAGGACAGACAAAACCCTCGGGGTGGATATCTGAAAACTACACCTCAAGCCGATATACTGTTGACATCCTTCCTGTTCAATTTAAGGCATGCCTTCCGGGCAATTTCTTTGTGAAAGCAGCCCACCCCCCTTCCCAACTCTCGCTCTGCACACACAGGTTGGGCCCTTGACAACGATAGCATACTGTGTACCATGTGCAGTACTCCAACACGAACTTACTGTGGTACTCAAGACTGTAAGTACTAAGACTCTAAATTGTGTGTGGATATCGTGGTCAATGCTATAACTAAAACAACAAGACTAATTTTAGGAGTCAGTTGGTAAGTAAGAGATGGTGAGTGGAGAAAACGAGCCACCTGATCTGCAACGGTGGGCCGGGGGGGGGGGGGGCGGGGCGCTTGGCTTGCGAGAACGTACACCCTATATCCTTGTTTGAACGATCAACCAGCTATAACGAGCAAGTCAGGCGATAGTCGATATTTCTAAGTGGCTGCTTATATGTAGTTTTGTCCTTAAGGGCTAAGCAGTCAATAACTGCGCTTTTTTTTAACCTGTAGCACGAATTGCTTGTATTTAAACAACATATGGCTGTGATTTTTAACCAATGGCAGTGCACTAAAACTGTGCATTCTGATGATATCCGCATGTTGATCATCAAGCAGAAGTGTATGCGGGGGGGGGGGGGGGGGGGACCAAAGAGTGGTTGAGGAGGATGAGGGGGGGGTGAACAACCGAACCTTATCCCCCTCCCATGAAGACAGGACTTTGATTTTGTGTTTTTTTTTCACTTGCAAATAAACTTTACAATGTGAATGCTTTGCTAAGAATTCTGCCTTTTTATTCCCTTTTTTTAACTTCGGAGGTTTCCATAAAACTTCAAGGTCAAGATCAAATTGAGGTCAAAGTATTTTTAACCTCAATGTGGTTTCCTGGAAACTTTTCCCACAAGATCTGACGTAGGGAGACGACATTTGGCAGAGGTATAGACGGTAATGAATCGTCTCGAAATCTGCATTTTTTTCAGCATGACCTCCAATGTTAAAGTCAAATTGAGGTCAAATATTTTTAAACCCACTATTCATCACGAAAAATGGCTATAAGTAGCTATCAAATCCTTGTTTCAGTAGGTAGTAACCTCGCAGTCTGAATCTCGACATTTATGGCCAAGGTGAAGGTCATGTGACCTTTGTATATAAAAAGAGCGTTTGAGAAAGATTGACCATTATCACTAAAACGGTTAGAGACAGAGCAGTTATGAGCTTATTTTCTACCCTTTTTGGACTAAGAGACATGAAATAAGAGGAACCGTGGTGACCTTGACCTCCATGGTTATGGTCTAGGTCAAAAACTGGAAGTTGACCATTATATCGAAAACGGTTAGAGATAGAGCGATTCTGAGCTTATTTATCAACCCTTTGGCTCTATAAGATTTTGAACTTATTTTGATCATTTGTGCCAAAAAAAGGTTGCATTATGCGTACTTCGAAGACCTTCTCGTTGAAGATAAAAAAAAAGCCAGATGCTGATAATTATTTCGAACCAGTTAGTGATTTGTTTATGACCAACTATATTATGTCTCTGCTCTTCTACCATTGCAAGTGGGTGCCATTTCGCTACCGTGTAACGAAATTCGGTACAGTTCATATATGGACTGGTTCAAATATGTGCCAGAAAAGATCCCTCCGTTCACATGCGGCTAGCAATCTTTTCGACCAGGATCAGTGATTAGTCAGAGGTCTACTCGAAATAAGAAATAAAAATCAACTGTTTTCGGATTTTTCAGCTTCAGCAATGTTTGCGAGCTGTATTTGATTCTCCCTCCTGGAAAAAAAAAATAGCGGCCGTTAAAGCAATTTTGAAGCATATTTATTTATTAATATTTTTAAATTTTCAAATTAAACATTGTTTCGGAAGCGATCACGCCAAGTAACCACCCCCTTCACCCCCACGCCCATGAGGTATTCATATTTGGAAAGACACAGTTTTAAATCGGTGTGTCGCAGCGCCGGTATATCGAATTTATCTCTAATCAAATTTGTTCAACTGTTATATTTTTGTTTTTTGCCATTTATAAACGTAACAACTCGTAAACGTAACGAGATGGATATACGTACGTTTAGAACAAAACAAAGCGGAGACATAATAAACCGTACAGTAGATTTTTAGGGTTACACATCCATTTAAGTATTATTGTAAGAAAGGTAAGAAATTTAAATTTAGCTGCAGATGAATAAAAGCATATTGTGAATCAGTTCTGTTGAAAAAATGCTTCTACGAATGCAAAGAATAATACTTTGGAATAACAGAAATTCTTCTTGAGAGGTAAATTAGTTTCAGTACATCATTCATTGTTACTGGATACTTGCATCTTTATCCGGATATATCCGGATATAGTTTTCACTCTGTCCGTATGTCTATCCGTCCGTCTGTCTGTGCACTTTCAGTCTCACGCGCCTAGAGCATTTATTAGTGAATGGATTCGTTTCAAATTTTACCCAGGGGTAGTTCCAACCCCTGTGCAGTGCAGTGGTCAGGAATTTTTGAAATATGACAGAAATTGACAAAATATTGAATTTTTAAACATTTGCAAAGTGTGTTTTTTGAGTTAGCATACACTGGAGTCAGTCTCACGGGCCTAGAGCATTTATTAGTATATGGATTCATTTGAAATTTTACCCAGGGGTGCTTCCAACCCTTGTGCAGTGCAATGACCAGGAATTTTTGACATACGACAGAAATTGACAAAATGGTAAATTACTTTCAAATTTTTCCCAAACCCCGGCGAATTCATGCTTCTCGAGCATCTAGTTCAGTTAGTATCTAACCGGTCTACTGCACGACCAGTATGCCGATTTAATACTACCGGCCCCTGTGCCGTATGGTTCCAGATCTATTTGAAGTCGGCATACGGGAATTACAGTATATCGATTCAATACCGGTCTGTTGGCCTCTTTGCGGCACGGTCCAGATCGATTCGATTCGTTATACCGGCGCTGCGGCATACCGATTGAGAACTGCCGGTTCTTTGCGGTACGGTTCCAAACCGAATCGAATCTGATATAATACTTGCAGTGCTACCGCAAAAGACTGCAAACATACCGTTTTTAATACATTTAGAACTTTTGCAATCTGTTTTTGGCATGTTGGAATTTGGTACGGGTATCGTTCCGTGATAATACCTGAGTGAATTAAGAAGGTCCATTTAAAGTGATTCAAAGTGCTGGTTGTGCTTCTGAGCTGGCTGGGCATTCTACATCAAAATCGACAGATTTTATGTAAGCACTGTTAATGAACTCATGACAAACACAAACTAAGAACACAAATTTAAGGTCACCTATTGAAGGGAATACGCTGTTTTGTACAGCACAATAAATTTTGCCAACCAAAATTAGATAAATAAGTTCAATTGTAATAATCCGAGTTTGACAACTGTGATATATAGTGTATGAATACTATGTGAATGCACCGCACACAGTCACACGTAAGCCTGCCACTATGTGAATGCACCGCACACAGTCACATGTAGACCTGCCAGTGTGTGAATGCGCAGCACACAGTCCAACGTAAGCCTGCCACTATGTGAATGCACCGCACACAGTCACACGTAAGCCTGCCACTATGTGAATGCGCCGCACACAGTCACACGTAAGCCTGCCACTATGTGAATGCACCGCACACAGTCACACGTAGACCTGCCAGTGTGTGAATGCACCGCACACAATCACACGTAGACCTGCCAGTGTGTGACTGCCCCGCAAACAATCACACGTAAAACTGCCACTCGGATGACTAATTACAAATGGCATAGAAAAAGTTGAACATTGCACCGTTTCGGTCACAATTCCCTCTCAAAAAGAACGGGATCGCCGGCGATAGGAAACATAAAGCTGTGAAAAGTTAACAATGAGAAATTAAATGTAAACAAGTGTAAAATACTCCTCTGTGTTGTTTGTGTATGGCGGAGAGGATTTAAAATTGGTTACAATAGATCATAATTGGTGACAACAAAAAGTTGCTTCCGGAATCCACTCTACAAGCCAGACGCAAATTTTGCCACCCTTTCGATCCACATATTCCTTACTTTGAAATACTTGACAAAAGCTAGTTTTCCACTGCAGAAGATTTTTTATTTCACCACTTTGGATCTGCTGTGACTATTCGCTTTCCTCTCCGTCATAACTGTACGGGAGGGGGGTAAAACATGCAACACCAAACTAATTAAATCATGAAAATCATGAGAAAGTGGTAACCACAAATTTGTGCTAAGAAATTGGCACTTTCTGCTGAAAAAATGACGCTTTCTGGGGAAGAAATTGAAGCTGTCTGAACACACAATGTGGATGCTAAAATGTAGATCTATTTGCAAAGACCTCTGTTGAGGAACAAAACGAATCAGAATTCGCGGAAATGCTTTCTAGAGTACATTAAGGAAATGTATATATTTATTTTTTCAAGCGTCCCCTCCAGACCCCTGCCCACCAAAAAAAAAAAAAAAAAACAAAAAAAAAAAAAAAAAACAAAAAAAAAAAAAATAAAAAACTGATACCATGAAACTCAAGATTTTACAGGTAACAAAGCAGAATTTTTAGTGTAGCTAAGTGTGTAGCTAAGATTGGTAAACATATGTGTGTTCATTTTCATGTTGGAAATTAAACTAAAATTAAACGATCAAAATCAGGATGCACGATCAACTAAAGATGATTGCCCAAACAAAAATGTTCTCTAATTTTCAACCAATTTATAATAAATTTTCAACTAACTTTGAATTGTTTTGTTATAAATTGCAGTTATAAATTGATTATAAATTGAAAATGGCAGGAGCAATAAAATCGGTGTGATGGCGTTCAGTTATAAATTGGCTATAAATTGAACATGTACGCACTGCAAAGTTATAAATTAGTTATGTAAATAAGCAAATCTTTGATCAAAATAGTGCGCGTGCACTTAGTGACTTGTGCAGTTAAAACACTCAGTCGCCACATTCGGTGCCTGGCCATCGAACTGCCAAGACGTACTTTTGTTGAGCTAGAAGCTTCATGTTCTGAAAGCTTCAAGTTTCGTGTGACCGGTGTTTTATGTATGTGCATTAGTCTTCTGGATCGTATCTTCTGTGTGTGTCTGTATTAACTAACTCGGTGACAGACTAGTACTACTTTGACGAGGGGAAACTTGGGAGTGGACACCAGAAACGTGAGTAATTACCTCGCCATTTTGATTGGCAGCAAAAGTGGTATAAAAAACATCGAACTAAATTTTACCATGGTTGGTTAGCCATATACAGTAGATTAATTTTGGCAGAAAATTCGTGAAGTGCGTGTATGGGAAACGGTATGAGATGGGGGGGGGGGGGGGGATGTGTAGGTGGGTGGGAAGGCGTGGGTGCGGGGGGAGGGGGTTCGTAGTCATTAATTGGATGGCGTTTGAGGGTATGTCATGCTTTGGGAAGGAGGGGCTTTCCCAGCCCCTGCCCAGTCACGCCATACACAAAAAGCACTCATTTTTAAAGAGAAATAAGAAAGGATATTCTTAACCCCAAACAAATTTTTATGCGACCAATCCATTTAGGCATTCTGATTTTCAAATGTCTCAAATCGGATAGTTATAAATTACTTGTTTAATTTTGGCAACACTTCATTAAAATTTCTTTGATTTGTTTTGGAAGTGATTGCTATACCGGACCTACTATTAAATAAAATATTTTCTTGGGACAAAAATAACCACGTGTGGTAAACACAAGTTAACGAAATAGAGTAAATCTGTGTTATGTGCCAGTATATGTTAACCATGTAGTTACCATATGTTAACAATTTGGTTAACATATGATAAACATACGTTTTACGAAGATATTGATGTCTGGCGGTTTCAAAGTATTTTCATGGACAAAAATGAATGACAGAAAATTGAACTGGAGTGTAGAGCACTTTGAAACTGCTCTTAAAGCCCCAAGTGAAGCAAATCTGTGCAGAAACTTAATACTGCCCACCCATGACCTTGTTGCATTAAAATGGCGCCATAATATATTTTCGCGTTAATAAACAACGAATAAAACAACTGTATCTTTTAACTAACAATAAGGTCAGTTTCAATATGTTCTAGATTCGTGTTGTTCTTTTTTCAGGTTAGATTTTGTCACAAATGAAAATTTAAAGGAAGAAATCCAGAAATAACCAACAAAAAGCAATGTCTGGGTTTGCTTGTTATGAAGATGCCTGGAATCCGGAATATAAGGTTTGCACCGCACCGCTGCGTATAGCCAACCGGGAAAATGTGAGCAAATTTGGCCGGCTTGTTTATGATTTTGATAACGAAAAGGTAAGAATTTTAGAGAACGGTCTTCTTTTCTTTTCTCCATCTTTTCGCATTACTTACATCGGTAATCTTCGCCGGACATACGCTCACCATATGGCGAAACATTTTTGTATAACCATACATGTTATAAAACATGTTTGCGATATATGATAAACATGCTCATATTGTCAACTTAAGTTCAACAAATGTTGAAATTTGGTAAAAACATGTGAATAACCGCTTCATCGTGTGGTAAACCAATGTTGTCGGCCAAAATTACGGCATCGGCGACATTGATAGTGTTCTGATGCTGAATCCCGGTGAAATGTTACGCAAGAAGGACCCGAGTTTCCTGTACGAAGTCGCACAAAGCGAGAAGCCGGGGTCAGGATTCTTATAACGTTTAGCGTGGAAAAGCACTCTAATTTTCCAACAGAACTCTGTTTTAAGTCAGTTCAAATATTGAAAACAGTGCATTCGGTTGTCAGAAATCCCGAGCTACGCAGCAACGTGGGTATTCTGACAGCATTATGCACGGTTTTTAATCGTTTCACTAAAAAGAACACTCTTTTTCATCTTTTAACTGTGACAGGTTTGTGAATCGTCGGATAAAATGACAAAAGCGAGATGGTGGACTGATCCGAACCCCCACCCCCCCCCCCCCTCCCCGCAGTCTGTAGCACTGGTAACATGAGCCCGAAAGGCGAGTGCGGATAGTGTGTAAGGTTAAGAGAGGGTTTTCAGATCAGTCAGAACGCGAGTGTGGTTTTCATTTTCATTTTAAGACTTTTCAATTTTGGTACATCTTATGACATATGTTTTGCTCTCCTCTGCATTCCTCCGCCCGCTCCCCCCGCCCCCCCCCCCCCCTTCCCCACAGTTATATTGTTATGATGATGTCAAGTACACACTTAGAATAGTGCGTAGCGTGACATGTACGCCAGAGGAAGATCGGGTAATACGACGGCACATGTATGTACCGGTGTAATGAAACGTTTTAACCCCCAAACAAATCGACCACCCGGTCGATTTGTTTTAAAACAAACAGACCCCCCGGTCGATTTGTTTTGGGAAAGCCCGCCATAACAAACAGACCTCCCCTATAATAAAATGACCCCCTCCAAATAATTATGTTTAAATATAAAATGGAAGTTAAAAAAGGTGCATACGGTTTTTAAATACTATTTTAAGCATTTTCTACCTCTCGGTGTAGAAAAATATTATTTTGAGCCTTTGAAATGCCATTATTGAACTTGGACAGATTTTCTGGTGACTGTATGTTAGTGGTGTTGGAAGTGTTTTCGTGTTTGAAAATGTAGATGTTAGTTGCTAAATAAATTGTTTTTCGTCGATATAGTTTTTATTTCAATTAAGGAAACTAATAAGGTGGCCATATGTGGAAAGAAATAAAGAAATCAACAAAAATAAGAGGGTTAAAAGATTTCAGGGGGGTCTGTTTGTTTTAAAACTAATCGACCGGGGGGTCTGTTTGTTTTAAAACGAATCGACCGGGGGGGTCGATTTATTTTGGGGGTCAAAACGTTTCCTTACACCGGGCGTATTTACCAGGCGAAATACTACTAGTCCTGTGTATGCATGTCGACATTCATGAAATAAATGTTTCATATACACTTCGTTGTGCTTTTGTATAGGTTTGGATAACCCCTTGGCCGGCAACTGGAACCAGACCACTGTGTCCAAATACGGGCAATAAAGGCGGTATAGTCGGCGGAGAGTTTGAATACCGCTGGGAAGGGGACATTTTAAAAGCTACCAACAGAGCCGTAAATAAAGAAGGTGTCGTCGGCCGTCTCCCACCCGACGTCAGCCCCAATGATCGCACCCACGTTCTGGCCAGAGAAGCCAATTATCATCCGGATGGTGGACAAGTTTTCTTTCCATCACCGAATAAAGCCTTTGTGTTATTATTGGCTGAACCTGGCGATGATGTCAAACCCGAAGATTTCGTGGCTTTTTATTTTGACGGCTCTTGTGGTATTCAGATCAAAGCAGGTAGGTTCTAGTGAAACTGTAGTAAAATTTCCTAACACAATTCGGTTAGTAATGCAATGCACATGCCATCCAAAAAGTACGCAGGGGAGAGCTGGGGCTGTGCATACGCCACTGCTACAATGCCTCGAGAGAGACGTCATAATTTTTTAAGGTGGTAGTGACGGGGGGGGGGGGGAGAGGGGGGGGGGCTGATATAATATTTGCGTACCTACTTTCTGTATGGTCCTGTTTGAATTATCCTTAAGTCTCGATGGCCTTTATCTTTCTCTTGCTGGACAGTTCATCGTTTCTATATTTACTAATTGCACTCATTGCCAGAAAGCATAGCCTCATCTCTCTCTCTCTCTCTCTCTCTCTCTCTCTCTCTCTCTCTCTCTCTCTCTCTCTCTCTCTCTCTCTCTCTCTCTCTGTTATCCAATCATCGGACATTGTTTTTCTAGTTTTGACCAGGTGTGTGGCATCAGCCAGTCCACCCACAGTCTTCGCTGGGCACGATGCCCACGGACGTTCTTCTTCTTATTTTGACCAGGTGTGTGGCACCAGCCAGCCTACCCGATCGATGACGTGCACGTGTTTGAGGGAAAACAAGGCGCGGTGTACGCGTGCATGCGCGTCGATACCGTCGACGAATTCCAGACATATCTTAGAATACCGCTCAAACCGGAATTGGCAGAAAGTCAATAATTTCGTGTGTTGTCTTCGTGCCAGTTGCCTGGCCGCTGAATCCAAACTGAGTTATCGATACTGCTTTTTCATAGTTTAAACAACAGCAACAACAACTATTTTCAGTTTCTGAGAATAAGTAAGGAAACAGCTAAAATTTTAAGACTGATTATCCGCCGTGTAATGGCGGGATACAATTATGAGCTAGTCCGTCGTTCGGTCCGCCCGTCCGTCTGCTATATCTCAGAAATTACACATTTGATTGCTTTGAAGTTTCACACCCAGATAGAGCACATATTGAAGGTGTGCAGCGTCGTACTTTTGTTCGGATTCGTGAAAACTGTCAAAATTACAGCATTTTTGTGATTATTGGAAATTAGCGCATTTTCGATGCCGTGTCCAGGCTAGATCTCCAAAACTTTTAAACGGGTTGTCTGGAAATTTCGTATGCTGATAGAGCACATATTGAAGATGTGCAACGTTGTATTTTTGTTCGGATTCTTGAAAAATTGTCAAAATGACAGTATTTTGAAACTCAGCATATTTTTGTCCGCGTAACTGAAGTGTGGTCCGCTCTGTGGCTCCAAAACTATTCTTCATATTTCATTCCACACATGGACAAACAGCTTTTGAAAATTGCCAAACTAGCAAAGTGCAAAATTTAGCTTTTGTCGAAATTAAAAATGTAAAACTGTAAAAAAACTAAAAAAATGTCACTGTACGTCCAGACACATTTACACCATATCCTTGGCGCGGTCAGAGAATGACCGGAGACCGCGAGCTTTCTTGATCCATTTGTTAATAATTTCAGGAATTATGGATATGTGAAATAAAATAACCCCGAGGTTAACGGCATAGTTGGTGTCATTTTCCTATATTTGGTGTTCCGCTGTTTATTTTCGCTGACAATCCGTGATAATAGCTGATCTTTTCGTAGTGGTAGGGCATAGTGCAAGACCAAAGCGCCGGGGAGCAGTGTTGGGTGGATCCGGTGGCAAGGTCACATTCCTTTCGTGAATAAGAAAGGCAAAGCCCATGCATAGATTTTGAAATAAACTAGAAGGCATTTTATAACCTTTTGACCGCCTCGCACGCACCCTTCCGCTTGCCACTTCACCCATTTCTTTCTCATCTATCAAGCAATTCTGGAACGAGACAACAAAAGCAATATTCAACTATACCAGAGCATGTGGTAAACAAATGTTACTACATATTTCATCTGATATTGTTATTTAACCATAATCACCACAACTGACCATATCTGGGCTTGTTAAGTAAAATCTTTAATGAGCACACGGACAGATTGTATCTTAAAACATGTATTTAGTTACACTTACCGCAGCGTTAACACTATCAATACCATATACACACAGGTGGATTTTTGCGGTACTAACAAATATTCAACTGCACCCAGCAAACAACCGACGTCTTTTTTGGTTGAAAAAAGGTTGGATTTTGGTCGCGACGACTTCACAACCATATTCCGACCTATTACCTCAAAACCCGACTTTATTCCGACGTCGAGGCGAAGTCGGTTTCTAACGTCATTCCGACGTTGCAAAAACGACCAAAAAGCGATGAACATTATTATCGCTCACCGGAAATGGAAGTCATTTTGAAAAAGAGGAAGAAAAAACGTAATTTTTACATGAAAATTTTAGAATTTTGATGGCGCGTCGGTATTTTTCTTCCTAGATTGTAAAAATGTACATGGGAAATGCTTTCGTATGTGTTTCACAACAGCAGTCGAATGATTAATTATCTATTAATTATATAATTCTATTCAGTTTCAGGTCGGAATCCGACGTCGGTTCCAATATCATATACAACCTAAAACCGACTTAATTCCGACGTTAGATTTAGGTCGGAACCCGACGTCATTCTGACGTTGAAAACCCGACGTCGGTTCCATTTCATATACAACCAAAACCGGCACGTCAGTCCGACGTCGAAAACGTCGGGTTACGACGCCGACCCGACGTCATTCTGACGTCTTAATGTTTGCTGGGCAGGTTCACGGATACAGACAAATGGTCGGTGGCGTTATATGTCAACCACATGGCTACAATGCGCTTAGCGCTTGACAACCATATAGTTTTGTCATTGCAACCGCCTGCAATATCCAATAATCATTCGATTATACTACGTGTTTTCGCTGTGACCTAAATATGTTGTTAAAGATATTTTTTGACGAATTCAGTTCAACACATGTTCACGGCATTCTAAACTTATGATAACCATATGAATATCACGTAATATCACCATTTGCGATAATCACGTGGTACATTATGTCGTTAACCAATGTTGACCATTTGGTTGCATCCTTGGCGAAGACCGTTGTTATAAAGTACTTCTGAAGCAGCATGATCAATGGGTAGGAATACTGAACAAAATTAGCGTCGTTAAATATGAACCGATTCACAATAATATTCTCGTACAAAAAGAGGAGGAGAAAGACAGCGACTGATTAAAATCGTTTACTTCTACTAAGGTAGATACCAGGCAGTCTCCTCACACCAGTTTCCTTGTGTTAGAAACACAGAAGCGAATCATCTGATCACGAACGCAAGAGCTGGGAGCACCTCCACAGGATTGGCGAGGAGGGGGGTTGGGGGGGGGGGTGTCTCTCGCGTACCAACTGGTTACTCTGCTTGTTCATGACTTTTTAAAATGACCCCTTAACGCGAAGTGCTACTTTTGAAATAATACCCCCTTTTCAACCAAACGCGGAGTGAACTTCCGAAATAACCCCCATTTTGTCGGAAACCAGGTGAAAACTACCCCCTTTTAAATGAAATTGGCACTCCGCCGCGGACAGCGTTTGGCTTCAAAATTACTCCCCTTTCTCATCACCTTTTTAGACAGGCTTGGTTATACATAAAATACCAAGTGGTCCACACTGGGAGTGCCTGCCCTCCCCATGCCTCACACGTAAACATCACGCCTTGCAGACTTAGTGTTTTTTCAAAGCAAGAAAGCAAAGCACACTTTTTGCAAGGATAATATTGTTGGCACCAGTTCAGTAGTATTGTGCGCCCTAAACCAGTCTATGTCGTATGGATAGGAAACCGAATAAAACATGACGGGTTATGCGTGCTACGAAGACGCCTTGAATCCAAAATATAAAGTGTGTACCGTAGCGTTGCGCATAGCCAATCGGGACAACGTGAGCAACTTTGGCCGCTTAGTTCACGACTTTGATAAAGAGGAGGTGAGTACTCTATGTAATGTACTTGTTTGAGTATTTTCAAGTATCCACTTGTTTGGGTTAGGCGTCAAAATTACTTCCTTTTCTCCACGTATTTTGGAATGGTAACGCGTATGATACCAAGTGCCCCCTCCCCTCCGAGGTTGTGGCTACCACGGATATATAGTGCTTTACAACGTAAAGATACTCTCTCCCAGATTCAGAATCAATATGCACAGAAATTTTACCCTTTAGAAGTTATTTCGAGTTGTATAAAAAAAAAACTGCACATGGATGCATTCAATTACATTTATTGACAATGGAAAATAAAAAGTACCTGGTTACAAAACTGTATGTTCTCAGTAGATGAATGAAAAATGATGCTTTTTTATTAGTTTTTAATGCAGTGAATACTCACAGGTTTGGATTACCCCATGGCCAGTCCTTGGTACGAGGCCGTTATGTCCAAACACCGGAAACCGTGCGGGAATAGCCAGTGGAAAATTCGAGTACCGTTGGGAAGGAGACGAGCTGAGATTTGTCAACAATGCTGTAACTAAGCAGGGCATTACAGGTCGTCTGCCAGCAGACGTCAGCCCCGATAACCGAACCTACGTACTGACAAGAGAAGCCAATTATCACCCAGATGGCGGGCAGGTTTTCTTTCCGACACGTGGTAAAGCCTTCGTCTTGCTATTGGCTGAGCCCGGGGATGACGTCAAACCTGAGGATTTTGTAGCGTTTTATTTTGATGGCTCCCGCGGACTTCAAATTAAAGCAGGTAGCGTCATACGTAATAACAACAATATAACCCATTAAAAAAAAGAAAGAAATGAGATACATTTCGTCAGTAATAATCGGTCATGATGTTGTATTAATATTAAAATGTGACTTTTGATCTGTAAATGTCATCAAGTATTTACAAATTTGTTCTTTAAATAAAATGAAACTATGAACTCTGAATATTGGCCCGGGCTGCCATATTCCAGGAACACCGAATTGCGTAAACGTTGTTGCCCGAAAAACTAGCGTTGAAAGACAATTTGTGAGAGAAACTCTTACTTAATTAAGGCTCACTTTAACAATACAAGTTTAGAACTGTTAACTTTGAAGAACCAGGGCCAAATCAAGGTTTAGACGTTGGCCTTTACTGATTTTAATTACTTATACGCATGCTTATGAGGTGTGTGTCATCAGCAAGTCCACCCACAGTCTTCGCTGGGCACGATGCCCACGGACATTCTTGTTCTTATTTTGACCAGGTGTGTGGCACCAGCCAGCCTACCCGATCGATGACGTGCACGTGTTTGAGGGAAAACAAGGCGCGGTGTACGCGTGCATGCGCGTCGATACCGTCGACGAATTCCAGACATATTTTAGAATACCGCTCAAACCGGAACTGGCAGAAAACTATAAATAAGTTCATACTCTACCTTTTTGTTCCGGTGAATTTCAATTTCACATGGAGACTAGTGTTTCCAAGTGATTTTTTTTACTGTTGCATCAGGTTCTCGTGTTCTGCAAAATTACACTGTAATATTCTCAGCAAGGACCCTGCGTCATTGGTCCATGAACAAGTCAGTTCTCAGCTCTTGTCAAACAGCAGCTGCGCTATAAATTTTATTTTATGTATCTGTTATATACAGTGTGCTATAATCCAGTTAACAAATTGAAAAAGAAAGATTTTTTCAGCGAATAAATAAACATAGCTACTGTTCTGCTATAAAAAGACGTCATTTTGGAAGATAGGCGATAAATAGTGGGTCTTACTCAGTGGATGTTTCAGCAATGCTAACTTAGCTTTTCACCTTTTTACACTTGGAAAGTTTCACTTTAGTAGTGCAATTGAGGTTGTAGTAGAAAGCGAGTGTTCTGTTTTTCTCTGCAAATGGCTTCCGCGGATCTCATCAAAACGCGCATAGATACAAAGAAATTTTACACGAGTGTCGCAGGGTATTGCACGACATAAGCAAACCGCGGGCTATTGGTAGCATAGCAGGAATACATAAAAGGATACTGTATCCCCCGGGGGAGGGGCGGGCGCCTTAGTATCACATGTGTTAATATGCGTGTCCAAAAAAAATCGCAGAGAAAGGAGTAAATTTAAGGTGATACGCAGTCCGCGTTGAGTGCCAATTTCGTTAAAAGGGGAGGGGGGGGGGTGTAATTTTCATTCCGTACTCCGCGTTACCCACAAAAAGAGGGATTCTTTCAGAATTGTACTCTGCGTTTGGTAGATAAAGGGGGCATTATTTCTAGCTTGGCTCTTTTAGGGGTCATTTTAAAAAGTGATGGTCAAGCATGGTAACCATTCGGTACTTGAGTGCCCCCTCCGGGCCTGTATCACTGTATTACACTTTCTCATCGATTCTTAACTCTCTCCCTCTCTTGTTTTTTGGCTCGGTTCGGAATGTCTGAATGTAGTCACTTCGAAATTTTTCTTCATAATAAAAGAAATCCGCGAACTTTTCGAATTACTTTTATTGTCCCGTTGTATTCTTTCAAATAACTCGCTTGCGTAGGAACGGTGTTTCTGAATTAAGCAGTTTTTTTTGGGGGGGGGCGGTGGAGGTAGGGGGAGGGGTCTTTCAGAGTAACGAGCCTTGGTTTACATCGAAAGTGCGGGTCGAACTTAATGTCTGTCGCAAATACGAATGGAAATATAGAAAAACCGGAAATTCTGAAGAAGTACGTTACAAAAACAGCGGAAAATTTACAGACAAGTTCTTGGAACAGAAAAAGAACAATATTTAGCGAATATCGTTTCAGACCCCTCGAAAAAAGTTGCTTAAATCTATCAATCGAGTAATGCACCGTTTAAAACCCAACCCTATGCCGGATTGTGAAATTCCGAGCACGCTGTAGATAAACTTCTCGAACACTTTCAGTGAAAAGTAAAGAAGATAAGAGACAAATTTTCAAGTGAAATTGACTCAGCTTTTGAATTTGATCGCTCTGATGACGAAATTGATGAGATTCCTGTGTTGGCAAATTCTAAAAGTGTTTCGGAAGTAGATATGAAAAAAAATCATCATGCAATCAAAAGTGTGTCATGTGAACTCGACCCGCTACCAACTTTTTTGGTCAAGCAATAACTACAAGTTATTACAAGGATCGTCAATCTCTCGCTAGAAAACGAATCGGTTCCACCAGAGTTCAAGAAAGCCGTAATTCGCCCATTGCTAAGAAACCGTCACTACCGCGGGTAGTTAAAAATTACAGACCGGTTTCAAATTTATTCAGCTTAATGAGCAAGCTGTGCGTGTTCAAATGACGTATCACATAAAGCGGTGTGGTTTGAACGAACTTCTTCAGTCAGCCCGTAGAGCGTTCCATAGTTCAGAAACTGCTTTGGTTAAAGTCTTTGATAGTGTTTTACCTTGATGAGGGACATGCCGTCTTTCTGACTCTTCGGGATCTCAATACAGCATTTGATACCGTTGAGCAGAGGATACTCATCCGCAGGTTGCGGCAAACAGTGAGAATGAGCGGTGTTGCACTGAGGTCATATGGTTTGAGTTATATCTGGATAATCGTATAGTATGTGTCTGTGTGGATGGCCATTATTCGAAAGAAGTGTCAATAGACTGCGCTGTATCCCAAGGTTCCATACCTGGACCACGTGAATGCTGTTCACATACCATCCCGCTTGGCTCTCTCCTTCGGCTGCTAGCTCTCCTATTTCACTTCTTTGCGGATGACTCGCAACTGTGGCAGAAAATGGATCCCCGCTCGCTTGAAGATCAATTGTCCACCGTGAAACACAGTATAGGCATGGTGGCAAAGTTGATGTTTAACAATAAACTTCAGTTGAACAAGGATAAGACCGAGCTTATGGTTATAGCTAGTTCATATAATCATCGCCGCATAGTAGTCGACCACCTCGATCTGGAGGGCGAGGTTATATTGGCATCAAAGTCCGCCCGCAATCTCGGC
>OX457029.1:51180342-51198941 GCA_949752745.1 Protula sp. h YS-2021 | reverse complement strand
CCATTGCGGGCCATTTGTTTGTGATAGCAGCCTGCTCCCTCCCCACCTGTACACACAGGTTGGGGGCTTGAGAATGACAGCACACTGTGTACCATGTGCAGTACTCCAACACGAACTTTGATACTCAGATTGCAAGTACTTAGACTCTTAATTGTGTGTGGGTATCGTAGTAAATGCTACAACCAAGACAACAAGATTAACTTTCAGAACTCATTTGGTAAGTTGTTGATAAGTAAGAGATGGTGAGTGGAGAAAACGAGCCACCTGATCTGCAAGGGTGGCCCGGGGGGAGCTTGACTTACGAGACGGTAAACTCTATGTCCTTGTTTGAACGATCAACCTGCTAACGAGCAATCAGGCGATAGTCCATATTTCTTTTCTCTGCAGTGTTTTCCTTAAGGCCTGAGGAAGGCGATAACCTTGTTCCTCACCCCATTGATGGGTCACTAAAATAGTAAATAAAAAGCGGCTGAGCATTGTCTGTAAATTTTAAAGTTAAAAAGACAAGAAATCTACCGACCGAACCTTTTTCAAGCAAAAAAAAACAAACAAACAAAAAACAAAAAACAAACAAACAAACAAACAAAAAGCAAAACATGAACTTTTGTCAATGCCGGGTCACCGAAGCGAAGTTAAAAAAAAACAGATCGGCGCCGGCCGGGTCTAAATTTGTCGCCAAAAAGCAGCGGCTGAGTCAATTAAAATAAATTGTCCTGAGTACTAAACCTTTTTTTCGTTTTTTTTAAACCTTGCCTAAAGCACCAAAATGAGTGTTATTTTGTCATAGATTTTTGTAACTGTGTATTTAACAGGCGCTTGGAATAACGTAATCATTTTCTTTGCTTCTGTTAAGATACAAACATTTTTCTTGTTCGTGTAAACACCAGAATAAGACCACCTACAATTCATGCCAGTCCGGAAATAAGTCCTGTTTTCGTCGGTCCCATTCCAGTTTCCTTGATAGAGAACCTCAGAAACTAGAATACTCCAGAATTAAGACCACTTTTGCTCTGTCTCAAAGCTCATCTCTTTTTTAGGGTTTCTTGTGTACTAGTAGTTGCATAACCACTTTAAGTTTGAAATAAGTCGTTTGCACTGTTTCATATATATTATTGTTATCCCTTTTTCATTATAAGCTGCTGATGTGATCAGCTAATAACGAAATTTCCAGTGATATATGACACTGCACCGGTGTCCTTTGTTCTAATGTTTTTAAAAGACGTTGGGATTGCAATCTTTGGGAACCATGGTTGTTTTTTATCATACCGGTTGTTCAACATTTCTCCAGTCGTTTTTTTTTATATCTAGTTTTTTTTCCTGGGGGCTTCAGCGACAGAGCCTCATTCCCCTTTCCTCCAATGAAGATACAACATCGATTTTTGTTTTCCCACTTGTAAACAAAATTTACAAATGGATATGCTTTGCTAAGAATTCTGGCTTTATTCCTTTTTAATTTGTTTTTAACCTCGGAGCTATCCAGAAAACTTTAAGGTCAAGGTCAATTCGAGGTCAAAGTATTTTAACCTCAAAGTGGTTTCCTGGAAACTTCTCCCACAAGGTTTGGCGTAGGAAGACGACATTTGGCGGAGGTATAGGGGGTAATGAATCGTCGTGAAATAGTAGTAGGAAAGCGAGAGTTCTACGACACCCCCTCCTCCTACCTAGGACATACTATGTCAGACCCACTCCCGGTAGGAAATTTTTGTATATTTACACCTTTCAGACGATTCTGAACATTTTTTGGTTTTTGAACCCCCCCCCCCCCCCCGTGGGAAAATTTAGTGACTTTTGCATATTTTACACGTTTCCGACAATTCCAAACATTTTTGGTTTTTTGACCTTCCGACCCTCTCCAATTTGTGATTTTGCATATTTTATACGTTTCAGACGATTCTGAACATTTTCGGTTTTTTACCCCCCCCCCCCGTGGGGAAATTTTGTGATTGTTGCATATTTTCACGTTTCAGACAATTCTGAATATTTTTAGTGTTTTGACCCCCCCCCCCTCACCCGTGGGAAAATTTGTGATTTTTGCATATTTAGACGTTTTAGACGATTCTGAACATTTTTGGTTTATGCCCACCCCCTCCTCGGGAAAATTTTGAATCTGACCTTTGAATATCGACAGGCATTTGAGAAAGATTGACCATTATCACTAAAATGGTTAGAGATAGAGCTTATTTTCAACCCTTTTGGACTAAAAGACGTTATGCAGGAGATACCGCGGTGACCTTGAGCCCCTTGGTTATGGTCAAGCTTAAAAACCAGAAGTTGACCATTATCTCAAAAACGGTTAGGGATAGAGCGATATTGAGCTTATTCGATCCTTTGGGTCTATAAGACGCCATACAAGATGAAACTTGGTGATCGTAACCTCCTCTATCATGGTCAATATCAAAAACCGTAAGTTGACCGTTATCTTGAAAACGGTTAGAGATGGAGCGATTTTGAGCTTATTTCGATCCTGTGGGCCTAAAAGACATTGTATAAGAGGTACCTCGATGATCGTGACCTCCTGGGTCATGGCCAAGGTATAAAAACCGAAAGTTGACCGTTATCTCGAAAACTGTTAGTTTATCTTCGAGCATTTGGGCCTGAAAGACGTCACATTGTCTCAACAACGGTTGGCGCGATTTTGAACTTATTTTGATCATTTTTGTCCAAAACAGGTTGCTTTACGAGCTCTTTGATGACCTTCTTGCTGAAGATAAAACACCATATGCTGATAAATATCTCGAAACAGTTAGTAATTTGTTTATAACCAGATACAGTGTGTCTCTGGTCTTCTATCACCGCAAGTGGGTTCCATTTCGCCCCCGTGTAGCGAAATTCGGTCTAGTGCTATGAACTGGTAGGCATGTGTGCCGAAAGAGATTCCTCTATTGACACGTGGCTAGCAATCTTTTCGACCAGGATCAGGGATTGGTCAGAGATCAATTCGAAATAAGAAATTAATAAAAATCAATTATTCTTCAAATTCTTCAGCTTCAGCTATTTTGAGAACTGCGTTTGACCCTCTTGGAAAAATAGCGGCCGTTGAAGCAAGTTGGAAGTATATTTATTTATTAATATTTTTAAATTTTCTAATTAAATTTGTTTCGAGAGCGATCACACTAAATAACCACCCTTTAGCCCTCACACCCATGAGGCATTTATATTTATGTCCAATCAATTTTGTGACAGTTATATTGTTGTGCTTTGTCATTTATAAACGTAACAACCCGTAACAGCTCGTAGCAATACCGATTCAATACGGGTCTGTTGATCCCTATGGGGTACAGTTCCATATCGATTCGATTCTTTATACCGGCGCTGCGGCATACCGATTGGGTACTGCTGGTTCTTCGCGGTATGGTTCCAAACCGATTCGATTTTGGTACACTGATGTGATACCTGCAGTGCTACCGCAAAAAACCGCAAACATGCCGTTTTTAACACATTTGGAACTTTTCCAGTCTGGTTTTGGCATATTGGAATTTGGTAGGGGTATCGTTCCATGATAATGGAAGTGAATTAAGAAGGCCGATTCAAAGTGATTCAAAGTTATGGTTGTGCTCGTGAGCTGGCTGTGCATTCTGCATCAAAATCGAGATTTCATTTAAGCACTGTTAATGAACTCATGAACGCACAAACTGTGTTACCTTCACATATTCAAAGGAATACGCTGTTCTGTACAAAGTGATAAATTTTGCCGACAAAATTAGATAAATTCTGTCATTTCATTTCATCGACGCAGTCCTTAGTTATGACAACACAGTAGTTCAATTGTATTAATACAAGTTTAACAACTGTGATATATAGCGTAAGAATACTGTGTGAATGCACCGCACACAATCACCCGTAAGCCTGGCACTCTGATGACTGATTACAAATGAAATATATAAAGTTTAACATTGCACTGTTTCGGTCTTTCAACAAGAACGGGACCTCCGGCGATGGGAAACATGCAGTTGTGAAAAGTTAACAACTTTGAAGTAATTACAATGAGAATTTAAGTGTAAAATAACCCTTTGATAGATACAGATTGTGTTCTATGTTGTTTGTGTACGGGGGAGAGCATTCAAAATTGGTTACAGTAGATCATAATTGGTAATAACAATATGTTGCATCCCGACTCCACTAAATAAGCCAGATGCAAATTTTGCAAGCCTTTCGACCCATATATTCCTTATTTTGCGATATTTGGCAATAAAAGCTAGTTTTCCGAGACAGAAGATTTTTGTATTTCACCACTTTGAATCTACTGTAACCATTTGCTCCCCTCCCCGTCATAATTGTATGGGAGCGGAGTAAATCCTTCAAAAGCACCTCATTAAATCACGAAAATCATAAGAAAGTGGTCACCACAAATTTGTGCTAAGAAATTGACGCTTTCTGCTGAAAAATGATGCTTTCTGGGGAAAAAGTGTATTTTCTAGGAAAGAAATTGACGCTTTCTGTGAAAGAAAGTGATATTTTCTGGGGAAGAAATTAACGCTTTCTGGGGAAGAAAGTGACTTTTCTGAGGAAGAAATTGGTGCTTTCTGAAGCACAATGTAGATGCTTTTCTCGGTCCCGAATGCGCTGCATAGACTTCAATATTTAAGGAAACTCCGAATTGGGACCACCTCGGAACGGACCACTTCGGTCCACGTTTTTCGGTTCCGAGCACTCAAAATGCCTGAGATCGGACCACTGTGTGACAGAAGAGAAATCATTGTATCTGTGCGGCACATTATTCACAACACTTAGCACGTTTATTTTGTTATGTATTGTTTTAACAATAGCACCTGACAATATACAAACTCACTGCCTTCCCTCTGAGTACTTCTTGTGCGCTATAATTCTTAAGCGACTGTTACCGCGTAAGCTAATTCTTTGAAACACGTTGAAAATGTACAAAAATTTCTAATTGCTTATTCCATTACTGTCACTTAGTGCCTAATCTGTCACTGCATTGACTACCCTCTAAGTAACTCTTGCGCGCTATAATCCTTTTGCCACCGATTACTGCACTGCAGGCGGACGGGGACAACTCGATATCTACTTAAACTCTTGATGCTTCAGTGTCACGGCTTTTGTACATAAGATGAGGTCCTTTACTGTGAAAGTATACCGAATCTGCGATATGGAAAACGGAAAAGAAGTTAATAGAAAAGGGAAAGACATTAGTGTCAAAGATAATTGAGATCATTGGTGAGAGTAAATTGATTGGACAAAGAAAATTAGCTGAAAAATATGGAATTGGTAAATCTAATGTCCAAAGGCTATTGAAAGAGAAAATGGAATATGTCAATGCTTATGAAGAAAACTGTGATTCTGAGAAAAACCGATTGCGTTATGATCCTTGCGTAAAGTTGGATCAAGCAGTTTGGGTATGGTTCAAAATGTGTCGAAACAGTAACATTCCTATTTCTGGGCCCATGGTCCAAGAGAAAGTGTTAAAATTTGCTCAAGAACTGTCGATGACAAACGTCAAAGCTTCAAATGGTTTGCTAGAAAAGTTCGTTGCTAATGCTCTGTCTCATCTGGATTCGGGCAATTTGACAAAGGTGAAGCGTGTATTTCTACCCGCGAACACTACACCTGTGCTACAGCCCCTGGATCAGGACATTATTTCTGTTCTGAAATCGCACTATCGCAAGTGCTTATTACTAAGTGTTCTCCCGAAGATGGATTAATCAAAAGATTTGAAAAAGTTCGCAAAAGGTCTCAGCACTAGATGCTTGCAACTGGGTTTCGTCCTGTGTGAGCCAAATCAAGCCTTCAACGGTACAAAAATGCTTTGCAAAGTGTGGTTTTGAAACCAAATTGAAATCGCCGAAGACCTATTCCAAGATGCCCACCCAATGGATATCGCGCAGTACGATTCAGCGAATACGCCGCTCGATACGTGCGAAGCGCACAGTGTGGAATGGGAACAAGAAATGATAAGGGAACTGATCGGGGACAGCACTGAATCAGATGCGGATCCTGAGTATGAAGACGAAACTGTGGACGAAACTCCTAGTCGTACAATACTATTAGCGGAGGCATAGAAAGTATTGAAAACTTGAAGTTGCTGTACTTGTCAAAGAACCTGTCAATCCTGGACCAGCTGCTGGATATTGAAACCGAACTGCAAATTTTATCGTGAAATCAAAAGTTGTGTTAAAGCATACTAGCATGGATAGATTTGTTCATGCTAAGTAAAAGTCATGTTTAGACAGTCTAGTATGGATAAATTTTGAAGCTATATACATTAGACTCGTTTGCTAAATATAATCGCAAAAGTATGGAAAATTGTGTGTGTCTATAACATGCAGATTGTTAATCAGTTGGGATGTAATAGATATTATTGTAAACGAATATTACAGTACTTTCATTGTGTTTGGACATCAAAGTTGAATTTATGGTCAACCCACAATATTTAACCCTAGAATGGCCAAACCTCCCAAATGGGCCACCTCTAAAATAAGGCATATTTTCCGGTCCCAAGGGTGGTCCGATTTCAGAGGTTCTGCTGTACTATGAACTGTAAAATTTTGCGCGTAACAAACAGAATTGTGTGTAGCTAAGACTGGTAATTATGTGTGTTCATTTTCACGTTGGAAATTAAACTCAGGATCAAAATCAGGATGCACTACAAACTAAAGATGATACAGTGTACTTTTATAGAATCTGGTCTTTCCTTCATTACAAATGTTCGCCAAACATATGTTAACCACATTCTGAAACATGTGTTCAACATGTGTCTTCCAAATTATCAACACATATTGAACATAAGTTGACTTTATAAAATTGTGTTTACTATATATCGGTAACATGTCTTATAGCATAGGGTTTAGCTCATGCCATTTGGTCACCATATATGATGACCACATGTTTAATATATGGCAAACAAAGATGGTTTAACATAAAGGCATTTACCACATTGTCCACATATCCTTACCACATACCAGGTACGACATATATTAAGCATATGTTAACCGTGTGGTTAAACGCATGACTGACATCTGCTTGCAGGTTTTGATTGATTTAGAAGTGATTGTTATACTAGGTCTACTAAAAACAAAATATTTTTAAGTATTTTTGGACTACAATAACCATGTATGGTAAACACAAGTTAACGACTTAGAGTAATTCTGTATCATGTGGTCAGTATATGTAATTCATGTGATTATCATATGTTAACAACATGGTTCATATATGATAAACAGAGGTTTTATCATGTGTGGATATATGTTTGGCAAAAACTGCTGTCTGGCGGTTTAAAAGTATTTTCATGGACAAAAATGACTGACAGACAATTCAACTGGAGTGTTAGAGCACATTGAAACTGTTCTAAGATACCCAAGCGAAGTAATTGTGTGCAAAAACTTAATACTATCCATCCATGATATTTTTGCATCAAAATTGCGTCATATTATATTTCGCGTCAATAAACAATGAATAAAACAACTATATCTTTGTTTTAATCAACTATAAGGCCAATGTAAATGGGTTCTGAATTCACGCACTTCTTTTTTTCAGGTTAGATTTGTTACAAATGAAAATTGAAAGGGAGAAATCCAGAAATATCCAACAAAAAGCAATGTCTGGGTTTGCTTGTTATAAAGATGCCTGGAATCCGGAATATAAGGTTTGCACCGTACCGCTGCGTATAGCCAACCGGGAAAATGTGAGCAAATTTGGCCGGCTTGTTTATGATTTTGAAAGTGAAGAGGTAAGAATTTTAGAGAAAGGTCTTCTTTTCTTTTCCCACATCTTTTCGCATTATTTATATCGGCAATCTTCGCCAAACATATGCTCACTACATGGCGAAACATTTTTGGTGTATGTTCACCAAATAATTAACATATTGCAATCACATATTTAACATATGTTAACGATATATGGTTATTTTTGGTACCAAAATATTTCCTTTAACAGTGGATATTTCAGCCAAAGGTGCTTAAAATAGTTTGTTTATTAGTAGAAGCAGTATAATAATCACTTCTGAAACAAATTGTTGAAATTTTAATAAAGTGTTGCTAAAATATGCGATCAATTTTTTGCTGAACACGTGGTGAACCACATGATCAACATGTGGTTAACGTGAGTGGTACTTATCATGTATTAAACATACAGGTCATGTAGTGAATATGTTTTCTATGCTGAACTATATT
Source organism: Protula sp. h YS-2021 (assembly GCA_949752745.1). Taxonomy (NCBI): domain Eukaryota; kingdom Metazoa; phylum Annelida; class Polychaeta; order Sabellida; family Serpulidae; genus Protula; species Protula sp. h YS-2021. Next base: position 51,190,815 of record OX457029.1, on the reverse strand, counting down.
TGTTTGCTATGAGAATGTGGTCAACACATGTGTAACATACAGTCACCAAAATGGTCGCCATACGATTATAGGTATAACCATATATGTGATGACACATGTTTGCGATATATGATAAATATATGCTCATGTTGTCAACAAAGTTCAACAAATGTTGAAAAGTTGGTAAATACATGTGAAACAACCGCTTTATCTTGTGGTAAACCAATGTTGTCGGCCAAAATTTGTAACTCAGAAAACACTCTAACTTTCCAATAGAACCCTGTTTTAGGGAAAATACGAAAACAGTGCATTCGGTTGTCAGAAATCTCGAGCTGCGCAGGCACGAGAGTATTCTGACAGCATTATACACGGTTTTTAATCGTTTCACTAAAAAGAACACTCTTGTTCATCTTTTAACCGAGACAGGGTTTACGAATTGTCGTAAAGAGCCAAGCGGGCGGACTGATCCGAAAAACCTTCCCGCAGCCTGTAGCACTGGTAACACGAGCCTGAACCACACGAGCGGGTGTACTGGTCCGGCAAATCCTCCCACACCCTGTGGCACTGGTAACGCGACCCTGAAAGGCGTGTGCGAACAGTGCTCAAGCTAAAGCATGGTAACTGATCCAAGCCCCTTCCACAACCTGTAGCACTGGTAGCACCAGCCTAAATCTCATGAACGCATGAAATGATCCGAAAACCCTCCTGCAGCCTGTAGCACTGGTAGCACGAGCCTGAAAGGCGTGCGCGAACAGTGCACAAGACTAAGCGTTGGTAGACCGATGCGAGCTGGTAGACTAATCCAAAAAACCTGCAGCCTGTAGCACTAGTAACACGAGTGTTCCGTTCCGTTTTGTCCGCTGTACCGAAATGTCCGCTAATTGCAAACTGTTCCAAAATGCCAGCTAACCCTGTTCCAAAATGTCCACTCGTCCCGTTTTGTCCGCTAACCCTGTTCTAAAGTGTCCGCTCCTCCTGTTTTTTTCCGCTAACCCCATTTCGTCTTATCTGTTTGAACTAACTTGTATCCTATGACAAATGAAACATACTTTGTAGGCTTTTCTTTTTTTTTGTCTCAGATTTCAACACATCCATCGTTTATGAAAAACCGTAACTAAGAAGAATTTTTGACAAAAGTTTGCTCAATTTCCCAACTTAAAATGCATCGCAAATAATGTCAAGATAATAATAATTATTTACAACAAAACTGAATTGCCGAGCTAACAAAGGATAACTATATGTTTAAAATTAATGCATGATTTTACTTAAAAATGAATTACTCTTCTAATAAAAGGAATATTTGTGTCGAACTCAACAAAATGGAGCATTTCTTAAGCAATTACCTACTAGTTTTTATTACTCTAATAAAAAGAAATATTGCATCGAATTCAATATAAAACCTCTTTTCTTAAGCAATTGCCAACTCGTTTTTATCATTCTCGTAAAAGAATAACTACGTCGAACTCAATGTAAAGAAACCTTTCTTACCAACAAATTTGTATCATTCTAGTAAAAAGAAAATAACTGCGCCGATATCAGTATAAAATAACATTTCTTAAGCAATAACCGATTGATTTTTATTATTCTATAAAAAGAATAATTGCGTCGAGCTGAACTTAACAGAACATTTGTTAAGCAATCACCATGCAATGGAAGAAAATTTATGATCCTGAACTAGCCAGGGTTATGCGACGCCAGTAGCACTAGTATACCAAAAAAAAACACTTTGGGTACCCAGATATTATGTCTCTCAGACAAATAGAAAGATCACTGAATCGACCGGAGTTCTTAATTAATTTTGCAACGGAAATCTGATATTTGTTTTCCATTGATACTTGTGTTTCAGTCAAAATTTCAACTATACTGGGATTGAAATTAATTTCTCGCCAATACTTATCAAGAATGGTCTGAGGTCTGATCGAAAATTCTGATATTTGCCTCAAAATTCCAATGCAAGCAAACTCTGAGCCACAAATAACAAACCTACATATTTTTTCAAGAATTTTATCGCTTAAATCACACAGGTAGATGCTTTTCTTACGATTTCAGATTTGCTCACCGTATCAATTGTTTCTACATCAGTACAATTTGTAGACGTATTCAACCCATTTTGAAAAAAAAATCATCCACACTCATTTCATCCAATTTCCAATTTTTGTTTTTTTTTGTTTTATCAATATCTGGAGACTCAAGGTAATGGTAATGAATTTCTAATCGTGGCTTCAGTACACTATACAATTTGAAGCGTAGTTTTCGTTTCCTACATATGTAACATCTCGATTTACACTGGAAATCACTCCAATTTCATCTAAGTACTCATTCCAGTTCTGTGCCATGATAAAATTTGGTAAAAACTACAGTTTTCAAACTCCGATTGTTCTCTTCACCAATGCACAAATCTGTGCCTAATATTTACATTATTTATATTTATGTTGTATACAGAATTTAAGCCAGCTGCAATTGCATAAAACATGCAATTGCCGTCCCTAGGTAAATTGCCAACAGGAATTAAATTATAAGCCAGAGCGTTGCGAATCATGTTGTCATAAGAATTGTCACTTTTCCTATGTCTCGCAATATTCTTTATTGTGTTAACAAACATTTCCGTTTTAACAAAATCATTTATGTTAAAAACTTTTAAGGAATGGCTGGGATTTATGCAAGATTTAGAACTAAGCAAGCAACATTTTCTTGACAAAACCTATCAGAAAACAATCTGCATTCACACTTGCTGCACTGGCAAAGAATTTTCACACGCCGTTTCAAATTTAAAATTTCAGCATCCAAATTTCTTGTTTTTGTAACTATATCTTTAACGCCTACAGTTTTTAAAGTCCCATTTTTAAATTTGACTATATTTATTTTGAAATTTTGGAATACATTTTACTACTTTTCCTAACAATGGTGAACTTGTTTTTTCTAAATGTTCCCTTTTTGCTTGTTAATTTAACAAAAACTTTTCTACCTTGACATAAATACTTGACATATGTTTTTTTAGCATCTTTCTTTACCAATTTTGTGGCCTCATTATCAGAATTGTGCAGGGCTTGCAGCCAAAGTGATTACACGGACCTAAGATAATTACTTGAATTTCTGAAATCCTTTTCTTATGGACGTTCAAAATATACCTCAAAGTGTGTCATACCTAATGAGCTATGCAATTCCTTATATGTAATAATTACATATTTCTCTAATATTTTGACCAGTTTAAGTGTTGTTTTGTTTTCAAATCAAAATTCATTTTTTTCTCCCATGGCAAATGAGAGACTTCTGTTTTCCCCTGACTTTGGGGATGGTATGGTCGGCCCCTGATTTGTCGAATATCATGCATCTTACAAACTTGTGAAAAATGACCTTTAAACTCAGTACCACGATCACACTGAATTATATAAGGATATCCCCCTTCAAATAAATTTTATCTACGACTTTGGCCACTCTCTACTACACTTCGACTGCAGTGGTTTGAGCCATAAATACCTACTGAATACATCCTAAATGCTAAGAATAAAATTGTACTTCTTGCCATTATTTTCCACTGAGTTTAAACCCATGTCAGCCAAATCTATTTGGTTGCGTTTTCGCACTTTTCAAAACTTAATTGGGTTAAGAGGAGCTTTGTTATCGAAAACTGGTTTGAGTCTTTGTTTTTCAGGCAGCTTTTGAAGGTCTTTTATCGTTATTGCTCGGGACAAACCAATATATTTTTTCTTTACATTGTGCAAAATTTCTTGTGAACCACTACCCTTGCTTGCTATAAAAGTCTTTCAAACAATTTTCGAAATATCATTTTAAGGCAATAATCTAATGTCATTTAATGTGATGTGTCTTTTGCCGAACAAGGTCCACATGGTAAGTATTTTGCCATCTTCGTAGCTTTCTAGCCTCGTTGCAAGTGGCCTTATCCAAGTTCACCTCTGCATCTCAGGCATGTTGACAATGACTTCATATTCCTCGTCAAAAATTGCCCTTGGTCCCACAGCACGCCGTCTTGATTCGCACTGGGAAGGGCAGCAAAACAGCAGGCAAAGTAATACGACGATGAAAATTTTGCTCTAAAGATATTATAACACACCAGGACGCAACAAAAAATTGAATGGGTTGGTCAAAACTTCACCTAGTTGGATTCGTAGTCCCGAAGTGGAATCCATGTCGTTATTTCAACGTCGATTTCACGTCGTAGTTCCGATATAGAATCCACGTCGTAGTTCTGACGTCAATTCTATGCCCTTATTCCGACATCGATTCCTCGTCGTAGTTCCGACATAGAATCTACGTCGTACTATCAACGTCGAACTGGCGTTCTACTCCTGAGATCGGGCTTTCAAATCAACAACAACCTGACGTATATCTGACGTAAAACTGGTTGAGTTCCAATGTCATACCAAGGTGATATCGGATTGTTTACTGATATATTTGTAAATTTTGACCCTTTTAAATTTATTTTATGTTAAGAAAATAGAGGCTTGCTGGGCGTTTTATAACCGTTTCTTTAATTTTATTTGCCTTTTATGGCGTTAATGAACGATTGAACGAAGGCTATAGGAACAAATTAACCCAAATCAAAAATGCAAAGAAGACAATTGGAGAGGAGAAATGGAAGAAATAACTAGCCAAAAGGGTTGGCCGGTGGTGTTTTGGCCGGGTTTTTATTTCACTGGTGGTGTTATGACCAGGTGTTCATCTCACACATGGTGCTGTAACCGCCCGATGGCTTCAGTTTCTCTACTCCATTCCTTTGAGTCAAATGCCTTTTAAATTTCCCAACAACACGGTCACGGATATTTAACTATCGTCCCTTTTTAAACTACTATCTTTTTATCTTCAAATAATAATTTGCACACATTATTCTGAGAAGTGGACGTTTTGTCTCAGTTTACATGTGTGGAGGTTATGTCCGTGGACGTTCGGTCATTGGACGTTCTATCCTTGGACGTTTTGTGCATGGACGTTCTGTTGCAGCTAAATGTGTGGGGACGTTCTGTTCGTGCATGTTCTGTCACTGGACGTTTTGTCCGTGGATGTTCTGTCTGCATATCATTAAAAAGGGGGTTTGTTTCAGGGGGGGGGGTGTTGTTCCTACGGACGAGACTATATTCTGGGCATTTTAAGATATGAAAAAACGCCAAGAATCCCGTCGGAGGACCAAAAGTTTGGTCTTTAGGGGTCAAAATGCCTAGGAAATTTGGTTCGAAACGATCTTAATTACCGCGACCACATTTACTGGGGTACCGGGCTGGATATGGAGGCGGGATGTAAATGATACTCTTTACAGCAACAGTTATGTAATGTTTTGCACTGTATAAGCTCTGTAAAAATGTTACCTTTTAACGTTTTATTCGCTTTTGTTAATTTTGAAAATACCGAAAATTTACTTAAAATACTTTTGCAAAGCTTCTAATTCTTCCATTCATGTATTATGCAAATATGCAAATAGGAAGCACAATATGATGACGATCACATAAACATAATGGCGGACTTACGTAAGAGTAAACACAAATATACGCAATAATTAACTGAATTAATGCAGTTGACAATAAATTTAATTGGCATTTTGTCATTTTCTAAACGATAATTCAAAATTTGAAGATTTAGCAGACACTACCAGCAGATAGAAGGGAACGGGGTTAACGGACAAACCAGAACGAGCGGACACGTTGGAAAAGGTTAGGTGGACAAAACGAGACAAGTGGACATTTGAAACACGGTTAATGGACAAAACGGGACAAGAGACACTTTGGAATAGAGTTAGCGGACATTTCGGAACAGATCGTTATTAGTGGCATTTCGGTACAGCGGACAAAATGGAACGGAACACACGAGAATGAAAGGCATGTACCAACAGTGCGCAAGGAAGGGAGGGTTTTCGGATCAGTCAAAATGCGAGTGTGGTTTTATTTTCATTTCAAAATTTTTGGTACATTGTATAAATAACACATGTTTTGTACTCCTCTTCAATGCTGTCTGCCCCGCATTTATGTTATTATGACGATGACAAATGCACACTTTCAGAGTGTGACGTTTACGATACTGGACAGCTTGTAATATGGCTTGAAATATGTACCCGGCAAATAACTACCTTTTCTTACTGATACTGACAATCATGAAATAAATGTTTTAAATACACGTGTTGTACATTTGAATAGGTTTGGATTACTCCGTGGCCGGCAACTGGAACTAGACCGTTGTGTCCAAATACGGGCAATAAAGGCGGTATAATCTGCAGAGAGTATGAATACCGCTGGGAAGGGGACACTTTAAAAGCTATATACAGAGCCGTAAATAAGGAAGGCGTCGTCGGCCGTCTCCCACCCGACGTCAGCCCCAATGATCGCACTCACGTTCTGGCCAGAGAAGCCAATTATCATCAAGACGGTGGACAAGTTTTCTTTCCATCACCGAATAAATCCTTTGTGTTATTACTGGCTGAACCTGGCGATGATGTCAAACCTGAAGATTTCGTGGCTTTTTATTTTGATGATTCTTGTGGTATTCAAATCAAAGCAGGTACGTTATAACGAGAATTGTAGTAAAATATACATACACCCTCTCATTGAGTAATATAATGCAAATGTCATCCATAAAGTACGCACGTAGGGGAGATATGGGGCTGTGCCTACGCCAATGTTATGGTCCATGAGTGACGTCACACTTTTTATGGGTGAGAGTGGAGGCGAGAGAGGGCGAGGGTGGGGCTGATAAAATTTTTGATTACCTACTTTTTGTATGGTCCTCTTCGAATTAGCGTCAAATCTCACTGACATTTATCTTTCTCTTGCTGGACATTTCTCCGTTGCTATATTTACTTTTAGCACTGATTGCCAGAAAGCATAGGCCCGTCTGTTTCTTGTTATCCAGGGAACGCTCAAGTAGTGTCCTTGTTTTTCTGATTTTGACCAGGTGTGTGGCACCAGCCAGCCTACCCGATCGATGACGTACACGTGTTTGAAGGAAAACAAGGCGCGGTGTTCGCGTGCATGCGCGTCGATGCCATCGATGAATTCCAGACATATCTTAGAATACCGCTCAAACCAGAACTGGCAGAAAGTCAATAATATCGTGTGGTTTTCGTACCAGTGAATTGCAATTATTGCAAGTGCATTTTCATAGTTTAAACAACAACAACTATTTTCTGAGAATAAGAAAGAGAACAGCTGAAATCTTGAGACTAACCGCCGTGTGATTTAGGGATACAATTATGAGCTAATCAGTCGCCCGTCCGTTCGTCTGTTATATCTCAGAAATTACAACTTTAATTGTAATTGTAATTGTAATACAGATAGAGCACATATTGAAGCTGTTCAGCATCGTCCTTTTGTTCGGATTTATGAAAATTGTCAAAATTACAGCATTTTTTATTATTAGAAATCAGCGTATCTTCGAAATCGTGCCCAGGCTAGATATCCAAAAGTTACAAACGGATTGCCTTGAAATTTCGTACGCTGATAGAGCACATATTGAAGATCTGCAAAGTTGCACATTTATTCGGATTCTTGAAATCTTGGCAATACACGAGTATTTTGAAATTTAGTATATTTTTTCCGCGTTATTGAAGTGTCTGCCGCTCTGTAGCTTCAAATCTAGTCTTCGTATATAATTTTACACATGGATAAACAGATTTAGAAACTAGCTAAAAGAGATTTCTTAAAGTGCAAAACTTAGCTTTTGTCGAATTAAAAATGCAAAACTGTTAAAACTAAAAAAAACGTGATGAAAGTGGCAGTAGTATGGCACTTTGCAGACGGACCTTAGCACCGATTTCATGGGCCATCCGCTCTACACGAGGGTTCGGGTTTCTACCTTAGCATTGATTTTCTAGATCATCCGCCCTACTCGAGGGATCGCGCGTCTCTTACTTTCAAGAATCCGTAAATGCACATACACTACCCCGCAAAAGGACATCTCGACATATTTTCGGAGAAAATAATGTTTTATTTAGAAACTGAGATCAAGTCGAGAATAACGGTTATTAACAAAGTACTTAAAACAGTTTCAGACATTTTCATCCACCTTAGTCATTTTTCACACAGCCATATTCACACCATATCCTTGTTGCAGTCACAGAATGGCCGTAAACCGTGAGTTTTTCTTGATTCAATTGATAATAATTTCACGAATTATTGATGTGTGAACTAAATCAACCCCGAAATTAACGAGATAGTCGATCTCATTTTCTTATTTCTGGTGTTCCGCTGTTTATTTTCACTGACAATACGTAATAATAACTGATATTTTCGTATGGCACGGAAGGGTAGGGCATAGTACAAGACTAAAGGGACAGGAACCAGTGTTGGGTGGATCCAGTGGCAAGGTCACATTCCTTTTATGAATAAAAAAGGCAAAGTCCATGCATAGATTTTGAAATAAACTGGAAGACTTTTTATAACACTATTTACTGCCTTGCGCCCACCTTTCCGCATGTCACTTTACCCTTCACTTTCTCATCTATCGAGGAATACTGGGAACGAGACAACAAAAACAATATTCAAGTATACTCGATCATGTGGTAAACATATGATAGCTACATGTTTTACCTGATACTACTATTTAACCATAATCACCATAATTTTCCATACGTGGGCTTGACAGGCAAAATCTTTAATGAGCACATGGTCAGCTTGTATCTCAAACCATGTAATTAGTTCAACTTACCGCATTGTTAACACTATCAATACCATAGCCACACAGGTGGATTTTTGCGGTATCAACAAATATTCAACTGCAGGGTCACTGATACAGACAAATGGACGGTAGCGTTATATGGTAACCACAAGGTGAGTTACTCCGGAGTGATCTTTAGCACCATAAAACGAAGCAAATTTAGGAGTTCGACATGATCAACTCAGAACAATTTAACTGTACATTACGAGAAATATTCAAATCAAAATGACAGAAGAAGCATGTAAGGTCGAACTGTAAAAGAAGTATGAACTAATCAAGAAATACTACATACCAAAAGAGCAATATTACTCTATTACTGAAGAGTTGAAAGCAACTACAACACTCAATATGAGCAAAGGTCGCCATAACTACTACCTTCTACAAAAGTACGAAGTACTATAATGTGGCGAGGTTGAGAAACTGGTGAAGAACAGGTCTGATCCCGTAGAAGCACCACTGTACTATGTAAGATTGAGGACACATATGACATGATCAAGTCGGCTCATATCGCTACCGGACATGGTGGTCGCGATCGTATGATGACCGAACTGAACAAGCAATATGCGAATGTTACTCGGGAAGCGATATCTATCTTCGAAGCCTTCTGCAGGGAGTGCCAGAAGAAACGAAAAAGACCAGGACCACTGGAGTTGTGGTCCGTCCTATCCTCACCCAAGAATTCGCTTCCCGGGGGCAAGCAGATCTTATCGACATGGAGTCGATGGCACAAAACTCGTTCAAATGGATCATGGTCTATCAAGTTCACTTGACAAAATTTGTCACCCTTCGAGCACTCACTTCGAAACGCGCCGCCAAAGTAGCTCGACACCTAGATATTTTTCTACTTATTGGTGCCCCGTCTATTTTACAAAGTGATGATAGCAGCGAATTTTTACCGCCGAGATGATACGAGAACGGAAGATTTTATAACCTAGGCTTGTTACTGTCCACGGGAAACCAAGGCACCCACAGAGCCAAGGTTCCGTTGAGAATCCCAGTGGCGATATAAAGGACATGTTGGTTCCTTGGATGGACGATAAATGCACAAACGATGGGTCTGTTGGTATTAAATTTGTGCAGTTCCAAAAAAAGTCCAGTCAACAGTGCACCTTACAAGGCGATGTTTGGGTGCGATGAACAAAGCGACGATGATGACCAAAGCTCCGGCAATGAGAGAATAGACGATGTTGACCGAAGCGACGATGGCGACCCAAGCGACCGAAGTTACGATGGTGACAGAAGCGCCGACAATGACCGGAGCGATGTGGGCAACCAAAGGGACGATGGTGACCTAATCGACCAAAGCGCCGGCAGTGACCAAAGCGACGGCGGCGACCGAAGCGACGAGGAGGAGCGAAGTGACGTCGGGGACTGAAGCGGTGATGGCGGCCGAAGCGACGATTTTGATTGGATCGGCGGCTGCGACCGAATCGGTGCGTCCGTGTCGGCGACCCCGCCGAAGTGACGACGGAGACCGGGACGGCAGCGGTAATCGAAGCTACAAAGGCGACCGAGGAGCGTGATCCAGTCGCTGCGTGCATTGAAAGCATTTTAGCGGAAAGGCAGGATGCCCGAGGTGGACAGTTATCTCAGGCACAGCGAATAGCCAAGAGAGCACGCATTAAACTTTCGCGCGTAGTAACGTTGCTGTATCAATACCCCTCATAGATGGAGGACGCGGTGATCCAAGAAAGGTGTTGTTGTTGATAGGGATGAAAATCATCTTTACAAGATAAGTGCTAAAGCAGGTATTCTGAAGGGAAATTTTTCAGATAATCAGTTTGGCATTTGTCCCCAGCACTTATTGAACAACTCCGAAGTCAATCAAACTCGAAG